>OX463770.1:1187293-1507758 GCA_949825005.1 Gasteruption jaculator
GACACAAAATACAACATTTGTGAGTAGATTACCGTTCTTTTAAATGGAAGTTCTACAAAATTCACTGTCAACTCAATACTGTCTTTTGGTTGAAAGTTTGAATCTTTTGTACAGTCATCACTATTGCTGTCATTTTTTTGCTGTTTTCTCTTTTGCTGTCCTCTGTAAATAGTTAATCTGCATTCATTACAAAATGCAGATCAAACGATCACAAGTCTATCACAATGTGCCTGATAGTTAGTCACGTCATTTTCTGTGGTAATTCGTTTTACTCTCGAATCATATTTTTTTAGAAACACATCACAGCGAATACATTTATTGTCGCTACTGGTTTCGGATATTTTCTTAAAATAGACACGCTATAATTCTAAATATTTAAAAAAATTATTTCAAATAATGCAGAAGAAATCACACATTAAAACCTTAGAGCATTCGTAGCATGTTTGAATTTTGAAGCAAGAGTGAATCTTCCCGTTAATGCATCTCATAAAGTGGAAATAACAAAAAAATGCATCTAATAACCGTTTTAATGCCAGAGGTTTTTTTGTTACCAAATAAAAAATTGCTAAGCGGCGCGATAGTGCTTCTTCTATTCCATGTCCAACAATGCTAGCATTTTTCAAATAAGGATTGAAAAGAGCACTATCGCGCCGCTTAGCAATTTTTTATTTGGTAACAAAAAAACCTCTGGCAATGAAACGGTTATTAGATGCATTTGTTTTCGTTATTTACACTTTATTAGATGCATTAACGGGAAGATTCACTGTTGCTTCAAAATTAAAACGTGCTACGAGTACTCTAAGGTTTTTACGTGTGATTTCTTCTGCATTATTCGTAATAATTTTTTAAAGTAATTAGAATTATAGCGTGTCTATTTTAAGAAAATGTCCGAAACCAGTAGCGACAATAAATGTATTCGCTGTGATGTGTTTCTAAAAAAATGTGGTTTGAGAGTAAAACGAATTACCACGGAAAATGACATAACTAACTACCAGGCACATTGTGATAGACCCGTGATCGTTGGATCTGCATTTTGTAATAAATGCAGATTAACTATTTACAGAGGACAGCAAAAGAGAAAACAGCGAGAAAGTGACAGCAATAGTGATGATTGTACAGAAGATCCAGACTTTCAACCAAAAGACGGTACTGAGTCGACAGTGAATTTTGTAGAACTTCCATTCAAAAGAACGGTATCTACCCACAAATGTTGTATTTTGTGTCAGTCAACAGAAAAACTGATTGTGATACCATTGGAAGCGCGTCTTCAAACTTTTACGGAAAGAAGAATATATATACCGAGAGGTAATCGATGTTGCCCTCAGCACATTATTAAAAAGAGATTTTACAATGAAGAACTTAGTTTACTGCGTATTCATTCTGCATGGAGCTCAATGGATGTAAGTGAAGTAACGTTGTTTTTAGACCGATTAGCAAGTACTACAGACTTGCCATTATTTAAAAAAATAGCGAACGGTTCCATAAATGGAGAACAACTTCATACATTCACTGGTCTTAATTGGGCCAATATTAAAAAAATAGAAAGCATGCTGACAAGTATGAGAGACAGAGAATCTCGAACTGTAACACAGGCGCTGATTATATTTTTTTATTTAAATTAAGAAGTGGCAGTTCCAATAGATTAATTAAAAATATATTCGGTTTACAACATGAACAAGAGGTTTCAGAATATTTCCGACAAATAATTAATGGATTTGAAAAAGATATATTACCGAATCATTTTGGAATAAATGCAAAATCGAGAAACGAACTTATTTTAAAGGAAACAACGTATGAACCCAAAAAACTTTTTGATACTGGAGAATCTGCGTTAATAGTAATTTTTGATGGCACTTACGTAAAACATGAAAAAAGTAAAAACAACGACTATCAAAGAAAATCATATTCTGGGCAGAAAAAAACATCATTATGTAAGCCTTTTACAATTTGCACAACAAATGGATACATTATTGATACAGCAGGTCCATTCAATGGTACTCTAAATGACGCGACAATCATGAAAATTTTATTAGAAGATGATAATGGAATAAGTAGCCTTCTACAACCAGGTGATTTTTGCGTTGTGGATCGTGGTTTTCGCGATGTCGTCGAGTATATGAAAGGTAAAGGCTATCGCGTTTTGATGCCAGCTTGCAAAGGACATCGAGCACAACTGACAACGGAAGAAGCGAATACATCGCGATTTATAACTAAAATAAGATGGGTTGTTGAGGCCGTTCACGGTGACATCGGACAAAAGTATCGACTATTACGTAATAAAATGGATAATAAACTTTTACCAAGTCTGAAATCATTATGTCGAATCGCATCCTTTTTACACTATGCATTTGGTAAAAGATTAGAAACGGACCCAGAAATCAGAGACGTAATTATTGATTACATGAAGAAACGTCGAACTGAATAGAACACGCTACAACAATTAATAGAAGACAAAAAATTTAATCGTCGTAAAAGGCCATTTACAGCAATAACTTCCAACGACTTAGTAGACTTTCCCGAACTGACAGAGAAAGATTTAAAAATATTATTTACAGGCAAGTACATTTTACAATACTATCATTTACCCTTCTTATACGTGATGTTATCATATATAAGAATGTGTTTTTGTTAAATAACATCATTTGCAGGTACATACCAATTAACACAGGCCATGTGTTATCTTGCGGAATTAATGAAGGAAGAAAATAAATTAAATATTGAATATTTGAAGGAAGCGAATAATATTGTACGGGTAAAGATTCAGTCCCGACATATTAATCGAAAAGTATACCAATGTTATATTGAATAGTTACCAAATTCGAACAGCTACGCAGCAATTTCACGCTACACATGTGAATGTGCTAATGGAAACCGAACTGTAGGGTGCTGTTCGCACGTGGCGTCAATTATTTATTATTTATCCCATGGTCGATTTAAATCGAAAATTGTAAGACCAGCGGAGATATTAACGAACATATTTGATGTTACAAATACCGTACCAGTTATTGATGAAAACAGCGACGAAGACTGAATAAATATTTTACAATTAGTTCTTATTCGTACGTCCATGAGTTAGTACCCAATCCCTTGTATGTATAGCTTCGTTACATCTCTAATTATTTAACTATGTTCCACCAATTCTATCGACTTGAAAATTTCATACGTAACAGACACGTAATAGATCATTATTTTACAATTTTTTGGTGGTGGTGACTCAAAGGGTTGTTTACTATCCCCACCCCTAAAAAATAGATTATTTTTTATCAGCCGGTTGCAGTTGATATACAAATTTAAAAAAAATATGTGTTATAGAGGAGATCAATACGCGTATTTCAGAATTTTTTTCATCTAGATATCTCAAGTGGTTTCCGAGAAAAAAAATGGTAAAGTTAAGGGTGTTTACCCTCATATTACCCTTCAACGATGAGCTAGCGACTTGAAATTTTAGGGGATTATTTTGCACACTAGGAGGAATGGTTTGCGCATAGTGTCAACGAAAATCGGCGTGGGGGCCGATTCACTATGCTTACCCTGCTAGACCCTTTGTATTAGTATTTTCTGACTGATTTAGGAGTACTTTGGACTACAACTTATTTATCAATACTTTTCAACATATTTAGCTAAAAAAAGATATTAATGAGCAGTTACACAATGGATAATGTATTTTTAGACTCACAATAAGTAAGTCAACATCTCTTGTTTTATTTTCTTCTTTTCCACCTTCAATGGTAGCTTTATTCATACGCATCAGAGGGCTCTTATTGGTTTGTTTTAAAAGATAAACATTGAGCACAAGCTCAGTGTTTGATTATTCAAATTATGTTAAAGAAAATGAAACCACTTTAATACGACAACATTTTTAATTACTTCCTTTACTTACCCTCTTCATTTATCTCTTCATAAAGACTTTCTATATGATTATGGTTGGGACAGAAAGATAAATACCAAGACGAGTTATTATAACCATCTGTTGGCATTTTATTTCGGGACAACATCCTACTATGAGACACCAAACCCTCTACTGCAACATCAATTCCTTCTAGTTCCTTCTCACGGTTTGTTAATTTAATTTCTACATCACTTAAATGGGAAACCAAACGCTATTCGCTTTCGTAAATTCTATTTCGTGTATTTTTTCATCCCAGTTTTTATATTTAAATGCAATGTCTTCCCTAGCAAAGGCCAGTTGTAACTCTTCATATGTAGTGTTACGTACCCGTAACTTTAGCAAAGATCTCGCATTAAATTTATTTAAGTAAATTTATGATGACCTCTCGACAATTTTTTTTCTTTCCTCCTCGAGAAACCATAACAATGAAATAGATAGTCCCTTTCCTTTTTGTGGAATAAACAAATTGCGAATGACTAATGCATGTAATTGATCTCGATATTCTCTCTCCTGAGAAACTTGAACCTTTAAACTCATAAACAATGTAACTTCGAATCGTTACTTGGCAAAAATGCATAGCCAACAAAATTTCCCACCAAAGGGATTTCAATTTTGGCTTATCAGCACTAAGAACGAAACCCCCATCCCATACACCAGACCCAATGAGAAATTCAAAGGAATAATTCGTCCAATGAAAAACGATGGACAGTTTGGAGAGGAGTAGCTAATTATTATTAAGAATAATCCGATGTGGACGACAGAAAACGAACTCTGAAGACAGTTAGTTTTTCGGATCGCTCAAGATCACTCGCGGAGTTCTTAGCATCCTTCGTGATGACTCCATGACGAGTCTGGATCACTCGACCAGTTGATCCAGACTCGTTCATTCATTTTACTTGATTTGTAAAAGTGACCTCGGTATTTTATATTTTAATTTGTAGAAATATAGTTTTTTGTATTCGAAAACCAAACAGTCGAGTATATTATTTCTGCTCCCACAACCTTCATCGCACCATCTTCGCGGTTCGTGATAAGCCAGGCCCCGATGAGCTACCCGCCAGGATCCTTCTGTTAGGATCAAGAACACCCCAGCATCCCCGACTTCGAAAGCTAAGCGACATTTTGCCCATTCATAAATTAATTTCAATTCCAATTTCAATTCTGATTTCTATTTCAATTTCTATTTCAGGTTCAATTCCTAATTCTACTTCTATTTCCACTTCTAATTCTATTTCAATTTCCATTTCCTAATTTAAATTCAAGTTCTATTTCAGGGTCAATTATAATTCCATTTTTGTTTCCTTTTTTCTAAGTCTATTCCGATTTCCGTATCTATTTATGTTTCTAGTGGACGAACAAGATCATCTAATTCGTCCATTAACATTCTATTTTTCTATTTCTACTTCCTGTGAACAACCAAGACCATCTAAGTTGTTCACCCTTTATTTCTATTCTTCTATTTCTATTCTTGTGAACAACCAAGACCATCTAAGTTGTTCACCCTTCACTTCTACCACCCCTTTCTGTTTCTAGTGGACGAACAAGACCATCTAATTCGTCCATTAGCAGTCTATTTTTCTATTTCTATTCCCGGTGAACAACCAAGACCATCTAAGTTGTTCACCCTTCATTTCTATTTTTCTATTTCTATTCCCTGCGAACAACCAAGACCATCTAAGTTGTTCACCCTTCACTTCTACCACCCCTTTCTGTTTCTAGTGGACGAACAAGACCATCTAATTCGTCCATTAGCAGTCTATTTTTCTATTTCTATTCCCGGTGAACAACCAAGACCATCAAAGTTGTTCATCTTCTATTCCTTTTCCTATTTCCATTTCCAGTTCTACTTCCAGTTCTATTTCCAGTTCTATTTCCAGTACTATTTCCAGTACTATTTCCAGTTCTATTTCCAGTTCTACTTCCAGTTCTATTTCCAGTCCTATTTCCAGATCTATTTCCAGTTCTATTTCCAGTACTATTTCCAGTTCTATTTCCAGTTCCACTTCCAGTTCTACTTCCAGTTCTATTTCCAGTCCTATTTCCAGTTCTACTTACAGATCTATTTCGAGTTCTACTTCCAGTTCTATTTCCAGTTATATTTCCAGTTCTATTTCCAGTTCTATTTCCAGTACTACTTCCAGTTCTATTTCGAGTCCTATTTCCAGTTTCATTTCCAGTCCTATTTCCAAGTTTTATTCCAAGTTCTACCTCCATTTCTATTTCTATTCCTATTCCCGAGTAAACAGATAGGAACCTCCGGTTTGTTACTTTATTTATTAAAATTGGGCATATTTTAAGGATCACTTGGGTCCCAGAGAAGATTACATTATCCTAGATCATTTGAATCTTAATGTGTACAAACGTTACCGTTCAAGGAACATGTAAATATACATATATCTCTAAACCCCAACCAGTCGCATGATTCTAACAATTTCCTATCCCTGAATCGATATTTTCGTATCGATTCAAAAATGGAAAGTAAGTCTTGAGTTGCTCTCGAACCACAATTCGATACCCCAACTTTAGACGTAACAGTAGCATTGCCTTCTGCATACTTTTCTAATGTACTAATTAGATCTTTAAATAACTGGTTGTAAAAAGACTCCATGGGATTATTTTTTTGTTTATATTAATTAATGTAGGCTGGTGAGGGCCACCTCCCTGGTTCCGGCGCAGAAGGTGAGGGCGAGAGTAACGGAAGAACCATCCTCGAGTACATCTCGGGGATGGCGGAAGGTGAAATCGCGTATAAACCGGAGCCTGATCAGGGGGGTGGTTCTCGGATGATATGCGTCTCAGAGAGCCTCTATCATCCATCGTCACACGCTCAACCTCCCCGTAGGTATCACTGGACATCTCCGTATTTTCTGTTTTGACGGAGGACGAATGGAGCAAGTGAAAGTCGGGGATGCTTTCCCGGGGCCTGATGCCGCTATGATCGCAACATCCCAACCCCGGTCGCGAAAGTCGACTTCCTTCGGGTTGTGTGTGGGGCCGGGCATGTGAGAGTAATCCTCTGGCGTGCGGAAATCCTCGGGGGGGATTCCCCGGTGGTCGAGACTACGTTTCCCTTCGTTTCCCACCCCTATCTCCCCTTGGGCGGCACCGGGCCACCGTCCTCACCATGGCGGGCTCGGGGGGATCGGGGCTGCCTACACAACTTCCGGGCCCTGCGCTCCTGTGACCCTTGGGGATCAGGAGCGACGGAACCGGAGTTTTAATAATACTTTTATTTTCAGATGACCTTCTTTTCTTTCCTCTTCTTTTCTTTTCTTTTCTCTTCCTTTCTTCTCTCTTCTTTTCTTTTCTTTCTTTCTTAATATCTTCCCTCTTCTTCTTCTCTCTCTCCTTTCTCCTCTTCTCTCTTTCTGCCGCTTTCTTACTTTCTTTTCTCTCCCTCACTCTCGTTACCCTCTCCCAATCTCCCTTACTTCCTTCTGTCCTCTTATTACCCTTTTCAGATTTTATCCTTTTATTATCCTTTTCAGGTTTTGTCCTTTTATTTGACCCCTTTTCAGGTTTTCTGTCCCTACCTAACCTAACTCTAACCTAACCTAACCTAAGCTCATCCCCTACCGGACTGCGCGTCGCTGTTTGCGGTGGCCCTCCAACTCAGGCAGAGGTTAAGGGGACCCTGGCACGTCCTCGTTTCGAGCCTGAGGCAAAGGTGGTTTGGGATTGCACGCCAGAACCCATAGGCCGTACATCAGCGCGCGAGTCCCCCCCCCCCCTCATGTCAAATTCCAAATCTTCGGGGACTGGGGGGGGGGGGGGGGGGGTGGTGAGGAGAAGTGCCCGTCTGGCCTCCCGTCGTGGGCCGGAGGGTGTTGGGGTGGTCGTGTCCGCTGTCGAGTCGAATCTTGGCTCCTCTCGCTCGGTGGTGGCTAACGCCTCCTCGCAGAATCCTCGCCGAGCTGAGCCTAGGTCGGCAGCGGTTCGTCCCTCCCCAGGTCACAGCCTTCGTGCTGTTCCAGTAGCTGTTGGTAGGTATGATAGGAAGCCCATTCCGGTTGGGCAAAATCAGGGAAAAGTGCATCCGACATGCAGAGAAGTAGGTAACGCCAGTGCGTGAAACGTTAGTCCGTGATCCCCAACCCCTTTGAATAACAATAGAATCACGCCACCGCGGCCGGGACCGGTCCCGGCATCTCGCCGATTCGCGTCCACGGGAATTAGGGTCCTGCAGCTGAATATGCAGAATTCAGCCAGGGTTTCCGGTGAGGTGTGTCAGCTCATTCGCGAGAAGCGTCTTGACGTACTGCTCTTGCAGGAAACATACGTCAGGAGGCAGGACGCGAGCCATACCTTCGTTGGTTTAGGTACTGGAATCAGGGTGGCTGCTGTGCGCTCGGAACGTCCCTGGGCGGCAGTAGGCGTCTGTAATCCTGATTTCCAGATGCTTTTCGCCTCGCAGCTAAGCAGCCCGTACTGTGTGTGTGCGGAAGTGTTGGCTCCTGGCTTCTCGTTCTACGCTGTCTCGTGTTACTTTCGATACAGCGACGGAATCGAGGAGCACCTCAGGCAGCTCGAAGTGGTGTTTCGTTTACTGAGGGGGAAAAGACTTCTTGTAGGTTTGGATTCGAATGCTCGTTCTTCGCTCTGGGGTAGCCAGACAATCGACAGCAGAGGTCAGAAATTCGAAGACCTCATCAACGCTTTCGGTATGAGCATAGTTAACGACGCTGGTCAACAGCCGACCTATTGGACGACAGTGGGCTCGTCATACATCGACGTGACCCTGGCGTCCCCCTCGTTGCACCAGCTCATCGGTGACTGGAGGGTCAGGACGGACTGGACCACCAGCGATCACAACTCCATCGACATCGCACTAAGAGTGCCGAAAGCCAGGCCGGGTGGCGAGGCGGCTGGTCCCGGAAGGTTCGATCCTCGTCGTGCCGACTGGGAGCTGTTCGCCGAGCGCCTGGTAGATCTCTCACGATCTAGGCTCGAAGCTCTCAACCTGCAGTCGGTGGAGGACGTCGAAGAAATGGCAAAGACCCTTGCGGGCGTCCTCACCGACACCTGTACAGCGTCGATGCCCAGAAAACGTGCTTTTAGAAAGTCCAACCCGTGGTGGACGAAGCTTACGAGGTGCAAGAAGGCCTCGTACCGACTAAGGCGTGCCGTTCAGAGGGAACGTGATTGTTCCACTCGCCTCGCTAAAATGCGGGAGTATCGTCTCTGTTTGCGTAAATACCGCAGAGAGGTGAGGAGGGCCAAGATCGCAAGCTGGCGTAAGTTCGTCACGGAGCTGGGAAATTCCGAGCCCTGGGGTTATGTTTATAAACAACAGGCCTCCAAGCTCCAGGTGAAGAGGGTTCTGAGCACCCTGCGACGTGGCGAATTCTCCACAAAAACCGTGGAGGAGACCGCCGGGCATCTCCTGGATGTGCACATCCCCGACGACCGGGAGACAGAGGACACGCCTCAGCAGCGTGAAATTAGGGAAGGTGCACGCATCGGACCCGGCACGGCCGACTCGGAGCCTTTCACGGTGAGGGAGATGGTCGCTGCCGTAAAAACTTTCAAAAACAATAAAGCGCCGGGCCCAGACCTCATCGAGGTCTGTGTCCACAAATCGGGTGCAAATTAATCCCCGGACAGCTCCTGCGACCTCTTAACGGTTGCCTCCAATGGGGCGTCTTTCCCTCAATCTGGAAGAAGGGCTCGCTTCGAGTGCTCCTGAAGGGTGGGGGCAAGGACGTCTCCGACCCCAAATCGTACATCTGCCTCCTCTCCATAATAGGTAAACTGTTCGAGAAACTTCTTCTTCAGCGGCTCTCGGACACGTCGCTGGCTCCTGGGATGGTCTCCGACCGGCAGTTCGGTTTTCCCCTTGGAAAGTCGACGGAGGACGCGATCGTGGAGTTGCGCTGGCTCGTCTCTTCCTGCGAGAAGAGATACGCCGTCGCGCTCCTTTTCGACATCTCGGGCGCCTTCGACAATGTCTGGCGGCCCCTAGTCCTAGATTCCCTAAACAGACGAGATTGCCCGAAGAACGTTTTCGAGGTGCTCCAGAGCTTCTTCGACGGTCGGAGAGTTACAATCTCAGTTGGTAATTGCGAGGTTTCCAAGAGGCCCTCCAGGGGATACCCCCAAGGTTCCGTCCTTGGTCCGGCCTGTTGGAACGTAATGTTCGACGGCCTCCTAAGCCTGCTTCAGGGCTTAGTGGGGTCTAACTTCGTCACATACGCGGACGACCTTCTTGTTCTCGTGTGCTCCGACAGTCGGAAGGAAATTGAGGTCGCCGGTCAATGGGTAATCGATGCCATTGTTGATTGATGCGGGCTCGCTAAACTCCGGTTGTCCGAAACCAAGACTGAGGCGATCGTGCTGAAGAACGGTTGCATCCGGAGAGCCCCGATAGGAAGGAGGGATAGGAGGGAGGCGCCCGGATAGGAAAAGAAAAGCCGCGTCGCGAACACAGATAAATTTTGCGGGTCGGTACCCGATCTTAAAGTTAGGAAACAAAAACATTAAATTCAAGAAGAGCGTTAGATATCTTGGTGTCCACTTTGATAGTGGTATGGGTGTCCGATCCCATATCAACCACCTCCGAATCAAGCTCGGAAAGCTTTGCGGAAGGTTGCGGTACCTAGCGAGAGCAAGCTGGGGCCTCCGATTCGGGTCGCTCTCCACGATCTACAGGGGCGTGTTCGGACCGACGGTGGCATACGCCGCCTCCAGGTGGACCGACCTGTGTAAGGAGCCCGACCTGAGGGCCCTTCGGGCCATCCAACGTCGTTGCTCATTGGCCGCCACGCGCGGGTACAGAACGGCATCGCTAGATTCATTGTGTGTAGTCGCCTGGGCTCTGCCCGTCGAAATCCTCTTTAAGAAATATAGGGCGCGATACTTAATTAGAAAGGGTGAGGACGCCGAGATAGGGGGGGGGGGTCGTAATTTCGAAAAACTCGGAGCATCCTGCAGCGTTGATCGAGGTCGAAGCGGAAAACATGTGGCAGGCCGCATGGTCTTCTTCAACCAAAGGCCGTGTCACTTCCGTCTTCTTTCCGGACGTTCGGGGAAGGTTGGGAGCCCGGTGGGTCAGGCCTGAATTCTATGCTACTCAGGTACTCACTGGACACGGAAATTTCCGGGCACGCCTAGCGTCGATGGGAATAGTGTAAGGTGAATCCTGCGAGTGTGGCGCACCGGCCGACACGGTGGGTCACTTCCTCCTCGAGTGTCCGGAGTTCGAACCCCAGAGGGTCGCCCTCCGGGATCTGATTCCAGTCGGTGAGTGGGGCTGGCCGAGTGCGGCGCAATACTTCGTGTCAAACTCGAATGCCTTCTCCATCTTGGCCGACTTCTGCCGGGAGTCCCTTTACCTGAAGGGATTCTGGGAACAACCAGACACATCGTCGTCGTAGACTCTGGGACTACTCGGTCGTGGGTTGTCGGAGACCTCGGCTATGGGGGCGCGGTCCCGCAATCATCGCGGGGCAGCCGCGTTCCCGAGTGGTTTAGGGAAAGCCAGTGTTCCTTACGCTGGTACAGGGCGTGTGCTCGGGCGGAGCACAGTGAGCGGGCCTTCCCGTGGTTCCCCGTGTCTGCCGGGTGGGTCCGACTCTCATCGGGGAGTCGGAGGCACCCGGTAGCTAAACCGCTCACCCCGCGACGTCTTACCCGCGGGCGCTGCTGGGTTTTCCCCGGTCCGTTCTCTCGGCGTGGCGGGGCTGGGAAGTGGTGATGGGAAGAAACGTAGCGTATGCCCATTAAGGGTGAGGTCGCATGACCGAGTTCCCTCAGGGGGGTCCGGTCTCACAATATATATATTAATTAATGTAGACAATTTTGTCCTCCACTTAATGGAAATCGTTTGTGAGCTTTGTAAAACAAAATGTATCTTAATTAACGGTAACTACATCCGCCAAGGACACATTTATAAATATGTACAGGAGATGGCAGAAGACACAGAGTTTATGAAGGTTAGCAGACAGGTAAGAATGAAAAAAGAAGAAAGCTTTTTTTTATTATATGGACCTTCTTATAAAAACATTTTAGATTATAATCTTATCTTTTGTTGTGCAGCCGAATCATTGGGCATAAAAGGTGAAAAATATTTTTATTATTTTATTAATTTTATATTTGCCTTGCATTTATAGTTTTATGTTCCAAAAGTTCTTCAATATAATGAGAATGGACAGATAGAGAATTATTAGTAGAAGAAAGTCGAACTTTAACGGTAACCAATGAGTTCTGTAAAATATTAAATACAGGAACATCTGGTTTCTTCGTCACATTCTCAATTTGGGATATTATAAAGTCTTCATCTTCATTTTCAATATCACTAACGTCTTCATTTAATTGTGTCGTGTTCTTAACAACAGCTACAAACTGTTAGCTTTGGAATGTTTCTCATTAACTTCTCAACATTTTTATGGTGTTTTTCATTTAAAAGAGAAGAAAAAACGTCTTCAGAATGCAGTTTACCACCTTTCGTTACCTTATAAACATATAGATCTTTAAATTCTAAATATGGAAACTGGAGAAAATAACACTTCATCAAAGACGGCTTGGACTATCACAGCCTGGAAGGTATGTATACTTTTAAGAACCTGAATATATCCCCTGTGAAACGCTATAATCTTCATACAATCAAGAAGACATAAACTGTTTTTCACTACCAATTATTTATCGGCAGGATAAGCGTAGTTTGTTCTGAATAAATGATCACGTAACAAATAATAACATTCATTAACTACTTTCAAGTCGGAAAGTGGATAGCCAAACTGTTCTCCTACTATATCTTTAAGGGGGGCCATAGGTTTGAAAGAACGCACATCAAACTCTACCGATCTTGATAAAATCCACATCAAATATCGAATGTCTCCGTCTTTCTTGCGAAGTTCATCATTAACATAATTGAGAAACTCTTCAGCCGATCCGAAGTCTACATTTAATCTGTTTTTGTTCTTCATAACTCTCCACTTTCTGATGGCATAATGCAGAAGAGCTAGTCCTAAAACGATATAGTACACTAGAAAGGCCACTAAAGCATTCTTCATCACAACATCGGGAATAGCCATTATCTCACCACTCTTAGACTCTGTGTTTAGCCAACTATTGAATGTTTCTTAGTTTCTCATAATCACGTAAGCCTTAGATATATCAATACACTTCTTTTCGTATTCCTTTTTTTTATCTTTTGTTGCTTTATTAACGGCATATTTCATCAACAAAGTCTGCATTTTCCTTTTTATTGCCTTTTTTTATGCATCCAAAGAAACAACTAAAACCTCAAGTGGATCAAAACCTTTCTTTAAATCTATTTTAATATTTCGAATGTTGTTGATAAAATATGCAACCAAGCAAAGAAGCATCAAGAAACACGGTAGTGTCTCGAGACAAGTTCATGTATGAATTGGGCGAGAGCGCTATAGTGTATCTTTTCTCGACCGAACTAGGTGCGGGCACATGAAAAAGAGCCGAGGCACGTTGTGTATATACAGCTTCAACCTCCATACTGCGACCGCCGTTCTCCCCGTTTCTCCTTCCTAGGTGGACACGGAGATACCGGCGTCTACAAATCCTGCCCCTTCGTCCCTTCCCGTGAGGGTAAGGGTCGTTATAGGGAGGGCACCCTTGCTCGTAAGAACTCCAAGGGGGTTGTTGGGCGCCAGTCAGGATCCTTTTTTGGGGATCCTGACGCGGTACGCAAGAAAACGAAAGAAAAAAAAAAAGAAACTCCTGAAAACAACAAAAAGAACAGACAAAAGAACCAATGATCACGAGAGGGAGTAAAGGGGGGGCTCGGCGGACTCAGGGAGGGCAGGAGTCCCAGAGGGGATCCTGCCTCCTTCTCAGAAAAAAAAGGAGACTCACGCGGGATATGACACAAAAAAAGGCGCAACGGCGCAATTTATTGATAACAAAAGAAAAGAAAAATATACAAGAAAAAAGAGCTCTAAAATAATAGCGTGAACTGAATGAACAACAAAAAAATGAATTCGCGGTAAACGAAAGAGAACAAAAAAAAATGCAGCGAAAATCAAAAAGAAGAATAGCGCAATTCTATAAAAAAAACTTCAGAAGATTCGGTACTGAGAGAAACGGGGGGGACGCGACCGAAGATTTTCGAACTATTACGCACCAAAAAAAGAAAAGAAAAAAAAAGAAACTCTTTACAAAACAAAACCAAAAAAAAGAACGCGAAACCGTGTTACAACACGATCGCGAAGGGGGCACAGCAACGGTAAGAGGGGACGCTCAAAAAGGGGAACAGAAAAGATGCGATGGGGGTGGCTCAACCAAATCGAAAAAAAAGGAACGGAAACCAAAAACTTTACAAGGGTCACAAAAAGGGGAAAGAGAAACGAGAAAGGGTACGGTACCCTTCTCGCTACCTTTGTCGCAGAATGGCTCGCCGATGACGTGGTGGCACTCCGCCTCCGCTCCAGAGGGGTCGACTCCAGGCACTCCTTCGGAAATGGATGGCACACACCAACAGCAAAAAAAAACCACAAGGGCGAAAGAAAATCCCTTTTTCTTATTCTTCCCTTTTCTCTTTCTTTCGTAAGGCGGCACGGCACTTAAGAAAAATTTACGTGGCACGGCTCCGCGGTCCAAGTATCTCTGGAGGTCGCCGCTAATTTGCGGAACCTCCATGCTCCAATTTCCCCTTCCTGGGGGGTCCGCTGTGGAATTAGGCCAAGAGGTGCTGACCTCTTTCCGTGAATCTTCGGGTCGATAGTCTTCATCAGTTTCCTTCCTTATCTAAGGATTCGTCGCCTGCGAATCTTCCTTATCGGCGTAGACCTTGCTTTGTTGCTATCCGGCGATAAGGGATTCGCGAACGAGGGTACCGCAACGGGAATAATTCTTTAGGGTCCCAAAAAGAGAAAAGGGGAAATTCGCGAGGGAGGAAAGAGGGTTTCAGAGTAGGGGAAAAGGGAGGCTGTGCCCTCACCTATTCTTACATAGCTAATAATAACGCGCACGGTTTCGCACAAATACGCAATAAATTCCGAAGAAAAAAAAACAATCTTACATCCTAGAAATAGCGCAAAACAAAAAAAAGAATATAATACAATCAATTCCGATATGGTACGCACAAAAAAGAAATAACATGATAATAGAATGAAAAAAAAACGTAAAGAAAAGAAATACGATACAGGCGCTTAACTAATGTTTAAGGGTCCCCCTCCTCTCAGGGAGATCCCTGGACTTCGCCATAGCCGCCAATAAAATCCATGATAATCTTTAATAAAAATGATCGATAACAAAAAGCAAAAAAAACAGAGAAAAGAAATAATAGCAAAAAGAAAGAAAAATAAAAAGTGCTCCCACCTGGAGGGGTGGCAAAATGCCACGTCACAAAACATTCAAACGCAAAATGTCCCCTAAGTTGTATGAGTTTCTCTGAATATATACAGAGCTTCAACCTTCATACATTCAAACGCGAAAACTTCACTGATTCGTATGAATTTCTCTGTACACATACACGGCTGGGATGCCTCCATAAACTCACCCGAATTTGACTCATACACTGCGTGACAAAAGTTTAAGGACACCCTATATTTCAGTGTTTCCGTACTAATATAATTTTGCGTTGATCTGTGCTTTTATTTGTAGGAACGTTAAGTAATCGACTTTTAAGGATGTTCTTGCGGGACAATCTAGTCAAATGAATATCCGTACAATGGTTCTCTTTTATAGGAAATTAAAAAAAATTAAGGAGCATATCTATAAGATAATACAATTAAACAACGTAATTTATCAATAACAATTAATTTTACGATTAATATATGCAATATAGGTAAAATAAAATAAGCTACAATCACTGATTTGACTAAAGTACCATCTTCTAAAAGTAAATCTTATAACTGAAAACATTTTAACGTTCAATCGTAAATACAATGCAACACATGTTTTTAGTCATTAAAAATACATTTGAGAAGAGCACCGTGATACAGTCCTCTAAATTATCTTTATATAAATTATTTGTTTCTATTATTTCAATCGCTTTACATTTGGCAACGTTATCTATAAAACTTTTATTTCTTATCAGTTGGCAAGGCTGTTACCTATATTTTTCGTATTCGTACATAACCTGCAAAGATGGATCAACATCGTCACAAAGGTCGTTTCGAAACGAGAAAAAAGAAAACTGAATGGCGAAATAACGTGAGTGTTGCTGTTAAAAGAAGAAAAAAATGTCTTTTGGAAAATGAATGTGTAGTGGAAGGACGAAGAATAGTGAATATCAGCCAAATCGCCAAAGAGTTGTGGTGCAAATCTTGTCTGTCGTACTTTATGCAAGTACGCAAATTTCAAACTTCCCTGTGAAAAAGTTTGAATTTATACCGCTAGATGTCGCTCTTATCGATACGATGTTGCTACGCTGCTTACGCCTGTTTACTACTTCATCGTTTTTATCACGTTCAAATCTTAATAAACAATTAACTAAACGGTTAATTATTTTCATTTTTGTTTTGTTAAGTGCAGAATAATATAATGCAATTTTTAAAATTTGTTTGGTTGAAAAATCTTTTTTAGTAAATTAGAATTCTTGAGTAGAACATGTGGACTTCTATTTTCCCTATACTTAACATGTAAAATTGTTATTTTTCGAAAGTCGATTACTCACAAACTAAACGGTGAAAAATTTTCAGAAAAATAATTTAAAGTCTATTATTTTAGATTTATTAGTCAAAATTTTTTCAGAATTTAGTCTTTGATTTTTGCAAACGCAAGAACATCCTTAAATGAATAGTAAGCATACGGAGGTTTCTAGGACAGCTGAATAACATGGAGCTGTTAGTTTCTACACAAAGTTATATATAAGTACGAAAACACTGAAATATAGGGTGTCCTTAAACTTTTGTCACGCAGTGTATCTCAATGACACGCAGTGGCATTGAGATATGAGTTGTGTTTTGTTTTCACGAACATCCAAAAGACGAAAAATTTACTTTACCCACGCACGTTATGTATTGTTTTATATTATCTCGAGATACAAAGCCGATAATAATAATATTTGCAAAAAGGAGACAAATCCCCCTAAAAAACACCTCTGGTGCAAAAAGTCGAAACAAATTCATGTATGAAAAGGTATCTCTCTACAAAAGTTGTGAAATCCGATAACATATCCCAGTAAGAAATTTACCATCGGCTAAAGCTTGGCCCAGGGCTGGCGACGATCTGTTGATGCTTGTCCGAGGCTCGGCAACAAGCCTGGGCCAGCAGTGAAATGATAACGTCATTTGAGGATTTATTCATGATGATTACCAGTGCTGACCCAATGGTAATTAATAAAAGAATTACTTCCTATTAACGAATTATTAAATTGTCATGCCACTGTTGAGTCAGCCTTGGAAGGTAGCTTGAGCCAACGTTGAAAAGTACGCTGAACCAACGTTCGGTATGAATCTTGATCCAATACTCAAAACCAATGTTCAGCCAGTCTTAACAGCAAGCATTGGCTCAAGGTTCACTACGAACCTCGTAGCACGTTTGGCTACTAGTAGTGGCCCAGCTGTAGCATCTAGCCTTGCTGCAATGCTTAAATGATAACGTCGTTTGAAGCTCTATTACTGTTACGTGCCAGGCTTCAACCAGGCTTTAATAGCACTAGTGACCCATGCTACGCAAAATAGCTTCAACAATTGCGTATGAACTGAGTACATAGATGCTAAACGCATAGTTCAGTTGGTGCTCAGACAACGCTGGACCAGGGCTGGGCCAGGGCTGGGCCAGGGCTGGGCCAGGGCTGGGTCAATACAGGTAAGTATAAAAAAATTTCTTTCTTTTACATTACAATTTATTATTAATTATACTTAATAAAGGTACATACACACAACAATTTTTATAATACTCATTCATATATATGATTTCGTGGTATTTAGCTGCGTATGTGTAAAGTTGTGTGCTGATTCCTGTTGTTTGATGGACGAAGGATTGCCCCACACACGCCTCTGCCATTGATGTCGTCATACCTTGAAATCTGAAACAGTTAAGAATTAAATAATATCTCGAGGAACTTATTTGCGGGCTTATATACTACCTGATGGTTAACCCGACCACTTGCGGGAAACCTGTCATCTAGTGTTCACTTACCGAAGTAACAGTTCGTCTGGCACCCGCGAAAATTTAAATACTCTTCATCGTTGGCTCCTCGCGGCATCTACTTAAAACGAATATATATCAAGAACCAAATTTTTGTATACTTACCTATGTTGGCCCAGCCCTGGCACAGTGTTATCTGAGCACCGATTGAACTATGCGTATGGGCCAAAGCTTGCTGTTAAGACTGGCTGAACATTGGCAGTGTTGGGTCAAGTTTCATACCGAACGTTGGTTCAGCGCACTTTTCAACGTTGGCTCAAGCTACCTTTCAAGGCGGGCTTAACAGTGGCATGGCAATTTAATAATTCGTTTACAGGAATTTACATTCTATTTTATTAGTTAGCATCGGGTCAGTAATGGTTGGTCATGAATAAATCCTCAAACGACGTTATCATTCGAGGCTGGCCCAGGCTTGTTGCCGAGCCTCGGACAAGCATCAACCGATCCTCGCCAGCCCTGGGCCAAGCTTTAGCCGGTGGTAAATTTCTTACTCGGTAACGTTGAACCAGTGCTTACAATTAGACACGCTATATACTGAAACTACAAAAAATCTATACATCTGCTGAGGCAACAGTGGTTAAATGTTTAGTCAGCATTGGAACAAAGCTCATTTGATACAAAAAATTGTGATGGGCACCACAACAAAAGCAAGATTGAATGAATCTTTAGACTAGGCTGCTTGTATGCTCAACATTGTAGTTGAGACACTGTTGGCGCGGCGCTGAAGCAATCTTGGGGCAACGCTTGATTTTAACAAATATATTTTGTTAAATAAAACGTAATTTCTTCCTTTGGACAGTGCTTAAGTAGATCTTATGCAAGTTTAACATTATAAAAATATTTTTGCTAGGCAACATTGGGAAAATGTATATATGAGTATAGGGGTTAGGTTGGGCCGATGATTGGCTGACAGTCGAGATAGGTGATTAGCCAACACTCGGCCAGGCTTCATCCCATTGTTTCTAAACGTTGACAGATGCTTAAGTGCCAATGGTCGGCTGCCAAGCCTGGGCCATGCTTTATTTTATTGTACCATCGGCCGAGCCTCGGAAATTTCTTACTGGGTTATTATAGGTGCACAATCAACACTTAAATCATTAGAACTATTATCGGAATTCTGTAATCTTGCAGCACACTTTTTTTTGGGTCTAAATCGAATAAAAACACATCGTCCTCGGTAACATTTTCGCCTTGCGTACAACTCAAGGGCAAGTTTATATTAAAATCATCATGTTCATCGCAACACTCATCAGATACTTCATTATTTTGTACGTTAATATGTTCAACTTCTCCACAAGACGATGTTTCACAAGCGACATCAGTGATTTTATTGTCATTAGGAACAGACAGCAAAGCTACTGTATCATCCGGTTCGCAGTTGGTCAACTTTGATGTTGACGACAAATTTGCTGTAATACTATATTGTAAGTTATGTCTAATCTGCCTTGCAGTTGGATTTTGATTATGGCCAGAACGACTCCTTAAAACTGCAAATAAATTTTCAAGAGGGTCCTGATTCAAACGAGTAGTCAGCAAATAAACACCCCCATTTTCTTTCATGTCGTTCCATTGCATCAAAATACTATTAATTGTCAATAAAAAACCATCAAAGCATGGAGGATTTCCATTTTTATCAATACATTTAATCGATTTTATAAAATTTAAAGAATCTTCCAAATATTTCAGTACTTGGGGATTTTTATCAGACAACGGTCGCCGTAAAGGATTACGATCATTAGGTGATCTACTATTTAGACAATCGTATAGATCGTTCACCTTTTTTATGAAGTTAGCAGTGGGAATGCAACTTGGATGTTTTAATCGCTGCTCTGACGCTAATGCACCCGCAATCAAAGCCGAATAAATAGAATTACTAAAAATTTGAGCAGCGAGACTAACGTTCATACGTTGAAAAGGATTCGGATCAATGTGTTTGTCTGTTAATTTCGGTGCAGCTCTACATGGCTGATTCTTTTCGCGTTCTCTTAATTCTCGAATTGCATCCCAAGATACTAATTCATCATTCACCTTCATCTGCCGTTTGCTAAAGGCATTTCGAAGGCATTTGAGCAAATGAGGCGCATCGTAATTAAAAAAAATTTTATTATTATTACATTCGATGTACGGTTTATCGGACGATATGCCTAATTTTTGGATTGCATATTTATTTGGTGAACCTAGATCGCAAACCATCGATTTTAAAAGAAATCCTGACTCTTCAACGTAGTTAATAATATCTAAAATTATTTTATATAGTACGCCACCATGAACGCTATTATTACTTACATAATAAGAAATAGGTTGTCTCCAATCGTTTTGTCTCCCCCGTAACATAAACAATAAAACGTGATTACCACGCTGTGATGTGCGACCGCGTTCACCAAAATCAGTAAACCCTTCTATTAAATCGTGTTTGCTGTCGTATTGTAACCATGATTTAATACTCATCTCATCCCACATTAAAACACACTCCCTTTCTTGTTTCGACATACATTTACATTTTTCTTTCAATAAGTGTATTAATTTGTCGTTTTTTCCTGGCCATAGGTTCAGATCGTTCACCCATCGTCTAATCAACGTGACGCATGGGAGAGCGAACTTTTGTTTGTCACGTAAGTAGCAGTATGCTTTCGGAGATTTGTAAAACAAGTTAATTGCGATTTCTTTTTCATTTTCATTCCATTTTCTTTTCTTAATATGATTCACTTGCATTTGAAAAAATTGCAACACATTTTTGTTTAGCTTTTCGAAATTATTAATAAGATCGCGATTTTCTTCACGCGTCTTAACTTGTTTTTCCAAATTAATAATTCGCCGCCTTTTTTTATGCAAAAGCTTTTGTAATCGCACATTACTCGATTTTAATTTTAATTTATCTGCTTTTAATGTTTTCATTCTCAATTCAGCTTTTTTTAAGGAACTTTCATTTCTCACCAATTTCTCTTTTAGTTTATTTATTTCATTATGGTACTTCTGCATAATGTTTGAATTCATACTGCTACTTGCAAGGGCACAGTCCAATGATTCAGAACATGTAACTTCGCGATCAATCAAATTTGTAGATTTGTTTAAATTAGTGCGTAAAGCGTTGTCACTATTATTAGTTGAATTATCACAAACTTCATCATTGCACTGTACACTTTCAGAATTACAATTATATGCTGTAACGAAGTAATTTATCGGTGCCACGTATTGTTTTAAAATCTTATGTGTACGAGATTCTTTGTAGTCGTCGGCTTTGAAGTGCAAGTTGCACAAGCGTTTGTTTTGTATTTGTTTCGTTTCCAACTTCAGAAGATCCTCATTTCCTGTGCAGTCTATCCACTCTTTACACCTACGTACAATTTTTATTTTTATTTTTTACGAAGACAGACAGACAGAGGGAGAGAGAGATAGAGATATATATATAGAGAGAGAGAAAATTTGATTTTAAATTTAATTTTAGAAGGTAAAGAAAGAGACAAAGAGAGAGCTCTGTATTAACAGGCTTTTTTTGAACGCGGTATATTAATTAATTCCAGTCTTGAAAAGAGACTTACCTTTCAACATCTGTAGGAAATTTATGAAATAGGGCAGACGGATTTTTTTGCCGGGAAACTCGACATCCTTTGTAGGCACACACAGCTCGCGATGGTGCCATCGCGAGCAGCTCTTTACACTTATTACACAAATAAAAAACAACAAATGCCGTTTTCAGCAAATAAAGCTGTTGTTTATAAAACACTTACGTTTTCTCACCCTTTTGCGTAAGTGTTCAAACGAAATTCCCCTTAAGGGGGGGGTATGGTTTTGAAGGCAGAAAAAAACAGGTTTTTACAGATTTTTTTTTTGGGCGTACGGTGAAAGTACATTTATTTCTGATTGTTGTACATTAAAGAGTAGTAATTGAACCATATTCTGTGAAATATTGGTTCAAAAATATTGAAAATTGACCGAATGGCAGCAATTCTTCGCAGGCGCCTCAGAAGAAATACATTTTGCGGTGCACATCATATCTCAGCACTGGATCATCTGAAATGAAATAACCAAAGTTTTTTCCTTAATTTTTATGTCCCTCTAGGTATCGCTGCCGAGTTTTTCCATTTTTTTTAATTTTTGAACTTTTTACAAGACTTGAAAGTGAAAATACCGATTTTTGGCCTAAATTCATGACTATTGTTGTTAATAATAAGAAAAATAAAATCAAAGACGAAAAAATCTCGACAGGGTTACCTCATAAATTATGTAAGGAAATACTGTAAAAAATTTGAGAACGATCGGTTGAATAGATTTTCAGATACAGTGTGCACCGACTCAAAAAACATCGACTTGAGAAAAACGCGTTTAAAGTTTTTCGTAGCGAAAAGACCCTGATAAAACTTAGTAAGCTATTTATTTTTTATTTTACTCACATAGAATCATCAATGCCGGGACCATAGAGTATAGAACTTTCGTCAAGAATGTCCAAAGCATCTTTTTTATCAAGTCTGCGGCGAATTCTATCATTTTTAGCGGTTTCAGCTGCTCGCTCATCTGCTCTGTTCATTCGAATATCGTTGGTTCGAAGCGCCCATCCATGACAACTTGGACCAGTACTTATTCGCATCTCTTCTAGGAAGGTTAAATAAGCTTTACAGCCTTCATTGAAAACACAAGCAGCCACTGAAGATGCAAATTCGACGATAATTGCTGAACCACTCTCAACTTTCGGCGCAATCTTCCAAATAAGCTGGTTCAAACTCTCATTATTATTTTGTGTGAATCCGCCAATACATCGCTCTAGGAGAGCATCTTTGCTTAAATCTTCATAAATTGGCTTGATTCCTTGTAAAACATCAGTTGGTAGAGCAGAATATGTGTGTTTGAAATTATTCAGCTTGTTTGAAGCTGCAGCTTTCTGCCATTCACACCATGAGTCTTCTCCGCTAGGGCAGTTTTCGTGTTGTGGTTTTGCATCGGTTGAGGCATAATGATAGTAAGTAGCCCAAATGGCTTTCTTCATTTCTTCTACAGAATTAGAATTGAAACGAATTGCACGACCATAGTACTGGGTGAGCTTATCAATCATTTTTGCAGTCAGTAACGAGGTTCTTTGCATTTTTCACATTTTATTTTTATCTTGAAACCAAGACCTATTTTGCCACAACACTGAAATGATACTGTACTATCACAAACTGCACACTTCACTAACGTAGAAATTGTTGAAAAAACTAACAGAAAATCAATGATTCTGAAATGCTTATTTGTATCTTCAGCAACTTCTTGGCTAAAACTTAGTCTGATTTTTTTCGTTGACGTACTCCTTGTCTCAATATCGTCATCGTTTCTTCGTTTATGCGGAGGAACTATTTTTTTACCTCGATACAACTTTTTACCACTCTCCTTTCTACACTCTCTGGAAACTTTTCTCGGCATTTTGCGAACAACAAAAATATCACAACGAAATAGAGTAAGAAAATACAACACGACTGTTACACTCCGCGTCTGCTTCGAAAATGAAGCAACACCAGGTACCGGGGTACCGTTACAACGACCCTGTCTAAGACCTTTCTGGAAACTGCTTAGGGACAATAACAAAAGAAGATTGGACAATAACAAAAGAAGATTGGAGAATAACAAAAGAAGATTGGACAATAACAAAAGAAGATAACAAAAGAGATTGAGAAACAACTGCCTTCCCGCTGAGCGGTTACAGCTCAGGTAGTCGTTCGAGACACGTCTACTTCCAAAGCTATATCTTTGTGAGTTTTGCTCCGATTGACTTCCTATTAACAGACAACATTCTTGAAATACTATACTTTCATAATATGCAATAAAAAAAAATCACTTTTTTTGAACCCTCAAAACCATACCCCCCCCTTAACAGTTCCGATCACAAGCCTATTGTTTAACGTGTTAACAGCGCCGAAGAACAAGGAGAAGTAAAATGTGTGATGTTCACTTGTCTTCTGCTGACCGTTACCGCGTAAACATGTGAATACATGCAAATTGTAAAAAAAAAGAACAGCACCGAATTGCGTTTGCATGTGTGCGGTATCGTTAAAATTGCGCGGGCTGCGGACATTTTGAATATATGTATCTGCATAAATGATATACTCATTATTGTACCTGTACTTCTTTTGACAACTCACGATTTAGTGACCTTGTTGTCAAACTAAGAAGACGACTTATAGGGATTTGAATCATCGATTTTTATGAAACTTTATAGGTACTTACCTGGTAATCAGTTATGAAAAAACATTCAGTCCGACATCCGTTATTTCAAAAGTTATGACACGGTTTTATTGAGTTTCGAAAATAAGAATGCTGTTTGTTTTATTATTAATTTCATTTTTACAGTGTTAAACAGGTAACGAGCTGGATTACTGGGTTGTTTAAATGCTTGCCTTCTTATTTCTTTCCTAATTTTTTTATTACAGTTTACTTTTTTGTTATACTTTTACTCATTTTTTTTTATGACACGAGTCATTACAATTACATGAAACATTTTAAATTCAAGCTAATTAATAAGTCTTTGTTGAAAAAAAGATCTGGGCGAATGAAAAAAAAGGACCAAGTTGAGTATCGAACCGCGAACCTCCGCGTCGCAGGCAAAAGCGCTACCGACTGTGCCACAGTCCACTCTGATATATATAGTGAAGAAGTTACATTTAATCATCAATTTGCGCCTGAGCTTCACTTTATGAGTTATAGATTAGTGAGATTTGTGTTAATTGAGCTTAAGTTTATTTTTTTTTTATCAATTTTAATACATATAATAATGTTATTATCTTTCAATAAATGTCGACAGCTCAAATACATTTCTTTCTGCATAACTGGCCGAACCACGTGTGCTTTGTTATGACTGTATAGCTATATAGGTCGGCGAGTCGCCATTGGCTACGCGACGTTGCCGCGCCCGGGGAGAGCGGGCAGGGGTCGGGCTTCATGACCGCCGCGGGGAACGGTGAAGGGGGCTGGTATCTATATGGTGGGGGGAGCACGGCTTGGCGTGAAGAGGGAACCTCTGTAACAACTATATATCTATATCTACGTCGAGATGCCAGCGCCAACTGGATTTGGGGTAACATAACTAAAATTTGTTACCCGAGATTTTTCGCCACTCTTTACTGGAGAACTACGCTTCTATAAGATATATATTCGTTGGTTGTAGCCACGGAAAATATACCAAAAAAAAAACCGAATTTTATCGGCAGTCCCGGCAACAAACTTCCACACTCAGAAGTATGAGGAAGTTACAAGAAAAAGAAAACAAAACGGAAGAATCTAATTCAAAAAAAAGGAAGGTTGGGCGCCAGTCCATTTCCGGACACGGAATTCTTCTGAGGAGGCCCAAGCTAACTCAGGAAGAGCAATGAGACCCCTGATAGGGAATCCGTTGTTTGGACAAAAATGAAATAAGAGAGGTCCAAACGACTTCTTACTATGTTCTCTGATTTTATTCAACAAAATTTCGCGGGAGTTAATTTCTGATACAATGAACTGAATTTTATAATATCACTGATATCACACGCACGAAATACTAGAAAAAGAGAAAATTGAGAACAATAGTAAGGTTTCAGTTATATCACAGTTAATACGCGTAATTACAAAAGCGTGATAATCGAACACACTAGATTTTTCAATTCACGAATCGATTACCGTTAACGAACAGAGTCATTATTTCCAAAATCTTAATTCTAAACAATCGAACCGAAAACACTCGGAATTACAAATAAAAGAGAACAATTTAACAATTGATAATCAAAAACTATGTTTTAACGGAAGGTTCAAGAAAGGTAGTTTGAAAGGAATTAAGGTGGACGGGAGTTTTTTTCAGTAGGAAAATGATTCTGAGTCCGTAACGGACTTCAAAGATTTTCAATCAAAATGAAATTAATCAGGATGTTACCTGGGGAGACTTGCCAATAGATCTCATACGTGAGTAGTATAGGTATGCCGTTTCTAACCCAGGTGCTCTGAGGGGGGGTGAGGGGCTGCGCGGGGGAGGAAGTGGGCGTGTTTGGGTGGGGGGTCGTGGGTGGGGGGGGGGGTCGTGGTGGGGGGTCGTGGGTGGGGGGTCGTGGGTGGGGGTTTTTTGGTTTGGGGGGTTTGTGGGTGGGGTTATGTTGAATTGACGTAACATTTTTAGAAAAATTGGGGGGTTTGTGGGTGGGGTTTTGTTGAATTGACGTAACGTTTTATTGTGGGGGTTTGTGGATGAGGGGGGTTGAGGTTTTTTCGGACGTATTGACGTCATAGCGGGCGGATGTGATTTTTTTTTTTTTCGAAGTCAATGGCGGATGTGGTTTTCCTCCGTCGATGCTAATTGATGACACATGAACTTGAAGTAAGATTTGAGTGGGCGGATGTTGGACACGTCGGATCTTGTTTAGCCTCGGATGATGATGATGATGACGTAAACTTAGAGGAAGGTGTAATGAGAGAGACAGAGATATTATTTTTTGTCTTTTCTTTATTGCATTTTTATTACATAGAGAATTACATTTTTTTAATTTGTTCTCGAGGTATTATTCATAATTTTCTTCATCTTCATCTTGCTCCTAATTATCAGCGACAACTGACAACCGAGACAATAGATTTTTCAGTTGTTGTAAAATACCCTCATTCGCACATTCAATGCCAAATAGAGTGAAATCGAATTTTCCCGATCTAACCATGGTGTTTGAAAATTCGTTATATTCGTAGAAGTTTGTTCGGTCGAAGAAGTAGAGCATTCCATTGGTGTATCTAAATGCGCTTGTTATTCTCCCGGGTAAACCATGAAAATCCGTGGAAACTATACCGTATTTTTTTGGTCGTTGAAGACATTCGTCAAATTCCGTATAGTAATTATCATTATAGAAGATTAGCGTTCGTCCCGTGTAGGTATTAACGACTCCACGTATTTTACTCGCAGTGGCTGGAAGTTTGTACGCAGTTATGGGTTTTGACCAACCTCCGATTAGCTCTAAACTTGGAAATTTCATTTTGTAAATTTGATTTTTAACAAACAATACAATATCATCATTCACGGGTGATTGATATATAGCTGTTATTCTCGTAAAATTATCGGGTAAAAACGTTAGCCAATTTCTAATGAGTTGTGGTTTTTCATAGTCTTTCGCACCAACGTTCATGGGCCACACCCATTTCCTATAGAATATGTACATTCGCTTATTTACAATCAATAGTCCATCGATGTATTTAAATTTACACAAATCTATCTTTGATCCTTCAACATCAGGTGCAAATTTCCTAGGAGTCCTAGCAGCGGGAGTGGTGGTGGTAGTTGATAAGTGAATGATTCGCCTGTTTGTCGTTGTTTCCATGATGCCCGATGATCTCTTTGTTCCATAAAGATTTTGAATTCCAAGAATATCATCCAAGGCCAAGTCGATGATTCCATTGACACTTGGAAGCGTGTTGTACTATGCGTACATGATGGCATTTTCATCGGTGCTATGTGCCAGACCAATAGCGTGTCCGATCGTATCATTTCATGCACCAATACGGCGAGAAAACTAATTTGATTTTCATCAGGAGGAATACCATCTCCCATGAACCAATTCTCGTCTTCGTCCATGTGAATTTCCGTTGTATTTCCCTGAGCATGTGGATTGAAAGCGTGAGCCAATACTCGACCTGGACCATCAAAATCACGCACACATTTACTTTTGTGACTCATTTTTTCAAATCGATGAGCACGACTTTTGTAGGAGATTACGATGTTGGCCTCGCCACCGCGACGTTCGGAAAACGTAAGTGGAGAATGTCGTGCCCTAAGGGCAAAGGCTTTTTCCGTCATTTCGAGGGACTCGGAATTAGGTAAAATGAAGCGCCAGATCAAATAATTGGTATTCCACTTTTTTATCGAGAATTCATAATTTAGTAAATCGTCTTCATTACCACAACGGGGTATTTGCATTCTCTCAAATGTCTCTTGATTCAATATTCCGTCCACGGGTAGTTTATTGTATTCTTGAAACAACGACACGGCATTTTGTATATTCACATCCGTTACTTTGTAATTCGAATAATCACCTTTTTCACCACCACCAACATTATCAATTAAATAACCATACTGTCGTAGATAATCAACGGCTTCGGTTAGGTTAATTTGTTGTACTGCTACTGGTATAGCAGCAGCAATCACAAACAAAACCGATAACAATAATTGAAGAAAATTCACGCGAGCATCCATTGCGTTCCAAGGGAGATTGATGCTTTGAGTGATTTGTAAGGATATTTACTGCTGCTTATATTATTCACTACTACTGCGCGCTGCTATTATAAAATATAATTTTATTAGATTGACATTTAGAAATTTCATTTCTCAGACCATCGAGTTCGTATCTAAGTTTTATATTCTCCTGTTCAAGAAATGCCGCTCTAATACAAATTTCATCTTCCTTATCACATTGTTGTCGTCGTCGTCGTTGCATTACTGAAGCAGTATTATTATCTCTATCGTAAATTGTTTTCTTTAATATCCTTTCACGAAAATCACGATAATTTTCGGCAGAATGAGCAGCTACTGCTGCTGGAACGAGATCGACAATTAATGTTGATGGATTTTTCGGATATAGAATAAATGGTCGTTGTTGTCGCAAACCATCACGAGGAGACAATCGTTGGATCACTTTTTCCTCCAAATTTATAATTAGCTGATCCATACTGGTACAACTTGATTCCATCAACGTATAAAGATCGACTGATGAGGTGAGGGGATGGGGAAAAAAGGATTGTAAGAAAAAATGATGCAATAAATACACATTATTAAAATTTTTTTATTTTTCTTCATTCAATACAATGTGTGTGTGTGTGTGTGATTAATAAAATATTTTTTCGTTATTGTTACAATTTTCGCTGTTATTTTAAAAACGAAAGTTGAAACGATTGAAGATGCACTTGATAAATCAATGCGTGAAAATATTACAATTTCTCGTGATAAGCTCAGGACGGAAATTGCGGAGAAGATACGGAATATACAGGAAAATGATATAAATAGACTGCTAACGGCGAACAACGCGCATTTCGAACAAAAGTGTGTAGAGCTTAAGACGAATTTTGATAACGTAAACAAATCTAATGTGGATAACTTCAACGCATTCAAGAGTACCGTCAATCTTCTTCTACTACAACAATATGAGAGTCTGAAAAAAAATATTGAGGATGTTAATGAATCCAACGTGAAGCAAATCACCGCTATTAAGAGTGATATCAATGATCTTTGGAAAACAGTTAATGACACGAGAAAAAAACCAATTTAGAGACATTTGCAACAAAAAGAGTCATGAGAAATAAGAAGAAATATATTGTAAATCCGGAATCGTCTGACGATAGTGATACAGAGAGAAAATGTAAAAGTTGTATGGACTGCTTTGTATTAGTTTTAGTATTATGCTTTACGAATACTGGACCATAAAAAATAAAAAGTGAAAATGAGTAAAGAAAAGAGATTGTTAGTGGATGAATTGCATGCTCCTGCTCGACGAAACTTTCCCCGTAGACGCGTTATCGTAAAGAGATATGACGACTTATGGCAAGCCGATCTCGTTGATATACAAATGTACTCAAGACTCAATGCCGGCTACAAGTATATTCTTACGATAATCGATGTATTATCGAAATATGGATGGGCATTACCTGTTAAATTTAAAGCAGGTAAAAACGTGAGTGATGCATTCCTCAAGGTTATACGTCAAAGTGGACGACAACCTAAAAATTTGCAGACTGACAACGGCAAGGAATTCTACAATTTGGATTTTCAAGAGAGAGTTGTGAAAAAGTTGAAAATCAATCATTATTCCACCTACAGTATAATGAAAGCCTCAATTGTCGAGCGTTGGAATAGAACATTGAAAAACAATATGTGGAAACTCTTTACCCTCAACGGAAATTACAAATTAAAATACTGCCAGATCTCGTGAAAAGATACAATGAGCGTCGACATCGGACCACTGGAAGACGTCCCATTGACGTCACTTGAGAAAATGCAAATGATCTTCTTGCAACGGTATACAGCCATGTGGAAATCATTGGACCAGCACGCTTCAAAGTTGGTGATCATGTGCGTGTGAGCAAATACAAGAGTATATTTGCCAAAGGTTATACTCCGAATTGGTCCAGCGAAGTCTTCGAAATAGCTGAGGTGCAAAAGACCAACCCAATTACCTATCTCTTGCGAGACTCCATGGGTCAACCCATTCACGGTGGATTCTACGAGAAGGAACTTCACGCAGTTGCAGATCCCAATGTCTACCTAGTGGAACGAATTTTACGGAAAAAGGGAAATAAGGTGTTTGTTAAATGGTTAGGTTTCGATAAAACACACAATTCTTGGATTGATAAAACAAATGTATTGTAACAACATGTGTATGAATAAAAAAATTACATTCTCTCAATTAATTTTTTCTCCCTCTCCCATTCTTATTTTATAATGTCCCCATGGCAATGTGGAAACTAAATCGCTTAATATAAATCTCTTACTATCATACGGATTTAGCGCAACCTTACTCTCACATACCGTAAACATTTTGTGTAATTTCGAACGAATACTTCGCTGCTTACGCTTGTGAATCGTTTTTTCAGGCAGACAATGCAGATAGTCGTCAAAATTTATTTCACGCGCTATCGTACTACGCTTTACACCTTTGATTTTCTTACAATCATCCTTACCCCTCACACGATACGCATACATCTTTGCTCGTAAACCCACAAATTCAGTCATTATCATACCATTGTTTTCATCTTTCATCAATCCGGGAATTTTTTTATTGACGCGAGGCATGTCATATGCATTGTTTTCACCATAATCACTAGTATCGAATCTATCAATATCACATTTCATATTTTCATACACATCATCACACACAAGTTCATAGATTAGACTGTCCGTGTCAGTGTATAGTACGGACAGTCTAATCTATGAACTTGTGTGTGATGATGTGTATGAAAATATGAAATGTGATATTGATAGATTCGATACTAGTGATTATGGTGAAAACAATGCATATGACATGCCTCGCGTCAATAAAAAAATTCCCGGATATGAATTGGCTTCCATCGCAGAGTATCTCAACCGAGAAATGGCTACAATAGATAATGAATATCCCCTTACTTTACGCGCAAACAACAACACACTGCAGAGTGAGATACAATGTGAATATGAAGTGGATTTCACTAAACCGAATAATATTGGACAACTTTTGGGGTTTTCCACCAATCGTGTACTCAAAGCGAAGGAACTTCACGAATCCGATACGCCTGTGAAAATCATTAAAGTCAACATGATCCGCATAGAGTGTAATATAACTACTGGCTCGTACAGCAATGAACATCTAACACATACGATTCACGAATGTTCACCGAGAATTCCGCCAGGATATAAAATATCGGAAACTCCACCGCAAATCATTTATCTACCAGTTGTTGCACGTGTCATAGACAATTTAACCTTACGCATTGTCGATCAGAACAGTCATCTCATAGACTTACGTGGAGAAGAGATAACAATTAGACTTCATGTAAGAGGGAAAAATGCTAATATATAATAGTGAGAATCGAGACGCGTGTAATCATTCGAGCGGTGATAGCGATTCAAAAGGTGCGGGGATTTGCAACAGCAGCAGCAGCAGCAGCAGCGGAAAAAATAAACTCACTGTGGAAAACGCAAAATTTCTCAAATCTTTGGGATTCGTAATTGCCTATCGTAAACAATAAGAGAGAGAGAGAGAAGAAAAATGACCATCGTGGACGTACTGAACATTTCGAGAAAACCGATTTTCGACAATCGCATCACCAAATTGGAACTTCACGCTTACAATCCCTACTCCAGTACAGCGCTCAATCACAACGATGAGATAAGAATACCGATACAACAACAAGATTTGTACACCCTACCGCATCAGAGTTTGCTCTACATCGAAGGCCGACTGGAAACGGTGAATTCACCACAAGATCATCCAATACACTTGGACAATAATTGCATGGCTTTCCTCTTTGACGAGATACGTTATGAGCTGAATGGTGTGGAAATAGATCGCTGTAGAAACGTCGGTATTACCACTACCATGAAAAACATTGTAAGCCTAACTCGAAGTGGTGGAAAGTCTATGGGATCAACAGGATGGCTTTATGGAGATTTACATGTACCTGTAGCTGTAAATGGACCCACTCATTTCAATTATTGCATACCACTGCACATGCTTTTGGGTTTTTGCGAAGACTATCAACATATTGTAATGAATGCTCATCATGAATTAATTTTGATAAGGTCACGCACAGACTTTAACTCTCTGTTCTCTAGAACGGCGAATGCCCTAGCACCAAATGTTCAAGCAAAAATTGTCTTGACAAAAGTCCAATGGCGCATGCCACACGTTTATCTCGAGGAGGTCACCAAACTCTCTCTCTTGCGAATTCTCGAGAGCAGTCGTGAAATCAGCATGGCTTTTCGCTCCTGGGATCTTTACGAATATCCCCTTCTACAGACGACAACGAAGCATACCTGGGCCGTGAAATCTACCACGCAACTGGAGAAACCGCGATACGTCATCTTCGGTTTGCAGACCAACAGGAAAAATGATTTGAAACGACACATGACGGAATTTGATCATTGTAATTTAATAAATGTACGGTTGTATCTAAATTCGGAAATTTATCCGTATGAAAATTTAAATGTTGATTTTGACAAAAATTATCACGCCATCCTATACGATATGTACTGGAAATTCCGCTCATCGTATTACGATAAAGAAGACGGGCATTCACCGTTATTGACACCATCGGAGTACATAACGCGTGCACCAATCGTCGTCATCGATTGCTCGCGTCAAAACGAATCGATAAAAAGTGCCACAGTTGACATGAGAATCGAATTTGAATGTAAAGACAATGTGCCTCAAGACACTCAAGCATTCTGTCTTATCCTTCACGATCGTATCATAGAGTATAGTCCACTCACCAATGTAGTGCGAAAATTGTAACAATAACGAAAAAATATTTTATTAATCATACACACACACACACACACATTGTATTGAATGAAGAAAAAATAAAAAAATTTTAATAATGTGTATTTATTGCATCATTTTTTCTTACAATCCTTTTTTCCCCATCCCCTCACCTCATCAGTCGATCTTTATACGTTGATGGAATCAAGTTGTACCAGTATGGATCAGCTAATTATAAATTTGGAGGAAAAAGTGATCCAACGATTGTCTCCTCGTGATGGTTTGCGACAACAACGACCATTTATTCTATATCCGAAAAATCCATCAACATTAATTGTCGATCTCGTTCCAGCAGCAGTAGCTGCTCATTCTGCCGAAAATTATCGTGATTTTCGTGAAAGGATATTAAAGAAAACAATTTACGATAGAGATAATAATACTGCTTCAGTAATGCAACGACGACGACGACAACAATGTGATAAGGAAGATGAAATTTGTATTAGAGCGGCATTTCTTGAACAGGAGAATATAAAACTTAGATACGAACTCGATGGTCTGAGAAATGAAATTTCTAAATGTCAATCTAATAAAATTATATTTTATAATAGCAGCGCGCAGTAGTAGTGAATAATATAAGCAGCAGTAAATATCCTTACAAATCACTCAAAGCATCAATCTCCCTTGGAACGCAATGGATGCTCGCGTGAATTTTCTTCAATTATTGTTATCGGTTTTGTTTGTGATTGCTGCTGCTATACTAGTAGCAGTACAACAAATTAACCTAACCGAAGCCGTTGATTATCTACGACAGTATGGTTATTTAATTGATAATGTTGGTGGTGGTGAAAAAGGTGATTATTCGAATTACAAAGTAACGGATGTGAATATACAAAATGCCGTGTCGTTGTTTCAAGAATACAATAAACTACCCGTGGACGGAATATTGAATCAAGAGACATTTGAGAGAATGCAAATACCCCGTTGTGGTAATGAAGACGATTTACTAAATTATGAATTCTCGATAAAAAAGTGGAATACCAATCATTTGATCTGGCGCTTCATTTTACCCAATTCCGAGTCCCTCGTAATGACGGAAAAAGCCTTTGCCCTTAGGGCACGACATTCTCCACTTACGTTTTCCGAACGTCGCGGTGGCGAGGCCAACATCGTAATCTCCTACAAAAGTCGTGCTCATCGATTTGAAAAAATGAGTCACAAAAGTAAATGTGTGCGTGATTTTGATGGTCCAGGTCGAGTATTGGCTCACGCTTTCAATCCACATGCTCAGGGAAATACAACGGAAATTCACATGGACGAAGACGAGAATTGGTTCATGGGAGATGGTATTCCTCCTGATGAAAATCAAATTAGTTTTCTCGCCGTATTGGTGCATGAAATGATACGATCGGACACGCTATTGGTCTGGCACATAGCACCGATGAAAATGCCATCATGTACGCATAGTACAACACGCTTCCAAGTGTCAATGGAATCATCGGCTTGGCCTTGGATGATATTCTTGGAATTCAAAATCTTTATGGAACAAAGAGATCATCGGGCATCATGGAAACAACGACAAACAGGCGAATCATTCACTTATCAACTACCACCACCACTCCCGCTGCTAGGACTCCTAGGAAATTTGCACCTGATGTTGAAGGATCAAAGATAGATTTGTGTAAATTTAAATACATCGATGGACTATTGATTGTAAATAAGCAAATGTACATATTCTATAGGAAATGGGTGTGGCCCATGAACGTTGGTGCGAAAGACTATGAAAAACCACAACTCATTAGAAATTGGCTAACGTTTTTACCCGATAATTTTACGAGAATAACAGCTATATATCAATCACCCGTGAATGATGATATTGTATTGTTTGTTAAAAATCAAATTTACAAAATGAAATTTCCAAGTTTAGAGCTAATCGGAGGTTGGCCAAAACCCATAACGGCGTACAAACTTCCAGCCACTGCGAGTAAAATACGTGGAGTCGTTAATACCTACACGGGACGAACGCTAATCTTCTATAATGATAATTACTACACGGAATTTGACGAATGTCTTCAACGACCAAAAAAATACGGTATAGTTTCCACGGATTTTCATGGTTTACCCGGGAGAATAACAAGCGCATTTAGATACACCAATGGAATGCTCTACTTCTTCGACCGAACAAACTTCTACGAATATAACGAATTTTCAAACACCATGGTTAGATCGGGAAAATTCGATTTCACTCTATTTGGCATTGAATGTGCGAATGAGGGTATTTTACAACAACTGAAAAATCTATTGTCTCGGTTGTCAGTTGTCGCTGATAATTACGAGCAAGATGAAGATGAAGAAAATTATGAATAATACCTCGAGAACAAATTAAAAAAATGTAATTCTCTATGTAATAAAAATGCAATAAAGAAAAGACAAAAAATAATATCTCTGTCTCTCTCATTACACCTTCCTCCAAGTTTACGTCATCATCATCATCATCCGAGGCTAAACAAGATCCGACGTGTCCAACATCCGCCCACTCAAATCTTACTTCAAGTTCATGTGTCATCAATCAGCATCGACGGAGGAAAACCACATCCGCCATTGACTTCGAAAAAAAAAAATCACATCCGTCCGCTATGACGTCAATACGTCCGAAAAAACCTCAACCCCCCTTATCCACAAACCCCCACAATAAAACGTTACGTCAATTCAACAAAACCCCACCCACAAACCCCCCAATTTTTCTAAAAATGTTACGTCAATTCAACAAAACCCCAACCACAAACCACCAATCAAAAACCCCCCATCCACAAACCACCAATCAAAAACCCACAAACCCCAACCCACGATCGCCCACCCACGACCCCCCACCCACGACCCCCCACCCACGACCCCCCACCCACGACCCCCCACCCACGACCCCCCAACCAAACACGCCCACTTCCTCCCCCGCGCAGCCCCTCACCCCCCCTCAGAGCACCTGGGTTAGAAACGGCATACCTATACTACTTACGTGAGAACGCTGCACTCACCGCAGGAACGTCCTTCCACGCGAAAGGGTTTATCTCCGATTTCTCCAACGAAAGAATTTCCAAAATTTTCTCAGAACACCAGATTTCTCACGACGTTGACTCGACGAGCGCTCAAGAATCTCTCTCGAAGTTTCGGAAGTGTCCTCTTCACGTGCCTTGATAGCGCCATCCTTAATTTATAGCGGATTCCGGAATTACTATTCTCAGGGAATAATTACGATATTATCTCCCCATTTTTCGTTATCGACCGGTCATCCGTGTAGATCGCTAGATGGCCTTAGACGATCTAGCGAGGGCATTGTTGTCCTTGTTGCTCCCGAAAGTTAGCCCCATCGGTCTCTGTCTCTCCGATAGTGCTGTCAAGAGTACGGTAGTACTTTGGCACAGGAGTCTTCCTTCCTTCTTCGTTGCTCATAATGTCGCAGGCGAGATCCTCTTCGTCTTCTTCATATCTCCTCTTTGTGCGGGTCTCCGTATGAATCCCTTGGCAAGGGGACGTAGAGGAAAGGGAGTAGGTACGGGAATGTCGATAGGATATTTTACAATTTAGGTTTACAATTCAAAAACATAATTCAAAACATAATAATAATAATTTCAATACTTCCTTATGTTTTCGGGGAGATTCCTGAGCGTTTGCACGTTTCTAAATCTCAACCCGAAACTATTTCAATGTAATAATTTTAGCTGAAAACAAAGAATTCTTCGAAAAACGTTAGAGATACCGTAAATTCAAAAAAACAATAATAATTCTAGTAACTGGAGAAAATCTCCACGTTACAGTTTGCAAAAGGAAAGGTTGTAGAGAGAATGAAGGATTTTCTTGGGCTCAAAATGGCTGAACCATAGGTTTCGCCCCTCGCACGGAGGGGTGATATAACACGCGCTCGGGTCTCCTTCGGGTTCACGCGCCTGGAAGAGGTGCGTGGTCTTACCTCCCGACCTGAATCAAGAGGCGGAAACCCCCACCGTCGTACCACGTCCAACTGCAGTTGCAATCGGAGTGGGACGGTTCGCCGCTGAGCGGTCTCCCCCCTTAGACTCCTCCCGAACGGCGTATAAAAGAGACGCGGCTCCTTGCTGCTACCGAATTAGCGGTTGCACTATTTATTCCGAAACAAGACCTGACTAGCTCAGTTCAGGGTCTATCCATGGGTTCTCATGGTAGCAACTCTATGAATAAATAGTAACCCCGATTATGGTAAGACTATAGACGAAATAGAATATATATATTTGAATTCAACAGGAACTACATAAATTCAATGGTGCACGAATCATATACTCATTCTCTCATAACATAACCCGCTGCAACTAACCGCATCATCACTCATAATTGGGACGTTCCGACGTCACTCATACATAAATGGATTCTATCGCATTCTTTCATATACAGTGTTTCGCTTCTATTCTCTAGGACATATGGTCGCTTCTACGTGACGTCACGCCGGAGACGTTGTGTATATATATATATATATTGTAGCGCAACTCCCGGTCGCTTGCGACTCTTAAAACGAAAGGGGAGTTGCTCAACAAATTTCCACGCTCAGGGAAATTGCTACACAAAAAGGGAGGTCGAAAGAAAGGAAGTCGGGAAATTGGGCGCCAGTCCGAAAATTCGGACGCGGATTTTCCCTGAGGGGGCCCGGTCTAGCTCAGAAGGAGCTATGCTACCCTCCCAGAGGAGATCCGTTGTCTGAATTCGGCAATAAATTATTTGAATTCAGACGACTTTTTACGTTACTAGAAATTCCGAAACAGTTTATTCTTAATTAAGCTTAGTTGATCACGAGTACACTGAATAATTTTACTGCGCAAGATTCGAGGGTTTTCTAGAAGAGAAAACCGGAAATATCGACAAACTTAGAATTAGGACGAGAACACGCGAATTCACAAAAGATAGTTGCAACTGAGTAGATCAAGAAAAGAAGAAAAATACTAGAACAAAAGATGATGCACAAGAATCGTGCTAATAGCGGGAAGAAGGGATCGCGGAAGCGGAATAACAAAAAGAAAGAAAGATTTCGGAAGTTTGTTCCAAAGATGGTCGGGATGGGAGAATTAGGATGCCAATTTTCCGAATCACCTGGATCGAAGCGGCTCCTGAACCTCCGGAAATGACTCCAAGCGGACGAGGATGCGTTTCCAGATCGTCCGTCTCCAAAATTCCCAAAAATCGGTCACCAAACGTCTCCAAAAATTCGTCGGAAGATATCCAAATTATCTCGAACTATTTCTCTCTCCTCAGCGGTCTTATTTAGGCGGCAGCTCAGGAAACTCTGACGGTAGCCGATTTCGGTTCCCTCAATCTCTTATCGGTAGCGCCATCCTAGCTGTCGTAGGATTCGGGAATTGCGATGCTCGGATGATAATTAGGGCATCGACCCGTTATCGACCCGTCTTCCGTAGATCGCTAGATGGCATAATAGGTGATAGTTTGATGGCATCCTTCCTTGTCCTGCGAGAGTAGTAGCCGAGATCATCTCCCATCCTTAATTCGGGAGTCTTCCTTCCTTCTCTCTCGTCCGGAGTATTGGATGATGAGGTCCTCGTCATCTTCTTTTCGGTCCTCCTTGCTTGATCGTGGTGATGCGGAATTGGCGAGAGGGATAGGAGAGGAAATAAGCGGAAGTATTCAACAGAGATGCGGATACAATAATAGAAATTTTAGCTATAATAACAAAATACAGAATAAGTAATAATATGATGAATTATATCGAATATGCAACCAAAAAAATAACAAACATAAATCGTTACCAATTTTCTTTCGGGCGTTCTCGGAGAGGTTCCTGAGCCTTTTTTCTCCGTTTTTGATAACGGGCGCGAAAGAAATTTAAAATGAATAACTATAATTAAGACTAAAGAACTTTATAGTAACGAGGGAAATTTTCCACGTTACAAATCCCCCCCTACTTAAACTGGACGTATTCGCCGAGTTCGGTCGAAACGGACAGTACCAGAATCCACTTCCATGCAGGCGATCCTGTGACTGATGATGAAAAATTGGCGAACTAGTTAAGGATAGGGAGAGAGGTAATTGATAATCTCTCATTAATATTAGATGAAAGAGAGGCAAAATCATCGTTCATTACTGGCTTTATTACCGTTGAAATTATAAGAAAATAGGAAAAAGAAAAACAGATTTCGTATGTCTCTGGCTAATTAACATTATCGGGAGTACAAAAGGTACAGTAAACGGGAATGAAGTGCTTTATGTTTTACGGGAGCGTAAATTACGTTTCGCGATATTACCATCCAAACTTTCCTTGCTTGAATCGTCCTGATCAACTACGTTACTGATCCTAACACGCGGGGAATCGTTTCGAGAATCACGGCAGTCGCGAAAGTTTCCGGGAGCATACGGATGTGGTTCGACGAATGGTTTCAAGTCCTCCACATGGACTTTTCGTACCAACTCATTATCTGGGTCCCTTAAATTGACAACAGTAGGCGAAAGAAACTTTTCAACTACATAGGGGCCCAGATATCTGGGTGCCAGTTTGGCGGCAAAGTGATCAGCACCGCTCGACAAGTAGCGGACACGCTTCATCACCTTGTCTCCAACTTTAAAGGGCGAGTCGCGGCGGGTTTTGTTAAAATAACGCCCCCGCTTTGCTAAGGCAGTACTCATGTGCTTCCTGACTAAATCTTGCAACGCGGAAAGCCTTTTTATGCGATTCAACCACGTATTCGGATCGGCAGGCGAAAGGTTTTCGGGAGTAGCGTCATTCGGTAAGGCACGCGATAATTGAGGATGTCTACCAAAGTTTAAAAACGCGGGAGAGACTTTGGTAGTAGAGTTATCGGCGGTATTGAAGGCAAACGCAAATTCGTGTAGGTGGAGATCCCAATTACGATGATCATGTCCAATGAAAGACATAATCATAGCTTTCAGGACTCTGTTAACGCGTTCGACGGGATTTGCTCTCGGGAAATAGGGCGGAATCGTCGTATGTTTGATTTTGTAATCTGTACAAATCTTAGATAAGGAACGATTCACGAATTCCGTCCCATTATCCGTCAGCAAAAATTGAGGTTTCCCCCATCGATTCAAAACTAATTTTTCGAAAGCGGTACCAATTGTATCTCCGGTAGCTTTTCGTAAGGGGCAGCACTCGATATATTTGGTGAAGTAATCTTGAAAAACAAGAATATATCGGTACTGTCCCTTACTAGGCGGTAGAGGACCCATAACATCCGCAGCCACGACCTTCCATGGGCCTTCTACATTGCGTTCACCCATTAACCCGGGTGGACGTCTTGGGGGAACCTTAACCTGCTGGCAAACGATACAAGAACGAACATAGGCGACAGTGTCGGTATAAATACCGGGCCAATAGAAGTTTCTTGCCAGCCGGTTGTAGGTTTTTTCAATCCCGAGGTGGCCGGCCTGAGGAGTATTATGGTGCTCGAAGAGAGCCCTCTCTCTTAAATGAAGCGGGAGTACTAATTTCCACTGATCGGAATCAGGGAAAATTGGATCGAGTAAGGGATCGGGATGGTGATAATACAATTGGTCCTCGATAATTTGCCAATCCGGAAATTTATACGGGAATTTCCGGACATCTTCAATGCGTTTCTGATACCAGTGGTCGGGAAGATCGGTAATTGCGGCAGTACTATCGAGATGACCTTCAAACATTCGCGATAAGGCATCGGGAACGTGGTTCTGCGATCCTTTGCGATGAATGATTTCTATGGGCATTGCTTGCAATTGCAAGGCCCATCTTGCAAGTCGTCCGGTCGGATCTTTTAAATTGTGTAACCACCGCAAACTGCTATGGTCGGTTACGACGGTAAAGGAGTAGCCTTCAAGATAGGGACGTAATTTTTTAATTGCCCAAATTACGGCTAGACACTCCTTTTCCGTCGTAGTGTATTTTCGCTCAGCTGCGGTAAGTACACGATTCACGAAAACGATAAGGTGCTCCTCTTCATCTTGAACTTGCGTGAGGACGGCACCGATAGCGAAATCACTGGCATCAGTTTGCACGGTAAACGGTAGCGAAAAATCGGGACGAGCTAATACGGGAGTGGTGGTAAGGGAATGTTTTAGGCTTTGGAAAGCACTCTCTTGTTCCTCACCCCAAATCCATGGCTCGTTTTTATGGAGAAGCTTGACCAGCGGTAGCTTCAGAACCGATAGGTCTCGGAGAAATCTTGCGTACCAGCCTACCATTCCGAGGAATCTTCTCAGCTGTTTGATGGTGGTCGGTGCAGGGTAGTCCAGAATTGGTTGAACTCTCTCTGGATCGGCTTTCAGTCCGTCCTTGTTCAGTAAATATCCTAAGTATCTTACTTCCTTGCATCCGAAGCGACTCTTCTCCCTGTTTATCTCCAGGTTGGCTTCTTTCAGCTTCTTCAAAACCTTTTCCAACCAGAAGACATGTGTCGGGAAGTCAGCGGTAGTGATGATGATATCATCGAGGTAGGCGAAAACGTTAGGTTCCATGTCTGGAGTGATCAGTCGATCGATCAGATTCTGAAAGGTTGCGGGAGCGTTCGTGAGACCGTATGGCATCCTCTTGAAATGGAATAGGCCTCTTCCAGGAACAGAGAATGCGGTAATTTCTCGACTTTTCGCCTCCAATGGGATCTGAAAATACGCCTGACTCAAATCCAACGTTGTGATGTACTTTGCAGAGCGTAGTTTGTCCAGGATGGAGTCGATGTTCGGTAGAGGGTAGGTGTTCTTCTTTGTCACCTTGTTCACCTCGCGATAGTCAATGCAGAAACGATATTTACCATTGGGCTTTGGAATGAGCATTGGGCAGCTAGACCACGGGCTCTCGGAAGGCTCTATAATATCGTTCCGCAGCATTTCGTCAACTTCAGCGTGAGCCGCCTGAAGGACTTTAGGAGACACTCTTCGGGGGCGCTGCCTGATTGGCGCACTTTCTCCTACGTCGATTTTATGTTCGGCGAGATTTGTAGTTCCCAAAATGTCTCCGGAAGGCGGTAGAGTAGAATCCAGTAGTTGTTCCAATCGTTGATGTTGTTGTGGAGTCAGTTCCTGAATTCCGGCGCAAGCGGAAGTTTCCTCGAGAATCTTCAAGTTTCGGTCGTAGAAAGGATAGGTCTTCCCTGTTCTAGCGGACCAGGTTCCCTTCTCAAAATCGATTTTTATTCCATGGGTTTGAAAGAAATCAATTCCGAGAATGCAATCGTAGCCCAGAGTAGGGACTACACGGAAGTTAGTAATCTTCGGAATTTCCTCGATAGCGATGTTCATGTTTACTGTCCCCGTGACAGAAGCGGTTTCGTTATTCGCGACGAACACTGGGAAATTCACAGGAGTAATTCTATCTCCTAGTAGACGTCCGGGCCTTTCTCCCAGGTAGCTATTTGTAGCTCCTGAGTCTACTAAGGCCGGGAATGATCGATTCTCTACCTGTAAGGAAAGGAAAAATCGTGGATCCCTCTTGGTGTTCTCCGCCTCTTGTGCACTGACGATCGGAGAGTCTTCTTGAGGTAGTTCCAGAGTCGGTAGTTCCCTCGGTGGTAGTTCCTCGGGAGGCGGTAGAGCTAACGGTAGCTCTTCGGGAGGCGGCAGTTCTTCAGAAGGCGGTAGTTCCTCGGCAGGGGCCCTGGCAGGTGCAGAGGGAGCAGGGGCCTCTACTGCTGCCCTCTCTTCTCGTTTCCCCCTTGGCAGCGAGCGCAGCTGGAGACGTAGACGCCTGGTTCTCCACAGCGGTAGCAGAAAGTGCCTCGTTCTTCTGCACAATGCTGGTACCGATGTCCAGGTTGATGGCAGTTCCAGCAGCGATCGTCCGTCGCTGCTTCTCGGAAGTTCGTAGGGGATCGTCGTCTTTCAGCCTTCCTCTTTGCTAATTCTGAAGGAGGCAGGTTCGCATTAACAGTAGGTTTTCGCTGTGCTGCCACATCTCGGTAAGTTCTCTTTGCGGGAGGTTGTACGGCAGTGATCCCTCGTTGTGGGCTGACGGAGGAGTTCGTATCCCGATCCGATGAGTCAGATCGTTTCTTCGGACCGGCTGATCTTTCCCGTTGGGATTTCTTCTCCTTCTTCCTCCCGGTGGTAGCTAGTCTTCTCGGTGATTCTCTTGACGAGACGACCGCTGCGGAAGTGATTGCGGAAGTCTTACGACGGGATTTACCTGTAGGTTCGTCCGGAACGTACGCGGTACTCGGTAGAACGCAATCAGCTGCTGAAGGAGGTGGTCGATAGTTTTTCTCGCATTGGAGGAGGGCTTCCACCTCTTTTGCCTTCCTCTTCAATTCTTCAAAGCTGGAAACTTGACGTCGTTTGATGTCCCGACGATAGCGAGGGTGTAGATTGAAGCAAGCGAGATCTAATTGTTCCTGCAGCGGTAGTGTAGGTCTCAAATGATCCATCGCAACGCGCAGTTTGGCGATGTAATCGGCCACCTTTTCTTTCTCTCCTTGTGTTCTCTGATAGACATAGTTCTTGAGGTGTAACTGGTACTCCTCGCTGGAGAAATGTCTACGGAAAGCCTTTAAAAAGGTGTCCCACGACGTCCACGTAGTGCTCTCACTGCGATACCAGGAACTCGCGTTGCCTTTGAGAATCGCTGGGATGGACCGCAGGATGTCGGCGGGAGTGAGACCGGTTGCGTTACCACATTCTTCTAACCTAGAGATGAAATCCTCGGGATCCTCGGAAGGTTTTCCAGCAAACGAGATGTTCCACTTCTTTAGAACATCGTAGGCTTTTCCTGTTGTGGTGAATGTCGTAGTTCCGAAGGGGGAGGTAGTCCAGCGAGAATTGTCGAAAGTGCTTTCCCGCGATAATTGGGCGGGATTTCGGTAGGTTCTCTCCTCTTCGGAAGAGTCCGTTTGCGTACCACTGTCCTGAAATCGCGGAACGGGACCAGACACAATTCTCGTACTATTTACTGGTTCACGGCTCTTCCGACGAGTGGAACGGGATCGAGTAGGTAGCAGGAGGTGCTAAGATGGCGGTATCTTCCTCGAAAGTGACGCGGCCATTTCCAATATTCCTGGGGGAGCCGAAAACTTTATTTTGGAGGGATGCAAGGTCTCGTGCGAGTGCTTGTATCGCCTCCATAATGGGATCGGTCCCATTTCTTCGGATCTGCTCCGGAGCAAGATCTTCTTCCCTCGGTTCATCCGTTGGAACATGGTGCGAAACGGTAGTTTTGGGGATAGCACCAGTGTTTCTTGGAGGAACACTAGTGGTATCCGTTATAGTGGCGGTAGTAGTTGTGGCGGTAGCAGTAACGGAAGTGGTAACGGAAGTGGATGGGAGAGCAACTCCCGGTACCAACGGGTGGTTCGTGGCAACTCCTTCCCGAAGTCCAATCACTAAGCTGAAAGGAACACTTCGACCCCGTTCGTCCACTTCCGGATCCCATGGTATATCCGCTGTGTCGTATTCCAGACGCAGGGTATACCGAATTAAACGGTCCTGGAGGTCCTCCCAGGATCCTGCCGTACGTAACCGGCGGGTATCCAGGGTATGCATGACCTCTTCAGGAGATAGGGAGGCTACAAAATTCGTGGTAGCCTCCTCTACCGTCTTCATCGCTTCCGGCGCGTCATCGGGAAAATATCGGCCCCCGGTAGCCATGGCGACGAAATGCGAAAAAGAACGAAAAGTATAAAGGGATTCGAAATATACCGCGAGAGTCGGAAATTACGAAAAACAAAACAAAAAAAAAGAAATCGGAAAACGAAAATATAACCAGAAAAGTAGCGTTATGGAAAGTTGGAAATAATATAATATAATGTAGCGCAGATATTGGACAAAAAATCACAATTAAAAAAAAATTATAATTCCCAAAATCTCGAAATTATTTACCAATATTCAAAAATTAATAAATGCGATAGTTATAAAAAAAAATAAAGAAGTTATTTAAAGAACGTTAATTACGAGAATGAAAAAGAACAAAAGTTACGTGAATTTCGATAGTTACAAAAAAAAAGAGAATTCTAAATCGAAATATTTACAATAAATAATTAATTATAAAAATCGAAATATTTACAATAAATTTACAAAGTTAGAATACTTGCGGGACTTGAGAAGGGAATAAAATTTTAATATTCAAAATTTATTGTCGATTATTCCCGAAATTAGAAAGAAACAGAAAATTTTTACAATGCAAAAAAAAATCTATTTCCCAACATAATTATTTTTCGGTAATAGAGAAAAAAAAAGAAAACTACTAATTAAAAATTTAATAGTAGACGTTAATTATCATTTCGGAAGTGAACAGAAAGTAAATTTTTAATAAATTCGGGAGTAAATTGTAATGTGAAATTTTCCAGAAATAATATTCGGTGTAATATAATACAAGATTCTCATATAGGAACTTCTACAAGAGCGTTATTGTGACGAAAATAAATGCCTAAGCGATATTAGGCGACAGCGAACAAAAGGAGTGAGAGAGAGAAAACGAACACAGCGTAAGAAGTAAACACTGTTTGCTTCGTCAAGGACTCAACTTGTAGAAATTTCTATTATAACGAGAGCGAAATTTTAACAGCTTAATATCTACGATATTATCACATATAATTTCCTGTAATAATGAAATATAATAATCTTACAAATTTCATGCAATCTAAGAAATATTTATTAACCAGAGACAACGCAATTTGTAAAAAGAGAATAATAATGATAATTAAGCGAAATCTTAAGAAAATGAAATTTATTTTCCAAAAAGAAATTAAATTTTCCTACGTGTGGCCCCACGTTGGGTGCCAAAAATTTGTAGCGTTGCTACAAATTTCGCGCAACGTGGCGAAATAACGAAAGATATAAAAGATAGTTAAGCTATTTTACTACAAAAAAAGTTAAGTTGGCTTTGTGGGCCCCACGTTGGGCGCCAAAAATTTGTAGCGCAACTCCCGGTCGCTTGCGACTCTTAAAACGAAAGGGGAGTTGCTCAACAAATTTCCACGCTCAGGGAAATTGCTACACAAAAAGGGAGGTCGAAAGAAAGGAAGTCGGGAAATTGGGCGCCAGTCCGAAAATTCGGACGCGGATTTTCCCTGAGGGGGCCCGGTCTAGCTCAGAAGGAGCTATGCTACCCTCCCAGAGGAGATCCGTTGTCTGAATTCGGCAATAAATTATTTGAATTCAGACGACTTTTTACGTTACTAGAAATTCCGAAACAGTTTATTCTTAATTAAGCTTAGTTGATCACGAATACACTGAATAATTTTACTGCGCAAGATTCGAGGGTTTTCTAGAAGAGAAAACCGGAAATATCGACAAACTTAGAATTAGGACGAGAACACGCGAATTCACAAAAGATAGTTGCAACTGAGTAGATCAAGAAAAGAAGAAAAATACTAGAACAAAAGATGATGCACAAGAATCGTGCTAATAGCGGGAAGAAGGGATCGCGGAAGCGGAATAACAAAAAGAAAGAAAGATTTCGGAAGTTTGTTCCAAAGATGGTCGGGATGGGAGAATTAGGATGCCAATTTTCCGAATCACCTGGATCGAAGCGGCTCCTGAACCTCCGGAAATGACTCCAAGCGGACGAGGATGCGTTTCCAGATCGTCCGTCTCCAAAATTCCCAAAAATCGGTCACCAAACGTCTCCAAAAATTCGTCGGAAGATATCCAAATTATCTCGAACTATTTCTCTCTCCTCAGCGGTCTTATTTAGGCGGCAGCTCAGGAAACTCTGACGGTAGCCGATTTCGGTTCCCTCAATCTCTTATCGGTAGCGCCATCCTAGCTGTCGTAGGATTCGGGAATTGCGATGCTCGGATGATAATTAGGGCATCGACCCGTTATCGACCCGTCTTCCGTAGATCGCTAGATGGCATAATAGGTGATAGTTTGATGGCATCCTTCCTTGTCCTGCGAGAGTAGTAGCCGAGATCATCTCCCATCCTTAATTCGGGAGTCTTCCTTCCTTCTCTCTCGTCCGGAGTATTGGATGATGAGGTCCTCGTCATCTTCTTTTCGGTCCTCCTTGCTTGATCGTGGTGATGCGGAATTGGCGAGAGGGATAGGAGAGGAAATAAGCGGAAGTATTCAACAGAGATGCGGATACAATAATAGAAATTTTAGCTATAATAACAAAATACAGAATAAGTAATAATATGATGAATTATATCGAATATGCAACCAAAAAAATAACAAACATAAATCGTTACCAATTTTCTTTCGGGCGTTCTCGGAGAGGTTCCTGAGCCTTTTTTCTCCGTTTTTGATAACGGGCGCGAAAGAAATTTAAAATGAATAACTATAATTAAGACTAAAGAACTTTATAGTAACGAGGGAAATTTTCCACGTTACAATATATATATATATATATATATATATGGGGCATTCCACGCCAAATCGGACGGTTCGTAAAATTTTGATTTTTGATATCCTCAATTTTCTGATATTTTTTAGTACCTACCGAAAAACCCTTCCTGGTAAATTTTGAGATTTTTTTGATTACCCGTTTAAAAGATATCAAATTTTCAAAAAAATCGCTTTTTTTTTAGTTTTTTGCTGATAACTTCTTCAATAATGGTCCAAATTTAAACTTTTTTTTTTCAAAATTTTTGTTTTTTCATGTACTCTTTAAAAAAAATATAAAAAAAATTGTTGAAGCATTTTTGAATGAGATTTTTGAGTTTAAAATTTTAAATCTCATTTTCCAAAATGATTGCATATTTTGATTTTCGTCAAAATTTTTTATAGCAAACTACTACTCATACCACAACTTTTCAGGCTGGTCCGATCGTGGGACCTCCAAAGCTATTATTTTTTTTCGATTTTTGAAAAATTTTTTCTTTCTATTAATCATTATGAATATCAGTTTCCGTTACTGTATATTGTTTTTCTAATTATTTTTTAATAATTTCTACAGTTTATAATTGTAAAAAGGTGATTAAAATCAATTAATAGTCGTTAAATCAATTTATAATCAATAAATCAAAAATATTTATTTATTTTCGTAATTTTTTGAAAATTTTACATGTGTGGGCATCATTTGAACCAGAATAATGTTTAACTCGTACATTTGCGCTATCCATTGGAACAACTGAATGAATTTTGTGCGTTCCTGCAATTATCTTATTGTTAGCTGTTTTGTATCTCAAATCTAATTTTTTCCGTTGCATTTAAATAATTCTGTTCAGGTGAAATATTACGGCAATATTTGGCAAATTTATAACAAATACTTTATAACAAAAAGTAACATTGAAAATTCAACCCCAATCAGATTTTTCTAAAAATTACCGAAAATAAATAGATATTTTTTTTATTGATTATAAATTGATTTAACGACTATTGATTGATTTTAAACACCTTTTTACCCTTATAAATTGTGAAAATTATTAAAAAATAATTAGAAAAATATTATACAGTAACGGAAATTGATATTCATAATGATTAATAGAAAGAAAAATTTTTTTAAAAATCGAAAAAAAATAATAGCTTTGGAGGTCCCACGATCGGACCGGCCTGAAAAGTTGTGGAATGAGTAGTAGTTTGCTATAAAAAATTTTGACGAAAATCAAAATATGCAATCACTTTGGAAAATGAGATTTAAAATTTTAAACTCAAAAATCTCATTCAAAAATGCTTCAACAATTTTTTTAATATTTTTTTCTAAAGAGTACATGAATAAACAAAAATTTTGAAAAAAAAAAGTTTAAAGTTGGACCATTATTGAAGAAGTTATCAGCAAAAAACTAAAAAAAATCGATTTTTTTGAAAATTTGATATCTTGTAAACGGGTAATCAAAAAAATCTCAAAATTTACCAGGAAGGGTTTTTCGGCAGGTACTAAAAAATATCAGAAAATTGAGGAAATCAAAAATCAAAATTTTACGAACCGTCCGATTTGGCGTGGAATGCCCCATATATATATATATACATATCGCAATCGCATATCAAAGTCTACTCATCGTTAGCAGATCCCGATGTTCTCATCCTTGTTGGGCGCGTTGTCTCCCTCGCTTCCCCTACTACGATGCGTCGTCACCTCTCGTCGTCTCCCTCAGCAACTCGGTGGCTGACGTCACCCGTGACGCAGGGCCCGTTCCCCGGATCGGCTGACTACGTCGGCTGGATACGGCACAACCTGCATCTCCCAGATGCGTCAATTGAGGAGAGAGGGCTCGGAGCCACTGCGCGCTCCGACCCTTCCCGTATGCCCTTGGGCTGGCCCCACAAGCCTCAACTGCCAATTGGGATGGAAGCCCCAATTGCAGTTAGGGCGGAATTCTCAATGAATTCACTGGCCCTTTGTTCCCAATGCGGAACGGTCTCTCCGCTTTCCAACTCCGCGGGATCCCTGGTCGCGCTTCCGGACACGATACTTCGCACCCTGCCCCGGAACTCTTTAGCACCACTGTCCTCCTTGGAGATACACCCCAAGTCCTTCGGAATACACCGTGTTCCGCCCTTCAAGTCAGGAAGGACGGCTCCTCCACTCGTCTCCCGTGTCGCACTTTCGGTAAGTCCTTTCTAATCCCTTATTTCGGGTTCACCCACAATATCACTGCTTCACTAAAGTTCCTAGCAGGATATTCTCGACGCTATACTTGGGGTAACACAAAATACTGATGGACTCTCGGGTCCAATACCAAAAGGGGTGAACGCGACTGACTTCGTACTGCAACCCGCTCGAGGGGTAAAATCAACAAAGGGATTCGCGACGACGACGGACAGAGATTCGTCTCTCAGAATCGAGCGAGTGAGAGCGAGTCCTCGGGGGGCTCGCTTATTTATCGTCGCGGATCCCTCTCGACCGATCGATCGAACGATCTCGAGTTCGATAGTTTTTGCCCCTCAATTATTGGGCTCGTGTGACTAAAGTAGAGTTTTTCACAATCCTTCTATGAGTTTCTACGGCTCATATCTTTTTATGAAGTGCAGTTGCATCAATGTCCTCGCGGCTGCCTCCCTAATTCGCGAGGGGCTTTAATTCGATACCTCGCTCGACTCCCTCGCGAAATTAGGGAAGCGCATTCTGCACTTCGCCGATTTCGCTATTGTTTTCCCACCCGAGTCTCAGGCGCTCCGGATACAATACCGATAGCCTCGCCTGATCCCCTTCTCGACTCGCAGAACCTCCCAGGTCGAGGGCATTGAACTTCACACAATCGAGGCGCGTGGCCTTTCTTTCGCCGATTTTCTTAACTTGAGACTAAGAAAATTCTAGAATACTTCTAGGCGATGATTTTCACGGACGAGACGGCTTCTCGAAAAGTCGCCTCGTCACAGTGAGTAACACTTTTTGGGAGGGGTGTAACGTGACTTTTCTCCCGTTACACCGAACCACGAAGTGCGTTGGATTTCGAAGATTCTCCCTGCATCCCAACCTACCGATGAACAATGTGGTGCTGTTACGTACCGACTCTATATGAGTGGGTGCGAAAATGCTCAACCTCTACTATCTCTAGAACCTCTAGTCTGATGTCGCGTAAGCGATACTCTTCCGTATGAGATATCTCGGAGTATAGTAGGACTGGCCATGCACGTATTACTTGAGCGGCTAAGGAATACGGGTGGCGGGATACTTGCACCTTAAAGTACTGAAGTACACCTTGCTGAAAGTGATTAGAACATTGAAAGAATGATTCGTAAGATAAGGGTTTAATTTGGATTAAATACCTTATTAGTATTTGTTATAACAGACGTATAACGATTGTGAGGAGGGGAACAAGGCACGATGAAATAAATGAACAATCTGACTTGCAAGCAAAAATAACAAGGAAAATAAACCAGGCTTCTTTATTTCGTCCTCTCACACGAGCACCTTCTCGAGAGACTGATTAGCGACTAACCGTTGCTAAGCGCGCCTCGCGCCTCGCACACACCCCTCCCGCACGTCGTCCAGAGACGATCTCCTTAGGGCGGACACGCAGAAACACACCCAACAGTATCAAGAGACACGGTAGTGTCTCGAGACAAGTTCATTTATGAATTGGGCGAGAGCGCTACCGTGTCTCTTTTCTCGACCGAACTAGGTCCGCACACATAACAAAAAGCCGAAGCGTTCTGTGTACTGTGACGTGGTATTTGGGAGGGTCGGGTAACCTCCACCACGTGCACGTCTAATCTTCCGTTGGGCGCCAGCCAGGGTTGACCTGGCCGTGCTGGGTGCTGAAAAACGTCGAAAAGGAAAATTTGGGGGCCGGAATAACAAATAAAAAACCCCCGGAATCTAAGAAAATCCGGATCTTTATTGCCGGTAACAAAAGAACAATGGTACAATGAAATAAAAAAAAAAGAAAAGACCGGATAGATAATAAAAACCCGGATCACCGGAAAGATACGAACAATAAAAAAATATTAATAATCAGAAACGCGATCAAAATAACAATCTTGAAATAATAGAAAAATTCCGGAAGGAATCCACCGGTTTGATTCCGACCGGCTCTCGTTAAGATGGCGGCCGGTATTCGACCGGCTCGCCCGCAGCTCTCACTCTATCTCACACACTCTCTCTCACTCTCACACACGCTTCAAATGTAATTGGGAAACTCCCGGAGAGGCCGGGAAGCTCCCCTGGGCAACAGGCCCGGTCTGGACGCCCAGAACCGGGTCTTAACGACGCGAAGAAAAAGACAAAAAGGAAAGGGGGAGAGACCCCGGTCCCTGCGGGTGCGGGGAGAGTTTCTCCTTCCTCGTGACGGCCAGGACTTAAATCGTCTCCCGGTTCCCGCGTAGCAAGATTGCCGTTGGTATTTCCGGCTTCGATTCCCCCGTCGTTCTGCGGTCGATTTCCGATCGATACCTCGACGGATTCGTGAAAAGAGAACGAGCGGCAGAAGTGACAGTGTAGAGGTTATGTACGGTTGCCCAGGGGATACGGCGGTGCCTTACCGGTCACCCGGGATTCGGATTCCCCAATTCCCGCGTTCGACGCCTTTACCAGGTAGGACGTTACGTTATTTATGTGGATGGGGTTCGTAAAACCCCCATCACAGTACTACACGGCTGGAAAGCCTTTACACACTCACACGCTGTCTGTAACATCAGTAGTACAGCTCAACGGTGAGCTAGGCCCTAGGCATTCAGTGGCCTGTGTTTTGTTTTTCCGAATATCCAAAAGACGAAAATTTACCTTACCGACGCACGTTATGTATTCTTTTATTTATATTTTCTCGAGATATAAAACCGATAATAATAATAATATTTGCAAAAAGGAGACAAATCCCCCTAAAAAACACCTCTGGTGCAAAAAAGTCGAAACAAGTTCATCTATGAAAAGGGATCTCTCTACAAAAGTTGTGAAATCCTATAACATTAGAAAAGCTCGTTTTTTCCATTATGTCAATACGAAGTAATTACAAAATGGAAAAAATTTTTTCTGTTTACGTGATTAGAACCGGTATTGAACTTGTTGGCCCCCGAACAATTCAAATATTTTAGTATGATGTATAATTTATTCATATTATTGTTATGTAATCTGATCTTTACTAATTTATAATGCGGTAAAACTAAATTAAATTGTAAGATATTTATTGCTTATCGTTTGGGTTCGGAGCCCGACAAGTTCAATACCGGTTCTAATCACGTAAACAGAAAAAATTCTTTCCATTTTGTAATTACTTCGTATTGACATAATGGAAAAAACGAGCTTGTCTAATGTTATAGGATTTCACAACTTTTGTAGAGAGATCCCTTTTCATACATGAACTTGTCTCGACTTTTTTGCACCAGAGGTGTTTTTTAGGGGGTTTATTGTTCTTGAACCTTACAACTGTGAATAATACAGATAAATCGTAGTTCCGATGATTTGACTCTTATGACTTATATTCTGTTTCCTTACGTGTACAGAGAATATAAGTCCCTTTTCTTGCTTTATGATCGAATTTTGGAATTTAATAGAAAAGAATGAAATTTGAGAGAGAGAGAGAGAGAGAGAGAGAGAGAGAGAGAGAGAGAGAGAGTAGGTCTTCTTCAGAAGCTTGGGCTTTACTAAGCGGTCAGCGGCCTAATAGGTTCTTCCTTGCACGGATCCAACAGGAAGACTGACAATAGATAATTCGTAACAGTGCGTATATGTGCGTGTACATAAAGGTCTTTTCGAAGAAAACTGCACCACAAAACAGATAAGCGACTTCTGGTATTTTGTACACTTTTTCGTTGCATCGTGTGCGTGTATGAGAGTGTGGCGGTGCCACCCCTACATTTTGGATTATCGTGTCGTTTAGACGAGGCTCCAGCGGATAAATCGCGGTTTTATACATAATCTTTTCTATTTTTGTAGCGTAGGGCCCAGGAGAAAGCGATCCTCGATTTGGAACATTTAAGTATGGGAACCCCTTCTTTTGTTAACGCTTTTTGTAAATATATTCAGGGCATTAAGCCGCCTTTTGTGTAGAAACCTCCCTTTCTTTATTTATCAGCATCGTTTTTCCCCCTCCTTCCCCTGGCTTAGTTACGAAATTTTGCGGAAGATTCACATGAAGAGTGTCCTTTAGAAACGAGCGAGGAGGACTGGATCTAGGGATCTTTATAATCAATACAGGAACTACCGAAATCTGATTCATGATGAAGTTAAAAAGGCCAAGGACGAGAACTTTGGTGATAGACTTCGTAAATCTTCCGACCCCAGCTCTACATGGCGACTACTTCGTTCTAAATCTAGTTAGATCCACCTCTGTCTCCCCCCTCTGTTTCTTTTCGCCTAACGAACTAAATGCTCATTTTGCTTCTTTTGCTCGGGGGACACCCGGATGCTCTCACTCCGAATTAGGCCGCATTATGCATGACAATTCCGCTACTAGACCACTTTTCCTTTTCCAGCCTATCTCTGAGATTGACATCTTGTTAGCCATCAAGCGGGGTAATCGTGGTTGCTCGTCCTGTGGTCCAGATTCTATTCCACTTCGAGTGTTATCCATCTTGCTTCCGTCACTCATGGCTTACCTATTGGATTTATTCAATTCTTCAATTTCTAATGCGCTTTTTCCTGACTCCTGGAAACTTGACACATACGTGCTTTGTGTAAGACCAACAAACCAGTCTCTCTTTCTGATACCCGACCCATTGCAAATCTTTCTGAGATGTCAAAGATTTTAGAGAGAATCGTCCACAGCCAACTTGAACAATTCCTCTCATGTAACAATCGACTTCATCTCAGACAGTCTGGATTTCGGCACTGTTTCAGTACCCAAACGACCCTGTTGAAGGTGACTGATGATATTAGGGAGGCTATGGACAAGAGAAAGGTTACAATCATAGTTCTCTTTGACTTCTCTTAAAGCTTTCGATAGGGTCCCTCACTCTTTGTTGTTATCCAAGCTTCGAAATATTGGTGCAGATGAAGAGGTCATTTCATGGTTCTACAGCTACTTCTCAGGCAGATCTCAGATAGTTTTTGGCTCCGGTGGTGAATACTCTTCCAACCTATCAGTGACTTCGGGGGTTCCACAAGGATCTGTCCTAGGTACACTCTTGTTTTCGATATTTATTAATGACATTGTGTGCTCTATCACGCACTCCAATGTCATGTTATTTGCAGATGATCTCCAGATCTACCTTCCTTGGAATCCCCATGATCTGGGCCGTGGACTTAGACTAGTGGCAGAGGAGCACGTTAAATCTGTGTATTAATAAATCTATCTATCTATCTTCTTTTCCCCCATTTGTCGATAGGGAGTAAAACCCTTATCACAAATTATACCCGCTCTTCTGAGAGCAAATCCGTTGCCGAAATTCGGGCAGCCAGCCAACTTCCGACCTCCTTTTTCCCTTCTCTTCGTCAGATTCTTCGATGGTGGCAATTGAGATCGCAACCGGGTAATATATGTATTAAGAAATCTCAGCCCCAGCGTTTTGCTTCGCCATATTCAGAAATAAAATAAATGTGATTTTTAGATGTTATTATTTATTCTGACTTTTCGATTTTCTAGTAAATATTTACATTGAAGTAAACAAGAAGAGACTATCTCGATGGAAATCCTGTAATACCAAGTCAAAGCAATTATTGTGTATTTTTCTCGCATTTTTAAGGGATTATACGAACTTAGAAGGCAAAAAAAAGGCGATTTTTCAAGATTTTTTCCTGGAGAGACATTTCAATTTATTAATTTCAAACTTTGTGTATTGATACGATTCGGCTGCTACCTAAGGTTCTTGCAGAGAGAGGTGCAGTCGGATCTAGAAAGGATTCGTGTGCTGGACGGGTTTGAAAGTCAAAATGAAGAAATCGAAATAAATTTTAAGCCAGAAAATTCTTTAAACTACTAATATTCGTTTATTGAATTCCTGGTTATGATCATAATCTATTTAATATCAAGAATTTTAATTATTCTAAGTCTTTATTCTTTCTATAATTTTCTTTAATTAATTTAATCATTTAAATTCTGTTATTAATTAAATGAATTTAATTTTCCCAGGATGGGAGGTTTTCCTCATTCGGATTCGGTATCGAGGGGCTAGACGCAATGCTAGTGGCTTCGATACCGAAAAACTGACTTCGAGAAGGGCTGAACGCGATGTCAGTGGCTCCTCTGGGTCAGCTGCATGCAAAAAGGGATCCCCTTGATTCCTAGAAGGGCTAGACGCGATGTTAGTGGCTTCCAGGAACTCGAATGCAATTGTGAGGGCTGGACGCGATGCCAGTGGCTCCCTACTGCATCCGTTTCAAGGGTGATGGTAAGGATTCCTTCTTTGGAAGGGCCAGACGCTATGCTGGTGGCTTCCGAAGGTGTTTGCAATTTGGAAAAGGGGCTGGGCGCAATGCCAGTGGCCCTTTCCAAATGCGGGATTTGGAAAATGGATTTCCTTTCTGGAAGGGCTGGACGCAATGCCAGTGGCTTCCAGAGTTTGAACACAGTAGAAAGGGCTGGGCGCGATGCCAGTGGCTCTCTACTGTATCCCCTTTTCAGAAAAAGGAGATTTTTCACCTTTTACGAAAGGGCCAGACGCTATGCTGCTAGCTTCTAAGGTGTTGCAAGTTGGAAAGAGGGGCTAACGCTATGTTAGTAACCTCTTTCCAATGCAAAGTATGAAGTTCTTCGAGACTTTGAAAAAGGGCTAACGCTGTGTTAGTGGCTTTTTCTTCTAACCCTCGAAAAGGAACTTTGGATTTTGGAGAGGATTCGTCCTGATCGCTTTTGATCGTAGGACTCTAATTAAATTGAGATTATTGCTTATTACTGTTCTCTAAGCTATGTGCTTGTCGAGACAGTTGAAGCATCTGAATCTCCTAGAGCTGCCGGTCGTGCCGTGCCTTTATAGCTTTCCCAAAGCCTGCGGAAGCCGAATTTCCTCCTACCTCGTCGAGGGCTTTTCCTCGAGAGGGACACTTTTCCTAGCGGAGAGGGAACATTCAAAGCCCGCGCTTTTGCGTCTCATTGGAGCATTTTTGAATGTCCTTCCGCTAGGCACGGTTCCCGCACCTGCTATAGGCTGGCTTGGGAAGCATGAGGGGCAGACCAGGATCTAGCGGGAGATTGAGGTCACGCTATCTTTAAGCTAGTACGCCTGAAGTGTAAATCCATTGGTCGATATTTGGATTAGTTTTAGTTCCCTCGGATACGCCAGGACGCGCTATATGGTAATAGCTAAAACTTGTCCAGCAGATATCCATCATTGGGAATCGAGTTTCTGATCTATACTGGAAATAGATCTTAGTGATTCTATGGTTCTTAAAATGGCTGCTGATAGCCAGTAAATAAAGAATTTACTTTTAATAAGTTAACATTTAATGAGATTTTGAAAAGAAATAGTTTTTAAAATAAGAAATATTTGAAGAAAATAATAAATTTGAAGAAAATAATAAGTGGTGAGTAAGCTTAAGCATTAGTGAGTTTAATTATTATGATAAGAATTTAATACTCTACCACTTTGTAAGTATTGTTAACTTCTAATTTTGTGAGGCAAAATTAGAAGTTAAGTTATTTTAATGGTTTTTAGAATTGTGGAAGGATGGACTAGTGGCATGCATGTTGTTAATTATGCAACGTTCTATCAACGTGATCGTTGGTGGAACGTTACAGTTTACAGGGTGTAACTTAAATCCCGGCAGGGCCAAATATCTTGAAAACTAAGACTCGCAGAGAAAAAAGTTTTAGACAAAACTTTTACTGTTTTTTCCGAGCTACCAAATGGTGACATTGAAATTAACCTTGACTATGACCCTGAAGGTAATTCGAAGGTCGAAATCATTTTTTTTAAAGGAACCCCCTTTTTGACATCGGCAATCGATATAGCGGGAAATTTTACATTCAAATACGTACTTGCGTGATGGATCAAAGTTACCCATGAGGGTCAATTAGGGGTAAAAATGTGTAAAAAGCGCTCAGATGCAAGTTTTGTCATTTTTAGGAGAGGGTATCCTTATTGATGATGCGTGGTTGAGGAGATCGAGTGCGATCTCCTCAAGATGATTTTTAATCAAACCTTCCGAAATGGAGAAGAGCTAATTCCTCTTTCCAAATCGGCAGTCGAAAGGACTGTACGGCGCTTTGTTAATCACGGCACTGCTGAAGACGTTCACAGAACTGGTCGACCAAAATCCGTAATGACTAATGAGAAGCAATTAGACATTGCTCAAGCTTTTTTAGAAAATCCATATCTCAGTTTACGCCAAGCCGGTGTTGAGCATGACGTTGCGCATCAAATGGTAAGGAGAGTTTTGAAAAATATAAAATTTCATCCCTATAAGATTCATTTGGTACAAGAGTTGAATGAAGATGATCCTGATCGTCGGTTAGAATTTTGCGAAACAGTGATGAATCGATGAAGATCCTCTCCTTTTGTATAATTTAGTTTGCAGCGATGAATCTACTTTCACTCTAAAAGGTGATGTTAGCCGGCATAACTGTAGATATTGGTCCGACAGTAATCCTGCTTGGATGTTGGAAACCCATACGCAATATCCGCAAAAAGTCAATGTTTGGGCTGGTATCTTAAATGATACTTTGATAGGCCCTTTCTTTATCGATGGTAACCGTAATGCCGGTAAATACGAAGAGCTTCTGAGAAATCAAGTTGTACCACGAATAAGAGAGGTAGCGGGTGATAATTTCAATAGAATATGGTTTCAGCAGCACGGAGCAGCCGTACATTACGGGGGGAACGTTCGAGCATATTTGGACATCGAGTTTCCTCATAGGTGAATAGGAAGAAGAGGTGAAATCGAGTAGCCTGCTAGATCCTCCGATCTGACGTCTCTCGATTATTTTCTTGGGGTTACTTGAAAAGCAAAGTATACGCAACTCAGCCTCAAAATGTAGATGAGCTGCGGAATAAGATCCTGCAAGAGGCCGCATTGATTGATAGGGAGATGATCCGCCACGCTGTGACACATTTTTATAATCGAATTGCATTTTATGAAGAAGCTCAAGGTGGTCAGTTTGAACATCTTTGTTGAATTTTTAGTTTCTAAAAGAGAAAAAATGAGAGGCAAGGGACTTACGTTAACTAAGCACCCCAGTGAGAGGCAAGGGGACTCACGTTAATCAAGCACCGCAGTGAGAGGCAAGGGGACTCACGTTAATCAAGCACCCTAGTGAGAGGCAAGGGGACTTGCGTTAATCCAGCACCCCAGTGAGAGGCAAGGGGGCTCACGTTAATCAAGCACCCCAAAGGAAACAGAACTTACTACGTCCACGTCGTTGTTTCCGGGCGACACTAAAAGTAAGCACTAGATTCAATAAAAAAAATTGATCTAGAATTTAAATTTGAACGTCTATGACACTCTCGCATTTTATTTAGTTAATTAAGGCACCGTCAACGTTTGCCATGCCAAGATTGTCATTAAGATACGAGCTAGTTGCATCTGAGCGCTTTTTACACATTTTGACCCCTAATTGACCCCCATGGGTCACTTTGACTCATCACGCAAGTACGTATATCAATGTAAAATTTTCAACTCTATCGATTAACGATGTCAAAAAGGGGGGGTTCCTTTAACAAAATTATCTCGACCTTCGTATTGCCTTCAAAGTCATAGTCAAGGTCAATTACAGTGTCACCATCTGGTAGCTTGGCAAAAACGGTAAAAGTTTTGTCTAAAACTTTTTTCTCTGCGAGTCTTAGTTTTCAAGATATTTGACCGTCCCGGGACTTAAGTTACACCCTGTGTATTGTAGTAGTCTTTGACTACTTTCTCAATATTTTGATAAAAAAATAATCATTCTGACAGCCGCTGCAGCCAATCTCCGGGAGCACCTCGAAAAAAAACACATTTTGCGGTGAGCACGATATCTCGGGACTGGGTTATCCGAAATAAAAAAACCAAAATTTTTTCGTTAATATAATGTATTATCTCGTGTTTGATCGTTGGGTTTTGAAAACTACTAATTTTTAGCAAAATGGCCGCTTCGTAAAGCAGAAATATCAATTTTTCATGAGAATTTTGCCCGTAAATTGTTCATAAAATGAAAAATATTTGTCGTAGAGTCAAAATCAACGATTAATTACTACATAATATATTTATAAAGCTTGTGCAAAAATTAAGATCGATCGGTTTAGCCGTTTTTGAGAAATCTTGCTCACCGCAAAATGTGTTTTTTTTCGAGATGCTCTCGAAGATTGGCTGCAGCGGCTGTCAGAATGATTATTTTTACACCAAAAAAATTGAGAAAGTAGTCAAGGACTACTACAATATATACACAAAGTTCAAAATTAATAAATTGAAATGTCTCTCCAGGAAAAATTCTTGAAGAATCGCCTTTTTTCGGCCTTGTAAGTACGTTGTGGCCAATGTCCCGCTCCGTCCCTCCTTCAGGACGAAACGAAGGGGACACGGATCCTCAAATCCTCCCCTTTCGTGGACGGGGGATGAGGCACTCAGGAGCCAAGGGGGTTTTGGGCGCCAGTCAGGGTCCTTTTTGGATCCCTGACGCGGTACGCTATCAAATTTAGGGAACGCTAAACAAAATAAAATAAAAAAAAACAAAATCGAAAAAGAGAAAAACAAAGGGATTCACGGGGACGAATAGCAAAAGGAAAGGGGGGGGGCGCGACTAACGCAGGTAGAACAAGAGTCCCAGGGGGGGATCCTGCCCCCTTTAAAAAAAAAGGAAGCTCACGCGGAATTATGCAACAAAAAAAGTCTTTATTGGCAAAAATAAAAAAAAACAAAGCCGCAACAAAATCTCGAAATCGCGGAATAACAATTCCAGGCAACGAATATTCGTAAAACAAAAGAGAACTTTAAGAGAAATATCTCGAACAATAAAGAAATATCGCGATCTGAGAGGGGGTAAGGGGGACGCGAACGCGGGGTGAAAAACGCAAGAACGTAACACAAAACAAAAAAACGATGATCTGTACTACAAAAAAGTAGGAAAAACTATTGGGGGAATACCGTGGTACAATAATTCCACGCAAATGAATGGGGGCACAACCTAGGGGTAATAATCGGGGCTAATAAAATGAAACGGGGAACCTGGTACAGAGCAAAAGGGGTAAAATATCTCAGTTCAGCAAAACCAAAAAAGGAGAGGAACGAACAAAAAAAGAAAAATACCGGGTCCCCTCGACGGCACCGGGACGGTCTCCTCGACGTCGGCTGGGGGGTCCAGGCCGGGCAGGTCGCCTTCTTCGTGGGGGGACACCGGCTTCCAAATGGCACCACAAATCCAAGAAAGGGCTTCAGCCAAAAGTGGCACCACAAAGGTCTCGCAATCGGACCACCAAAATGGCACGGCACTTAAAAAAAATATGCGTTCAAGCGCGCAAGAAAAAGTTCTCGGGAACCCAAAAGAAAAGTTTGGGGAATCGCGGCGTATGTAGCGGCAGCCCAGAAATCTCTCAAGGGTGTCGCTGTCTTGCGAACCCTTCTTGCTCTATTTTCCCCCTCCAGAGGTTTTCTATGCCAGTGGGCCAGCAGGTGTCGACCTCTTATCGCTAGATCGCTCGGTCGATAATTGGGTCGATCTTCCTTATCTAGGCCGGATGCGCTGCTGGGGGTACTCCTTTATCTTCTTAGTTTTAGCGGTGGTCCTTTCAGGTCCGGTACAAGAAAACCCGGGAAACTCTAAACTTGGGACCGGAAAAAGGGCGATATTGGGGATTTCGCGACAAGGATTGAGGGTTCTAATTGAAAAGGGGAATTCAGATTTTGGAATTGGGGGAGGGACGTTGTGGGGATAGATTGTGCTCCCCTTTTCCTACTCATACAAAAGCTAAAGAATGGGCACGGTATTCCGCATAGTTTTTACGCGAAAAAAAAGTATCAATCCAAAAAAAAACGCATGAATTCCGTTAAACGCACAACAAATTTTTGGAAATAAGAGAAAAGAAAGAAATCATCACATCGCAAATAAGAAAAAGAAAGAAGGAAAGAGAATTCGCAGTTCATAATTTAGGTCTCAAAAAAAAAGAAAGAAAATATCGTAAAATGGCGTAAAGCCTCACAATATAGGGTGTGAGGGTCCCCCTCCTCTCAGGGATATTCCTGGACTACCCCACTGCCATTCAAACGAAACCAAAAAAAAAATGTACAAGAAAACCAAAAATAAATAATAAAGAAAAATTTAAATCTCCCACCTGGAGGGGCGATTGCCACGCCACAACGTATAACCCCTTAAAGCGAAAAATAAATGTATAAAATTATTCAACTAGGAAATCTTAGAGAAGGTATGAAAGCAGTAAAAGTAATAGTAAGAATTAAAGTAGATAAGATTAGACGTGAACTTGCCAATGTGTAACATTTATAGCTGATATAAGAGAGCGATCAAAAACATAGAATTCCCTAAAAGTAAGTAAAGTACATCAGAACAAAAAAGTAAGATATATCATTGGAGACACAGTACTCTCGTCATTTGTAATTTAGGAAATCCACTAACATGATATTCATAGACACTAACGATTAGAAGAAACTGGATGTTATAGTACTTTGTAATTTATCCTGTCAAAAACTTGTGAAATTTTCTTTAAAACTGTCGACTATTTTGGAACTTTTATAAACAAGTTTTTCCATGAAATAATCCAATTTTATGCATACAGGGGTCGATACTTTCTTATAACACAATGCATACCATCCTTATCTCATGGATCACAAACACAACATACATAACGATACTCATTAATCACAAAACTCAATATTCAGCACTCTTAGACTCAAATGGAAATGGAAATTGTGAAACATAACAAAGCAAGTGCTTTTTTGATGAATTTATTGCTGAAATTTATTCATTACGATCCCGAAGAGGAGTATGTGGTTTCATTGGCGAAGATGCGGGCGTAGATTGTCCACTTTTCGATACTTGAAATGTCGCATGATAATTCTCTTTTCCTATTATAGATTTTAATCTTTCTATTGTTTTGGTTTGTTGCTCGACAATACCAGTCTTCACCTGCAGTTCCTGAACAAAGAAAATGAAAGTACATTAAAAAATCGTGTGATGTGATATTTAAATACAGCATCAAAATTTTTTCTTAAGTATGTTACTCCATTAACCCTTTGCAGTCGGTTTCCCCGTAGCGGGGACATTTTTAAATCGTTATAGAAGTCGACGTCCCCGTAGCGGGGACATTTTTAAATCATTGTAGAAGTCGATGTCCCCGCAGCGGTAAACTTCGAAAAACGCAAAAATAGTTCACGCTAGATTTGCTCCGACCTGCTGGTACTCTCAAAAGTGAAATCTGCCGACCGCAAAGGGTTAAAAATCTTAAAGAAACAGATGTGGTCAGTAATGGCGGGCATAGGAGGAAATACAAAACGAAGCGCGTGGAAAGTACTAAATTTATGGGGGTTTGACGAAATCAAAATAGTAATAAATAAAAGTTATAAAAGCTCAAATACCAGTAAACTTAAAATCACTATCTTCGATCACTAGCTTTAAACCTTTCGCTTCGAGCGCCGGATATATCCGGCATCCGCGCGACGACTTGTGCGTGCGAGCGCCGGATATATTCGGCATCCACACATTTCTGGCGCGTGCTTCCGTACGGTGACGACACTTCGGCGGACTGGACTGCCGAAGCAAAAGGGTTAAGTCAGTACTTAAGTCCTTTATTTCGGAGTATTAGTGATCACTAATCTTTATAACCTTTACATTTGTTCATACTTGCGATATTCTACTTTTTTCTTCCTTGTTTTATTATGTGTCGTCTTAATGTGTACACATTTTTGTAAAGGGCATTTTGTGATGAGGGAAAGATTATAACGTAAAAGTAAGAATGAGATTAGACCAGTCAAACAAAAATGAGAAGGGGAAAGAGTTTAAGAAAGAGACAGACAGAAGTAAAGGATACGAAGGTGTTTATAAATAAGGACACTATGGATAAGACGGAGAAAATATCGAAAGAAAAAATGTGGATAACAGCAGTCTAGAACAAATACCAGAAGTGAAAAGTAGAGACGGAAATGAAAAAGATAGTCAAACGGGAATAGAAGAGACAGCAGTGAGTATGAAAACAGGTACAGATTTGCAAGAAATGGTAAACGTCAATGTGGTAAAAGATTCGGTTGGTATTGGCGGAAGAGAGCAAAAATATAGAAAGAAGGGTGGTAAAAAAAATAAAGACCAATTGAAGAACAAGGGTTAAACAAATAACTAAAAGGTTTGGGGCAAGAAAGGGAGATAAAGAGTGTTTTCCTATGTTTGGGAAAGATAAAAGGAGTATGAGTTCCATAAAAACGAGGAATTATAAAGTGCGATAGAAAGATAAGCTTACGGAAAGAAAATAAAGGAAGGAATAGGCGAAGAAGAAGAAGGTAAAGATTTGAAAAGTTACAGTCGCGCGGTGTGACTTACAAGCAAGGGAGCCACCGGTAAATCGCGAAACAAAACTATTAACCGTTTGAGTGCCAGAGGTATTTTTTTGTTTCCAAATAAAAAATTGCCAAGCGGCGCAATAGCGCTCTTTTCATTCCTTATTTCAAAAATGCTGACATTTTTGGACATGGAACAGAAGAAGCGCGATTGCGCCGCTTGGCAATAAAACGGTTAAGCAGGAAAGAACGGAAAAGTGAACCAAAAAGGTAGGCGGACCTACAAACGCGAATCAATCGAAGAAAGAAACTAACAAGAAAAGATTTTGAAAAGCTAAGTTTTGATGCTAAAAAGCTAGTAGAGAAGGAGGTAAAAAACTTAAGAAGGGCATTTAATTAAACAACGAAATCGGGGGCTGAGAAATAAAGGATACTAGAGAAATGTACTGAAAATGCGCAACGGAGAAATCAAAGAAATTACTAAAGGAGAAAGTTTGAAAATGATGCAAAAAAATATCAACGGATGCAAAGAGAAAAATCGAGGGAAACAAGCTGAAAAAACGTAAAAAATCAAGGTAGTCCAAAATATGTAGAAGCGTCAGACAAAATTGAAAGAAAAAATAACAGCGTAACAAAAAGGTGACATCGAAGTGGATGATAAGGTCAGAAAAGTTGTGGAACAATTTTATTTGGAACAATTACGGACATGGTGTAAAGTAAAATAGGCGACCACATCATAGGCAGAAACAACAGAAAGTGCATACTTGTAAAAATGCATAATTGACAAGATAAGTGTAAGATTTTAGAGCATAAGTACAGACTCAGGAATATGAACACACGAACAATGTTGAGAACAACTAGCACAACTCGGCACAATAGCTAAAAACACTAGCACAACGAAAATAAGGGTAGTTTACTCTTGACAAAATATGGTTTTTGGATTTTTTTCATCTAAGGCTTCTTCGAAAACATTCATATTTTGGAACAATGTTCAGAACAAGTAGCACAAACCGGCACAGCCGTTGGAATTTCGATTTTCAAAAAAAGTGGTGCTGGGGTCAAAGACTGGTTTTTCGGATTCCCTAAAAGGTTTGTTAAAGATCTATAACTATAAGACTAATATAGCACAAACCTCGCACGACCTAGCACAAGTTTAAAAATGTAAAATATTTAACAACGTGGTGCTAACTTCTCCCACCCTAAAGAAATCGGTGATATTCGCACTCTTTGTAGATCTCATAGCAGTGTTTGATATTATTATTATTATTATTATTAATTGAATGAAGGCAGGGTGGTTGTCAGGGACATCCCTTGATGCCTAGGCCTAGGCCCTTTGCATACCCAATCGGAGGTTGGGGAGCGCCAAGTAGGGACTCCCGCCACCAGGCTGTGTGGCCCTGGTGTGAATGCCCCCAATGCCCAACTGATCGTGAGTTCCTACGAAGGGCTGCTATTATTCAACACTGCGTTCTACTCCTCCGACGTCCTTGTATAGAAAAAAATAGTGATGATGTTCAATTGGCAGAGGTTGTGAGGATCACAAGCTTCACTGCCGGTATACTTCATTTGAATGTTCGGTAGGGAAGAGCATTCACAAAGAATGTGCGAGCCCGTTCTCTTGCATTGTTGCACCATCCGCAGGTGAGACTGCATTGAACACCGCCTTCATGTTGAATAAGTGGTAGTTAAGAACCCCATGCCCCGTAATGATTTGCGAGGCAATATTGGCATCGGCCCTGCTGAGATCCACAATTTGCGAGGTTGATAAAGTCAACAGAGAAAGATTAAGGGACGCTCTAAAAGAAAGAGGAATTAGGAAAGGATTGATCGAAAGAGCAGTGGCAGTTTATGAGAAAACCAGATATACTGTAAAAGTAGGAGAAGAATATTCCAAAGACTTCTGATAGACAAAAGGGGTGAGGTAAGGATACCGAAAAATCTCTGCTGCCCACCCTGTTCACGGCAGATTTGGAAGACCATCGAAGGAAGACTGATGTCGGAGAAGTAGATGTTTAAAAGAAACATATAGTTGCTCTCTCATGCTGACGATATTTGCCAATACTACGATAGTATGAGGATAGAGAATGAGGAGGCTATAAAGAAATCAGTTTAAAAAAGTATTGTAAAAAGAAACAATTCACTGGTTAGTGAAAAAAATAAAAAATAATGGTGTGTGAAAAGGGAAGAGGAAGAAAAGAAAAGGAACTGGAAATGGGACCGGTCGGTAATCGAGGGAGTAAAAGATTCCAAATATTTAAGGTATAACTTTAGTGAAAAGGAAAACGATAAAATACATGGAGTGGAAATTGCTAGAAAATTACTTAAAAAATTTATACAATATATGAACTATTGCGAAGCTTAGAAAGAGTTAAGATCAAATATATAAAATAGTTTACACGTGTGGGCACCAGTGTGTTATCACCGCCTAAGATAAATGTCCCTTTTTGTGGCCATGACCCTATTTTACGAACTTTTATTAAAGTAATCAAAAATATTAAATAATTTATCTTCGAAAAGAGTATTTATCACGTTTGGCGATTATTTAGCAACAGTTTGCTATAGATTTATAGTTTCAGTGATATTCGAAAAATAAATACTCGTGAAAATGTGAATAAAGGCTTTTGTATCGCCATGAGTGGTAGATCAAGCTCATAAAAGTCACCGCGTTAGTAGATCTGGTGTTTGTCACGATACGATAAGAGCTTTATCGCGTCGTCAAAAGTTAATTTCGAAAATCATTTTTTCGCAAAGCTATCAGTGACGAATTATGAATGTTGTGCTGTTTGTGAATTCTGAAGAAGGTAGGTTCTGAATATATCAGGCGGTCACTAATGCAAACATCTGCGTAGCCTGTATTTTCTCCTTTGATATTTATTAGATTATGTTTAAATCTCGAGTAGTAATGTTTTTACATATAAAAATGATTAATCTTGAGTTCAGTATAATGGTTTTTTGACTTTAATCACTTTGAAATACTTTTCTTTCTCATTAACCACTTGACTGTTATGACGCACTTTGATGCGTCAAGCGCGCAATGGCCCAAAGTGTTAAAAATGGCAAAGTGCGGTCAAAAAATATTTCGTTGTTTTACCATTTGCAGGGCCTCAACTAAGGCCCTAAAATTGGTAAAACTGAGGTATGTTTTGACGCACTTTTGCCATTTTTAACACTTTGGGCCACTGCGTGCTTGACGCATCAAAATGCGTCATAACAGTCAAGTGGTTAACTTATGCGGCAATTTTACATAGTCATATGGGTCATTTACCTTATATAGGTGGCAATGAAACAAAACGTGAGGAAATTCGAAGTAGATTAGCTTAAGATATGAGTAAAAATGAAAGCAAAGTGGAACCAAAGTGTTAATTAACCCATTGCCGCACACTTTTAGCCGTAATTTGCCTACATGTCGCCAAAAAATGATCGGCTATAACCGTCATTTGCGACAAAGGAATGTCTAAAAAAAGAAGCAGCAGGAAGGAGACTTGAAGGAAGTAAATGAGAGAAATTTTTGTCAATAAATGTAAAATATAATTAATCTAGCGCACAGAAACCGAGAGAAGTTCATTATATGAAAATTGACATCTCGTTACAAGAAAAGGACAGGTCTAAAATAGCACAAAAAAAACCCGAAAATATCAGATAAGTTTTTAAGTATCCATTATGATATCAATAAATAAAATCAGCACTGAACTTGCCGGGCTTCTAAATCGAACAACTTAATAAGCCTTAACACGTTGACTGCCGCGTCACCCATATTCGAGTGCCAACAAAGTTTCTGATCGGGCCGCGTCACCCGTATTCGGGTGACACTTATTTGACGACTTGCGAAGGATCGTCGTAGGTATTTGAAAAGGTATTCCACAGGAAGTAAAAAACTATTGAATTGGTGTGGGCACTCGTGGCCTGAAGGAGATTTCAATGGAAATACACGTGGCAGTCAACGTGTTAAATGATTTTCTCATATTTGAAACATTTCTTGTACCCCACTTCAAAGTAACAATTTAATTTGTTGCCACCAAGCAGGGTACTGCAGTTCATATTATAACATGCATTTTAACCCTTTTCGGTCCACGACTTTTTGGGCCGGACGAGGTGGCACGTCGATGCGACGCCCGAGCAGCGCCTTCCGACCGCAGAGGGTTAAAATGTAGTTGAAACACTTCCCAATATGTCTAATTTAGGATTGACATTTGAAAAATCGTGCGATTTCTAGACGCATAGAACTATAACAATTACTGTGGTATAATACGTTAATCGTAGTAATATCCAATCGTGATAGAAGTTTTTTTTAATTAAATCCTCATAGTTTGCGTTAGGGGCCCGATGAGTTCAGTACTGATTTTATTAACCGATATCATAATGGATATTTAAAAATTTGTTTGATATTTTCGGATTTTTTTGCTTCTTTGGATCTGTCCCCTTTTTGTAACGAGATATCAATTTTCATATAATGAACTGTCTCGGTTTTTTTTTTTGCACTAGAGGTGTTGTTTTTGGTGGGAGTTTCTCTCCTTTTTGCAAAAGTCCTGCAAATGATCACATTTCCAGTAACTACCAATTAGGTTTGGAAATTGTATTATACGCATTTTTATAGAATCGGTAAAATAAATCTCTTTCGTCTCTTGGTATATCTGGTATATGAGATATATAAGTGGTTTGTTCAAAAAAGGTAACTTTTAAAATTTCGCAGGCTACGTATATTTGACTTTCGAATTTTTGGTTTTATGTTAATACATATATCCCCAACATATGTTGACAAAATCAAGCAGAAAAAAAGAATATGTATTAAATGTTGTGTGAAAAATAAAATTAAGTGTTCCAACGCACTTAAAATGTTGACTGTGGCATTTGGCGAGTATACTTTGAGCAAAAAAAATCTTTATAAGTGGTACAAACTCTTCCTAGAAGGCCGAGAAGATGTTAATGACGATGTCCGCCCTGAATGCCCAAGCACGTCAACAATTGATGAAAACGTTGAAGCAGTGAAGAAAATTGTTAAAGTTTTGCTAGGGTTTATTACCTTCAAATTATGGGTCGTTTGCGTAAAAAATACGAAAAAAACGCCCGGAATTGTGGAACAACCAGTCATGATTATTGCACCACTTTAACTGTTTTTTTTTTCATGTGTGCGGACCTCAATGTTTCGGGAAAAGATACACGGTAGAGCTCTCACCAATTTTCATAATAATGAACTTGTCTCGGGACACTACCGTGTCTCTTGATAGAGGTGTCTTAGCTAGTGAAGTGATTACGAAGATAAATAAAGACATAAATGCATATGTAGAAAAGATTCCATGAAATACAAAAACTCGATTATAATACCGGAGTATTTATACCAGAGTATTTATCCACGGAATTTGGTGTAAAAGTGATAATAAGGATGGAAAGTGTAAAATGCGAAAACTGTGCATGCACGGAAAAATGCAATAAAAATTGGCTAAACATAGAAAAGAGGAAATGAAAGTTATATGCGGCAAAGCATTAGAATCACTGGATAACTCGTTAAAAAAATACAATGTTATGAAGAATAGTATGTTAAGAAAAGATGTGGCAAAAGATCTAATTTGAAATGAAGTAAAAGTATGGTTAGAAAATTTGAAAGAGAAAAAGAAAATAGAAGCAAGAAAATGTGAAGGAGAACGTGTGCGTTGATATATCGATACGTACGGTATGTAAGAGAGCGTAAAACAAAATAAACAGTCGCGTGGCCCAAATTCATGTCGTAGCTTAAAAAGCTAATATAAAATATAAAAGAAACGTTGAAAATGTTATTTTCGAAAATAAATGTTTTGAAAGTTAAGGCATTTGTACTCCACCATTTTTTTTTAGCTTTCCAATTATGCCATTAGAAGAACGTACCTGTTCTAAATGTTTTATTTTTTTCTTAAGGTGTTCGAGATGTTTTACTCGTTGATTATGATTTTGATGGCCCACTATATCGGTATACTTTTCTGTTACGTCTTCATATTCCTTCTTAAGATGATTGCAGCTTTGTTTCAGCGAATTAACCTCTCTGTGGACAATATACATAATTTTTTAGTAAAAGTACCAACGCCAGCGCGATTATAAATTCCGAGTTTAAAGTTTCGTAAAAGCAGAGTCGACATGATTAATACACCATGCAAAAAAGTATAGCGTCAAAAAATTTGCGTCGAAATTTGCTTAACTTTAAAGGATGATTTCTCAGCTTCAGATCAATGTAGTGGAGCGTTTTTTAAATTACAGCTTGAAATCTCAAGTTTGAGATCCGACAGTTTGATTTTTGGTTGGATGCAACCCCACCACAGATGATCTTGAAATGCAAGGTCATCTTTTGAACCCCAAAATTTACAAAGTTTGGGGATGTACACAGGGTTGGATAATTCTTTTTCAAATTCTACATAAAAACACCAAATGAAAGCTCAACTTTTTCCCTTTGACCCGTATGGACCTTGTTTGAAAATATTACAAGGGAGCCTTGCGAAGTATCCAATTTTAATGCAACAAAAACGAAAAACAATAAAAAGGTGCATCTTGAAATGAAGAGAAAAATGTCTCCCTAAGGGATGAATCCCTCGATTTTTTTATTTCTCACTCCCATAAGCAAATTTACTAATGGATTTCGATAAAATACGTACCAGTCAAAAATAGGGGTCAAAATACAGTTGACCTGTTTTTGCTCACTGATTGGGTAACAACATTAAGGGGGTAAAGTACCCCTTTTAGCACTTACACGTCACCTTTCACATAAAACCTGTTTTTTGGTCATTCAAAGTTAAAAAATAAATTGGAAATACCTTCTTCTTGGAAAATTCGTGATTCGGCGCCCCCAAACAACTTAACTACCCCTATTTACTTAAATAGCTTCTGTTAATGAACAGGGGGTACATCATACACGACTCGTTTTTCTCACGATACAATCGAAAATCGGCATTCAACAGCTCTAAAACTTTCAACTTACCCTTTCGTTTATTTACAGCAAGTACTTTTATGTAGGTAAATCAAAATTTTAAGCTTTTAAAGTTTCTACAAACGGACAAAGTGCGACAATAGTAATTCGGTATGAAAGATGGTCCGTAATAGCATAAGATTGTAGTTACCCCTTAAAAGTACTACTTGCAAATATGCCAAAGGACACGGTCAAAGTTTCATACTTGTTAAATGCCGATTTTACAATTCCATCGTAAAAAAAACGAGTTGTGTATGAGTGTTCATGAATAAAAATTGATTGATTGATTAATTAATTAATCAGAGGTAGTTCGATTATTAAAGCTCGATCACGAATTTTCCAAGAGGAAAGTATTTTCAATTCGATTTTTACGTTTTAATGACGAAAAAACGGGTTCCGTCTGAAAGATGACGTGTGAGTGCTAAAGGGGGTACTTTACCCCCTTAATGTTGCTACCCTAACAATGAGCAAAAGCAGGTCAACTGTATATTAACCCCTACTTTTGAATGGTACCTATTTTATCGAAATCTATTAGTAAATTTGCTTATGGGCATGAGAAATAAAAAAATCGGGAGTTGTTTACCCCCCTTATGCAGACATTTTCTTCTTAAATTGAACATGCACTTTTCATTGTTTTTCATAAGGAATATTTTCGTTTTTATTGCATTAAAATTAGATAATCCCTTCTATGTGAAACTACCTTATCACCCCTCAAGGTATCCAAATTCGGAGGGTATTACATCCCTTCAAACCGTTTTTTGGCCGATAAAAAAAATAATTTTCTCTTAGATTTTAACACGTTCGGCCCCAAGCGTGATTCGGTTGAGTTTCTCGCGGGCCCAAATTTTACTGTCGGCGCATCAGAACGGAAAGCGTCACCCATATATGGGTGACGTGGTCCCCACGGAAGCATACCCGTCACCCAAGTACGGGTGACGCGGGGCCGAACGTGTTAAAGCTCTACAACCCATTGAAATTTCATCAAAATTGGGAGGGGACACTTCGCAAGATTCCCTCGTTAGATATTTGGAATGCTGGATATTGAGATATACTGATACTTGTTTGTAACAAAAACACAGGCCTGCCCAACCATGGTCTTCCTTGCTTTTCCCTTAAGACTATTTCTACCACGCTAATTATGCGTAATCAAAAATCGAAAATATAAATTATAGAATTATAATTAAAATAAATTTTCCTAATTAATATCAATTTTTTTACAGTTGCATAATTACTCTACTAAGCACCTCCAGTTTGTGGAATATAAAAAAGATTAAATTAAACCTCGAAAATAATTGGAAATTAAAATTCTAAAAGGTGTCTTTTGACACCATTGGTAGAAATTGTGTTAATATTGATCTGTACCTTCAGAACTTCACACAGAATATGATCAACTTTTGAGATTTTGTACTGTTTAAAAAACGATAATATAAGTATATTAATTTGAAATCAGAATTAAAAACAAAACGGATTCTCGGTAATGACACCCAACAGCATCCGATATTTGTCGTATCAATTTCTTTAGATATCATTTTCTTAACATTCTCTATCGCAAATCGGGTAATTTTTTAAAATCTCTTTTCAGTTTTTTTTGCCAAGTGGTCAAAGTCGAGAATTTTGCTTAAACATCAATATTTTGTTTTCAGATGAGCGCGAATATTCTAATTTTTAACTTTTTCAAAATCCGACCCCATGAACTATACCAATACTAATATAAGAGTAAATACATTAATTACATAATTAAGTACATAATTGATCTACTAAACACTTCCCATTTGTGGATTTCAAAAAATGAATTATCCCTCGAAAATAATTCTTAATTAAAATCCTAAAAGGTGTCTTTTGACATCTTTAGTAGATATAGTGTTACAAAATTTGTTCGCTTTTAAATATCAGACTATCCTACGGGACTAGATGTTATCAAAACCGAGAGTTACGTTATGTTTTTAGAATCAATTTGAAACGAAACTATTTTCGGTATATATTAATTATTTTTTTAATTCTTTTTACTCTTAACACTTTTCGGCCCAAGTGAACTGATTTCTGGCGTTGACTTTGATTGTTCACCACATTTTCAAAAAGTATTAATCAGCTATTCAAATGGTCATATCTTATGTTTTCGAGGTCGCTGTATCGATTTTTCATTCCTTCTTCTCTCTTTATCTATATTTTTCGACGGAAAAGCAATTTTCTATCACTACAAAATCTATCAGAAAAGTGATCCCGATACCCAGGGAATAAAATCCAGCCTCGAAACAATTTTTTTTCAACATAGCAGTTTTAAAATGGTTGCAGAAAGAATAATTTTTTTCTTCGACTTATGATTTGTTTCGTTAACAAGTTCTTTTTTCATGTTTCCAATATCAAAATATCATTTTAAGGTGTTTTCAGGGTCGCTAATCACTGTTCCTATGTCAAAATTGCAAAATTCATAATGGCGGATGTTTGAAGCCAAATTCGTTGCTTCTTATCGAATATCAAAATATTGTATCATGTTTCCAATATCATTTTAATATTGGAAACATGAGAAAAGAAGTGATAGAACTGTTACTTGTCTAACACTGTTGTTATTATATATAGTGTATATATTCTATACATATAGAATAACAGTGTTAGAATAAGTAACAGTTCCATCATTTGATGTGTTATTTAATTAAATATTTGTTAATTAATATACAGGGTAAGCGGTGTAACGTGTCAAAGCCAAGAAATGGTGGTAGATGGTAAAAAATTAAGAAGAAAAATTATGTACCATTTTTCGAAATTTGCAATAATTACCGAGTAATTAATTAAAATGTTGTGACCAATCAGAACGGCGAAGAGGCTCGGTGGGCGTGTCAAAAAATTTAGACTCCAAGTCTCCTAGAAACGATGACGATACTCTGATAGCTAAAGGAGGTACGATGTTGCAGGGAAAAGGAGGGTATCTCTAGCTGGCAAAGTATATGGTCGTCGTTGCTCAGAGACTTGAACTTGAAATTCTTTGACACGCCCACCGACCCTCTTCGACGTTTCGATTGGCCAGACCGTTTTAATTAATTACTCGGTAATTATTGTGAATTTCGAAAAACGGCAAATAACTTTTGTTCTCAATTTTTCACAATTTTACCACCAACTCTCGGCTTTGACACCTTACACCGCACACCCTGTATATTATAATTACAGTTCTAATAATCTATACAAAAAATGGAGAAACTTACGCCTCTGCCTTTTCACGGCGAATTCTCTCCGCTTCAAGTTCTTTAAAGATGGCAGACTCAAAACTTTTCATCTCATTTTTCTTTTTTCGAATTTGTTCTAATTTTTCAACCTGTAATATAAAATAATTGATTACTAACCAGTATATAGTGATAGCGATATTTCACAACGATTATAACGTTATACCTCTAGCACCTGCAGTTTGACGGACAATTCTTCAAGCTCTTTTTCAGCTTGTTTCATTAACGTCTTCCACTTTTCTTTCGTTACTTGTAAGTGCACTATTTCTGTGGCTTGCCAATCACTTTGTTCTTCGAGTCTAACAAGCGCCGCTTGAGCTTTCTCAACATCACGAGTCATCTTATCAAGTTGTGTCTTTAACTAAAGAATGATATATTATAAATTATAGCATACGTTACATAAAACTACCGTTTTTCTTATATACAGGGTGTGCGGTGTAAGGTGTCAAAGCCGGGAAACAGTGATAGATGGTGAAAAGTTAAGAAGAAAAGTCATTTAGCATTTTTCGAAATTCGCAATAATTACCGAGTAACTGATTAAAATGTTCTGGTCAATCGGAACGTCGAAGAGGCTCGGTGGGCGTGTTAAAAATAGTTGTCGTTGGTAGGAGAGGGAGTCGAAATTTTTTGACACGCCCACCGAGCCTCCTCGACGTTCCAATTGGACCGAACATTTTAGTCGATTGCTCGGTATTTATTGCGAATTTCGAAAAGTGCTAAATAACTTTTCTTGTTAATTTTTCACCATCTACCACAATCTCTCGACTTTGACACCTTACAATGCACACTCTGTATATTTCTATTTCTTTCATTTTTTACCTCTTCACAGTACTGAGATTTTTTGGTGTATTTTTCTTGAAGTCGGTTGATTTCCTTTGCTGAGACTTCCTTTAGATCCTCAATTTTTGCATCAAATACGGACTTTATCGATGCAAATTCAGCGACACTATTGGCTTCTAATTGCTCTACAAGAATGCTTTTAGTATCCAATTGTTTCATTATAACATGAACTTGTTCATGTACAAGTTGTGAATTGTTTCTCATTGCAGTAAGCAACTCTCGATGCTCATGAATGCATTCTTCGCCACATTTTAATTCGTGCTGCAGTCTTTCTATTTCAGCATCACTTTGAATTAGTCGTCGCGTTAAAGCTGCTACAGACGCCTGGTTCTCAGCTATTATCACTTCAAACCTGTTGCAAAAGGTAATAACGTATATGATTAACACTATTTGTACCGAAGGTGTCAAAAAATGCCTTTTAGAATTTTAATTTATAATTATTTTCGAGGTTTAATTAATCTCTTTTTGAAATCCACAAACGGGAGGTGCTTAGTAGAGCAATTATGCGTCTTTAAAAAATTTGATAATAATTAAGAAAATCTATTTTAATTATAACTATATTTTTGGTTTTGGATTTTTAGTTACGTATAAATAGCGCGGTAGAAAGTGTTAAACAAATTATTTTCAATTTTCTTAGATTCAATATAAAACGTGACATAACATGGTAGTCACAAGAAAGTCACGTGTAACTAACAATTTCCAACTTATTTACGTAAACATGTGAGGTAACAGTTATGTTCTTGTTGCGTTGATGGAAAGTATTTTTACATTATATTTGTGTAACCAATGTATCGTAATATGAAAAAAAACGTAATCGTTGCAGCGTATAAATGACGTATATGTTGCATAAGATTTTTCTGGTTGTTTAAAAAAGCCTATGAAAAATTAATATTATTCAAATTAAATAAACATGATACAGTAGAATCTCTGTACAAGACACTACAAGGGACCGGAGGGGAATATGATTCCGAAAATTACCGTTTCCCCACTCAGCGGCCTGCTACGCTGGAGAGGAATAGAACTCACGTCCTTCGTATAAGATACCATGCAAAATAGTTTAAAGTTAAACCCATAATGTAGGTTACTTTGTATTCCATATCCTTTTCCTTCTTTTTTTGCCACGTGACTAGAAGTCCGCAAACGAGGAGTTCTCGCAGTGTTGACAAGAAAGAAAGAGAGAAGAAAAGTTATTTTTACCATTTGTGCAATTATCTCACGTAAGTAAATCAATTTTAAACATGCTAGTCCAGTGCGTCACGGAAACGCCACTTCCCCGACAAAAAACGTAGTTCAAGTCATTGAAAATTCTCTATGAATTTTAAACAAAAAAAATTAAAATGTGATCTTAAATCATTAATAATTTATGATGATAAATTTAAATAATCGTTATTTGTAAACAATTCTCATTTTTTCTTATTTATTTCCGTGGTATCTTGTACGGAGTACGCAACTCCAAACATTCAGAGGCGAAGAGGCATTAGGAGTGGGGGTAGTGGATTAGCGAAGGGGAACCCGTGGTATCTTGTACGGAGATTCTACCGTACTGGATGCAAGACTGTACCAGTGGATGTCACAACGTCTAAAATACTATCAAAATGTGTAGTTATAAAACATCTTTTGATAAATATTAATTAAATAAATAATTATGAACTAACCTCGTAGTAGTCGAAATGGAAAATTAAAGTAGAAAGAATCGTAAATTTAAAAAATTTTTTACTTTGATTTAATATTTATTGTAAAATATTAACACGCGGTAAAAAGTAATTGTTTTCTTTTTGCTTTGGTTTTTATATGCAATTTCTTTATAATAAAGATAAGAATCTAATCAAATGTAAACTATTACATAAAAATATTTTTTTAGAAATTATCATCTGAAAAAGGCTTAGAAAATACAAGCTGAAACCTCATGTAATTATGTCATATTTACCACAGTCGGTTATAACCAAAATAAAAGCATATGAAATATATTAAATGGATTAACATTCCAGCGAGCGCGCTTGTATAATTTCCTGAAGCGAACCCCATCTGCATTCCTATCAATATCCTGCAGTCCCTATCAATTCGAACAGACCCCAATCTCAGATTACTGTACAAGTTTGGCAAGTTACCGTTAAACCATAATGGTTCTTGTTCAAGTGTTCTAAAAAAACATCATTTTAACGCTTTGCGATCGGCAGATTTCGCTCTTGGGAGTACCAGCAGGTCGGAGTAAATCTAGCGTTTCGTAGTTACTTTTCCGTTTAGGATTTAAAGTCAATATAATGGATTTTAAAACACACAAAATTTGTTGAAACTGATTTGCTGTATTTGACACTACTTATAATACGTAAGAATACAACATTTTTAATCTTTGAATTTGTAATGTTCAAGTCATCGATTTAAAGATGTCTCCTGTACGGGGACACCGACCGCAAAGGGTTAAGATGGGAATACAACTTTGAACGCAAATATATTATAAACTATTAGATGTATGTGTCTATATTGATACATTTTTGTAACCAGGATGATAAAATCTACCAGTATGCACAATATCAATTAAATCGGTAACCTAAATACATTGCAGTCTCCTTACGCGAACGATATTAGCTATATACGTCACTAAATTGATAGACTGCCAACGATTCCTCTTGCATTTCCCACATTTTTTTAGTACGTTTACTTATCCCTCTATCTGGCTCTCGTTACTTGATATACGTTTGTACTTTTCAAAGTTGGTAAAAGTTAGAAACAAATACAGCGTTTCTATTGTAATCAGGTACATCTGAATTTGTTACAGGAGATTACTTTACTATCACATTGACACTATTTCCACCAAAGGTGTCAGAAGACGCCTTTTAAAATTTTAATTTTCAATTATTTTTTAGGTTTAATTTAATCTTTTTGTGAAATCCAAAAACGGGAGGTGCTTAGTAGAGCGATTATGCGTCTATAAAAAATTTGGTATTAATTAAGAAAATCTGTTTTAATTATAATTCTATTTTTATGATCTTGGATTTTTGATTAACGATAAGTATTATTATTATTTATTAATTGTTAGTATGGAAAATTTTACCTTTTTTTACGCAACACCATCTCCGCACCTTCCGAGCGTATTTGATCTTTCAAAACCTTCAATTCTTGCTTTGTTTGGGCCAAATCGGTTTCTGCTCTATCCAACTCTGCTTGCAAACTATGACTAGCGCTCACCTACAAATTATCATTAAAACATTATTTAACCGTAAAACGTCGAAATAACCTTTTACAAAGATTAATATTCAAATTCAGTTTCTAAAAAAGTCTGTATAAGTTGTTAAAATATCTTTATTATGCAAACGACTTAATCTTATAGTGTTTATTAACACCATACTTTGGGATACTTTAGACGTAGACGCTACACATTGTGAGTTTAAACGTTACTACAATACATTTCAAACTAAAAGATTCATAATATAATACTACAAATGATGTAATTTTTTCGATCTATTAATATTCTATATAAAATTCTACTAACAAATACAGTATAAATTTTAAATTTTTTCACTGTGAAAGGAAAAGATATAAAATATTTTAAAAAACGATAGGTTTACAAAATAAAATTGTGTGAATGATGAGCTTATTTTATCTAGCTTAAAATAAAATCATTAGCCTTTGTATCAATGTATCGGAAACCACGAAATCAATAGTTTCGTGATGATTTTCGATAAAACTATGAAAACAATAATGAATTTACATCAGAACTGCTAATAATGGTAAAATCAATGGGATTTGTGGTGGAAAACGGTAAAGTCGATGGATTTCGTGTATTAAAGCAACAAAAAATTATGAACTCTATGGAATTTGAACAGTTTTCGGTCTTGATTTCAAATTTGTGAAAAACTGTTGTTTTTTCTATCAAAATTTTACGATAAACGATGAAATCAAAGTCTTTTGCGATTTGAAACTGAGGAAAACAATAAATACACTGCAAGTTACGTTTGAGGTTCAATTGAAGCCCTACATACTATAAAATTTAATAATATTTCTTGAAACGTTGCAATGAACCTTTTAGTCGTTTTATGAAAAAAATTTGAATTAGAAATTCCCATGGAAAAAGCTTACCCCTAATAAACATATTCTTTTAAAAAAACCTATCGCAATTTATTTGCGTCGTGTCCAGTCATTAACTTGAAAACAAATTCTAATATCTCGAGGATGAACAAACATGCAAACACCATAATTTAAACATTTTAGATTGTTGCAAATCTCTCAAGTTACTTTTGCAAAGTGACTTCATGTTACTTTTATAAAAAGAAATTTTGTTTGCAGCACCGTAGTACCTATACACATACTACGATACTTCAAACAAAATTTTTTTTAATCGCTCACCCATCAAAACTTTAGATTTTCTTGGAAAAAGTCCCTCTAATAGTTGACCTTGATCAAAGAAAATTTCAAGATCGCTCATTCCTCTTTTATTTCGCATTTAAATAGAAAACAATATGCTTAACAGTCTAATTTTAACCCTTTCGCTACTAGCGGTGACTATAGTCACCCGCCACAAAACGCCGCCTGGACACGATCTATTACAGAAATGGAGCCAAAAATCAAGCCAAATACTATCGACTAACTTTTTTCTGTTCGCAAACAATTGCAAGCGTTGTTGCAATGTTTTTTTTATCATTTTGCCTTTAAAAGTAATGTTACAAAATCGTTTTTGAGACGAAAGTCTTGGCCCCGAATGCTGAAAACTCCGCGCATTTAAAGGCACTCTGCGGCGACGACCGCCGTAGCGAAAGGGTTAAATAACTTTTTTGTAGTTCCATTCAGTATGGTTATAACCAGTGAACTATATGACAAAGAATTAGGGTGAAAGTAAAATAAATAATCATTTTCAATTCTATCGATCTTGAAACTTAACAATTTATTATGAAATATGACATTTTATTTAAGAAATTTTTTGTGAAAAATTTTAAATGACTTTCAGAGAACAGAAGTTGATAGAGAAATACAATGAGTGACTAACGAATGATGAAATCAAATTAAAGGGTAGATCATAAATGAATTTTACGATCCTAATTCAAAGGAATCGTGAAAACAAATACAAATATAAATCATCTGGAATGTAATAACGTAATAATACATAACAAAGTATTTAAAGTCATAAAATTAAACAACTAATCCGTTTCTATCATCAAAAATGAAATTGTGGAATAATTTTTATTCCTACGTAATTATTGTTGTAACAATTATTCGGAATTGTTTCTGTGTTAATTTATATTATTCATGAAAATTCAACTTTTCAAAAATTTACTGATCTGCATTACAAGATCGAATCGTATAAAAATTATAAATAACAAATATCGGTTGAGCATCAAACAAAGAATAATAAAGGATTATGTTATTTAAATGTTAAATAAAGAAGGGGATTCATTGTTCGAGCTCAACTTGTGGAAAGGCTTTTTTCCAGAATGTTCATTTTTTCTAAGTACCCTAAAATGTACCTGAGTTTCCGCTGATTTTTTCAATTCTTCGAGGGCTGCTGCAAGTCGTTCAATTTCGACGTCTCTTTCAGCCAATTTTTCCTCCAAAACCTTCCTTTCAGATTCAATGCGTTCCAAGCGAATGACATATTTTTCAGCTGAGGTGCGCATTTTTTCTTCTGCGCCTTGTCTAGCTTCCTGTACCATAAAATTGATTTTAGCATCCGTTTCTGCCAACACTCTTTTCACGCGTTCTTCACTTTCTTGACGACAAGCAGCCAGGGTTTCTCTAGTTACGGCCTCGGCATTTTCAATCATTTTGTCAGCATATTCTTTCATACGCCTCTTTTCGTCCTCTATTTCCTTTTGGTTCATTTCTTTTATCTCAACGAGCTCTTGATTTCTTGCAAACGAGATCTGTACAAGGAAACACCGTTATAAAAATAATTTTATGTACTGCTCTTCTATACAAGTATCGCTTTCCATTAGGAAAATTTCTAGATACACTCTACATTGAAAAATGTTGACAAACATTTATTACTTAAAGGGGGAAATACATGTAGCAAAAAATCAATATTTTTTTTCATAAAATGTTAGTTAAACATCTCAAGAATAAGATGGTAAAATTTTTAACTGAAATTCGGTGTCGCCCTGGAATCGCTAATTAGCCGGTAAATTACTAAAGTGATTGATTTTTCATAGTTCGGAAATTTAAAAACGTTTTGCGGAAAACTACATTCTTTAAGATTGTGGGGAAACATAACTTTAAAACGAATCCAGCGATCGTGCTAAAATTGTACAAACAACTCAATAACAATATTACCTTGAACTTATACCTACTTGTTTATGAAAATCGCTTTTCGAAACTACTTTTTTATTGCCAAACAGAAAAAAAATTTTACGTAAAATTAAAGTTTTTATTTCTGAAGTATTCCACTTTTGTAAATTTCAATTTTTTAAATGTTTCTTAGGTATAAGTTCAGCATCTGAATGTTAAAATACTAAAAATTTCTGATTCATACTTTAAGTATGAATATTAAAGTCGTTGGAACTCCCATAAACGAGTAACTGCCGCCAAAATCTTCCTGGAAGATCACGACAGAACATCGCCATTTGACAATATTCCTTAATTGAAAAATTTATTTAACCCTTTGACAAGTTCATCAATATATCCGAAAGGCGCATATATGCGCCCTTAATGACTGACATCTGAATATTTCCGCATGTATTGATAGTTTCGTGCAAGAGTAAGCCGCAGTCAAAGGGTTAAACAGTTTAATTATGTAATAAAGTGTACCTAAAGTTTCAAAAATTTTTACCGTTTTGTTCCTTAAAAAAATGATAAAAATTGACTATTTTCTCACCATCTACACGTATTTCCCCCCTTAAAGGCTATGTATGAAGTTTCAAAAATTACAGAATGGAGCACACAATATTTTTTAAAGTTTTCTAAGTATTTTCCCAGCTTTCCAAAAGAAAATGAAATTCTGTGAAATGTTTAAAAGTACGACTCTTCTTTCATGTAAAATTTAAGAATCGTTTCCAATTCTATCGATCTTGTGAATTAACAATTCGTTATGAAATGATTTTATATTTAAACAAATTTTATTACAAATTGTTTCATTAAAAGTTGTTAAGAATTGAAAATTCAAGATATTGTTCATTAGTATTATTAATTCGTAGAACTTTATAAATTCATTAGTACTTTTTATATTATGGTGCAGCATATTTCAAGGTTAAAGCTTTTTCACTTCTAAAGAATTGTTTAAAATAATATAAAATAATTTGTTCTATTCTTGGTTGGTCGATGTTAAATAATTCTTTATTTACCGTGGCTTTTTCGTTCGGCCAGATTATGTTTAATACATGTCCATCATTGATGCTGATCCTCTTCAGTAATATTAGATTTGAAATATTTTCGTGAAAAATATAATTATTCAGATAATAATGTCGAAATAATGCGAATTACATTAGTTATTTTTAATCAACAATGATCCGTATTTTCATTTATTACGATGAAAACTGAAAATTGTAAAAAGTGTTGTGATTATGTTATAAATCAACATGTGAGATTAATATTATTATCTGAATAATTATATTTATCACAAAAATAATCCAAATGCATCATTATTGAAGAGGATTAGCATCAATTATTGAAACGTATGAAAAATATGAATTATAATCTGGCCGAACGAAAAAACCAAGGAAAATAAAGAATGATATAAAATGTTAAAGTGATAGAGAACCGTAGCCCACATGATAGATAATTGTAAATTCTAAGGGGAAAAAAGCAAATAGTATGATTAATTACATTTTCAATTTCTCGTAAATAATTTTCTCTAGCGTTTTCTATAACTTCTCTTAATTTGGCATGTTCTTCCGCATGGAATTCCTCCAATGCTTCTATCTCCTTTTTGTGAGCTTCCAGTATTCGAGCATGCTCTTCTTTTAACAAATTCAATTCCATTCGTGTATTCTGCAACTGTCGAACAACATCTTCATAACGAATTTCCACGTTTTGCAAGGAATCTCTTAGCGCAGATTTCTCTTTCAAAAGATTTCCAATAGTTTCCTCCATTTCCGAACGAAGATTATTTGCACCACAAATTTTCGCTAAAAGGGTTGCTTTATCTTTTGTGTGCTCTTCTTTTAATGTTTCAATTCGTTGTTCATACTTTTCAGTGATTTCCGTAATGTTTTTCTCAGATTCGATAAAAAACTTTTCATGTTCCATTTTACAAGTACCCAGTTTACCCTCGAGACTTTTTAACTGTGATTGCAATTCTACAATCAGTTCCTGTCGTTTATTTAATTCTAATTCTAATTCATTTTTAGTAATTGCTAATCCTTCTACAGTCTGCTGTAGATCAGAATTTTTTGCAGTCAGTAAATCAACTTTTTCTGATTGAGAGGCTTCCAGATTTGCTAAATTTTTCTTCAATTCCACATTCTGTAAAACAATTCATAAGTTTACCTAAACAACATGAAATATTTACGCAATACTGCTGAAACATTTGTCATTTTGTAAATATCATATTTCAAGAAAATATTTACATAATATTTTATCGTAAGTTTTGATTAACCTACTTTAATGAAATATTACAAAAAAATTTTTTGTTTCGTGACACACCATTGAAAAATGTTTGATATATTTATTTCTCGAAAGATTTTTGAAATATTCCTAGAATAATTTGAAACAAAGCGTAAAAAAGATTTTGTAGTAATATTTCTTGAAACATTTTGGGTATTGCAAATATTTGAATTTCATTGTAATATTTTTTAAAAATTTTAATATAATATATCATGTGGAGAAACCATGAAATAAAAATAAACTTACTATTTTATTGGCTTTCAACAATTCCTCTTCTTTCGAATTGAGCAAACTCGTCAAATGAACCACTTCGCTCTCTTTTTCATTTCTTAATTCGTCAAGCTGTGTCTTAAAGTATTCTTTTTCACTTTGTGCCTCTTTCGCTCCTACCTCTATTTCTAAAGCACATATTTTCTCAGACATTTCTCTAATTCTCCCCTCAAATTCATTTTGCATTTCTAGACGAAATGCGATTTCTTTTTCTTTAGCATCAGTCATTCTGGCTAATTTTGTTCCAAGAGCCTCTATATCTGCATTATATTTCTCCTCCTGAGTGGTTAACATTTGTTGCTGAAGCTTCGACTAAAAAAATGTGTGATATTACAATGATATTCTTAGCTGATTTCTTCTTTGATGGTTTTATCGATATAAAATTCTTCGTTGTTGTAAAAAATCCTTGTATAACTTTTTTCCCATTGTTGAGTGATGACTTTAAAGTTTAGCTATTTTTGAAAACGCAATGGATTTGAAATTTTAATAATACTTTTTTTTTAATTTGTCCGAGACATTTCTAACAACATATCGTATTACGCAAAATTGTTTGTTTATTCTACCATCATTATTATTATCATTATTATCGTTTTCATACTTTTAGTTTTCTTATATAATCCTTTATTTCTTATATCTTATTTTCTTTTTAGTACCATTTTTTTATTAACACAAGGAGTTTTTATAACAATGAATTCTATATCAATAATGTGTTATACTTAAAAGGTTACAAATGTAACATGAGGTAACCAAGAGATACTACTATTATTGGCACTCACGATTCCTTCGATATCTTTTTTATGTTGCTCAACCATTTCAGTTTCGTTTCTGTGTAATTCTTGTAATTGTTGCACGAGCTTATGTATTTCTTCTTGTAGCTCTTCTAAATGTTTCTCTTGTTCTCCAATTGTAATATCCTTATTTGAACATTCCACTTTAAGATCAGCCAATTCTGCAGTGCAATCACACTTCACTTTCGTCTCCTTCGTGAATAGTGGAGTTTTTCTCTTTATTTTCTCACATGATAACGCACCAGACTTAATAGCTGCTCTTCTGTTAGGTACCTGAGGCTATGAATAAACAGATTTATTAAAATAAAGTTCGTCGGTAAAATTGTAAATGTACTATACACATAAGAAAAAAGAATTTAAATACGCAATGTTTTTAAGGGGCTACATATACCTAACGACGTTAGGAATAGACCTTTCTCTCGATTTTTTAAGAAACGTAATGTACGTAATCATTCTTGGTTTTCTCTAGACTCAGAGATAGAGTCAGAGTTATTTTATTAAAGCACTGGGACAGGTCCTCTAAAGCCCGGAAATAGAATATACAATACAGAAAATACAATTTTACTTATAATAACAGTGTGATAAACTCCTCTAAAGAAAATATATTTTAAAAATGAATTAACGGTAAAATAAAAAACAAACAAAATAAAGTAATTATGTTAACATAATAAATTAGCAGTTTTACAAAGAAAAAGAAAAGAAAAAATGTCACAGACTGTAGATGAATAATGTTTATTAGACTTCATTTTTGATGTCTCGCAGAGATTACGAAGTCAATAAAACATTTTTTGAACACCGGAAAGGATGTCTCGCTTCGAACTTTAGCTGGTAGAAAATTCCATAGTTTACTAGCAGAGCTAACGAACGGTTTTCTATAAGTTTTGGTCAGAAACTTGGGTATTGTCAAGGTTGAAGGACCATATCTGCTATTTCGGTCGGCAACCTGATTGCGGTAAATGAATTAAACATAAGTACATGCATTTTGGGTACTTATATTTCAGAATAGAATACGTTAAATTGCCAAGATAAAATAGGCGCCTTTCTTCGTTTTGAACCAGCCGAGTTCGATTGAATATGGTGTTACATGTTCATCTCTGCGAAAATCAAAAAGGAATTTGATGCAGCTGTTCGTTGTTCTTTTAATCATCTTGTTATCCTTTTAATAATCTCCTGTGAAACTCTCTACCGTTAAACACATTGATACAATAATTATCAAAATAAATTTCTAATTAAAATATTTGAAAATGGTCGAGATATGGTCCTTGGAGTTAGACCTGCTTAGGAAAAAGTGCTCCACTGTGCCAGATATAGCTCAAGCTTATCCGGCACAAACCAGACTAAAATTTTCTTAAACTATATGAAATTATCGAGCCTTCTATGTAGTCAATGTTTAACATTTATTTAAAATATGGCTATTGTTCCAAATAACTAATTATGTTAAATGTATGAAAAATGAAGGCACACGGGCAACGGTTATAAAAGATTTAATGCGATTACAACAAAAGAGGTACAGAACACGTTTCTAAAATGTACCGGGTAGGAAGAAGGGTGCGTTCGATGCTTGCTCTTCGGATTATCGATATATCTTAGCATCGACCCAAGATGGCTGCATACTACATGGTCTTTTGAACTATCGAAAGATAACTAGTGGCGCCAACTTTTAAATAAAAAGCGAAAGAGTGCATGAAAAAAGAAACATTGCACCAAGAAATTATTTTAATGCATATTGTAACAATGTTCTTTAACGCTATTTCTACCACTCTAATTATACGTAATCCAAAAGCCAAAACCAAAAATATAGAATTATAATTAAAATAGATTTTCTTAATTAATACCAAATTTCTTACAGACGCATAATTTCTTTACTAAGCACCTCCTGTTTGTAGAATAAAAAGAGTCTTTTGACATAGTATAGTGTTAATAATACTGATAAAATAGAGTAATCAACAAGATAATTTAAAATAAGTAGGTAAGTGCAGAAAGGATGTTTTTAAGAGCATTTTTAAAAATATACCGAGATATGATTACATGAAAAACAGTGGCAGATTATCATTTGCTTTGAATTGCTTTGAATTTATTACACACGTAAGTAATTAAATTTCATTTAATTGTCCATATAATAATTTCAATACATATGCTTGGCATAAACACCAATAGTATAAAAACAATCCATTTTTTATAACATCAGGAAATGATAACAAAATCAATGATAGTAATCTTTTAAAAACTTAGTAAATAAATAACTTTTACATTTTTAGCATGGAAATAAATTGTTTTTTGAGAAAAATATTATTAATTATACTATCGACCAAGTAATATGTTGCTCCTTACTGTCCTGAATGACGAAGTTACACCCTTTCCAGTATCTTTACTGGATATCGACAAGTGACATTCTGTGCTTCCACTGGCTACACTTTTATTATCTTGAAATCTTCCACTCTTTTCTATAACCGATCCTTTTACTTTGCTATCAAATTTTGGATCATAAGCCCCCGGTGGTGGTACATCATCTGAAAATAACATGAACAAATACTTTAAGAACTCCTTGACAACGGCAATCTCATTTGAAATGGGAAAAATGCAAGGAGAGCATTTTATTTTACAACTGTTCTTTTTTTCATCCATGCCTTCCATGGTTATTTGTAACTTCTCATATTAAAACTAATAACCAACTGAAAATTCATAAGGAATGAAATGTAGTCTATGCTATTATTACAACAATCATATGTAAAACCTGCTCGGCATAGAATATTAGATTAAAATCTTCTATGAAAAATTTCAATGAAATACACCAAAGATATTTTAACATTACTAGAAACTCGTACTTAACACTTTGAAATATTTCAGAAATCTTTCGAGAAATATAATATGTTATAAAAATTCCAAAAAATATGTAGCAAAACATTTCTGAATAATTCTTGAAATATTTCATAAAAATATTCAGAGTACCTTATTTTGTAATAATGATTATTTAATTCTTTCAATTTTGAATTTCATATACCAAGGAAAATCCGATAGATAATTACAGCATAACGTAAAAGTAACAAGATTAAATTCGGGTGGAGTAATATTTATTCCTAATCGACGTGTAACGTGGAAATATGCAAGGCTACATCAAATTAAAGTAATACATATATAAAACTGATTTATGAGCAATGGCTCATAGAAGTAACGCACGTATAACCCATATGTAAGAAGGTAAAAAATTGCTATGTAACCAAAAAGTGAATTGTTATATCATTACTACATAAAACAAAGACAAGAAAAAACCATAACTTGTGACTCCTGTATAATGTAACACTTACATTTTGTGTTCACTAACAATGAGTTGCTGTAGAATGTATACTTGGTAGTTAAGAATGTAATGCTTAAAGGAATATAAAATTTGTTACACTGTGTCAAAAGTTATAATTTGTACAAGATTGTTACAAAATTATTAAACAATTACTACAAATAATGTCTCAAAACTTATAAAGATTCATAAAACCTCCTAAAAAGTCAGTTTATTTTACAAAAAATTACGACTTACTACTTTGCTTTATTTTTGCAACTCGTAATCTAAAAGAGCTACTAAAGGAGTTGCAATTAATTGTTAAAAGTTGTTATTTTTATTAAAAACTGCAAATTACTATTTTTATTAAACTCGCATGGTCGAATGTTACGTGATAACTTGTAAATATCGTTTTTCAAACATTTGGTAGTACAGGGGGCCCTCGACTTTCGCACATTCTACTTTCGCACAATTCGCTATTACGCACATTTTAAAAAATTCAACTTTGTAAGCCATTGCGGTCGAATGTTTTTTCCTCTGTGACTGGCATAAAAGAGCCGACGATAAAAGGTTCCTGGAAACAATTATGTCCACAAATGACAAATGATTTTACAAATTTTGAAGAAACACCGGAAACTATCACCAATGAAATAGTTAGTCTCATGAATGAATTTAACTTGGGCGTAAACAACGATGATGTTAATGAATTAATTGAATCTCACTTGGCACCGCTGTCAAATGAATATCTAATTGAGCAACAATTGATTAACAATAAAATACACGACGACAATAAGGAAGAAGAAGCCGATAAAAACGTAAAGACTTTGACAATTAAAAATATGAATGAAGTCTTTATGCATCTAGACAAATTTTTAACTATTATGGAAGAATGCAAACCCAACGGAGAACGTATATCTCAAGTACGTAGGGCAATACAAAAAGACACTGTGCGTTATAGAAATCTTTATTACAAAAAGAAAAAAAAAAGGAGCTACTCAACTAACTCCTGACAAGTTTATAAAGAAAACACCCGAAAGCTAAATAAATAAATAAATACTTTAAAAACCCCGTTTTTGGTGCATACTTTTTTACATCCCTCTACTTTCGAACATTCAACATTCGCACCCACTTTCAGGAACCAATTGTGTGCGAAAGTCGAGGGCCCACTGTTCTATTTTTGCAAATTTTAAAAGCGTAGACAACTATTATGAGATGAAAAAGAATAGAACAATTTGTTGTAGAAATTTGTCCACCAGGGTAGATATTGAAATAATCGTAACTCACGACAAAAGGCCGTAAGTACGTAGGTGCAATGTGTTTTTTTTTTACTCACTTCCCTGCTCGTTGAACCGTTGAATTCGAGCTTTTGAAAAGGACATTTTTGAATAAAATATAACTTATTTACTTAAACGATCAAACGAAATATGACATAAGACACGTGCAAACTTTAGCGCGGTAAGTATTTAAATAATGTTGAAAGTTACGCTTCCCAATGAACAACGAACCCAAAAACAACCTTCTCCCGCGAATACCTATATACTTATGCAGAGCGAGGGAAAAATGCGTGGACGAACCGACCGGGAACCGCCAGCCGCACCTCGCCTCTTGCGTCTCACCCTACTGCCGCGCCTGCCTAGACCCTTCGGCCGGGTGCATTACTTTTAACGTCTTTTTTTCTCACTGACAGGGCAATACTGTTTGAAATGACGGTTGCAGAAAGTCGTGACAAACGTTTCAGCCAATGAAAGTCCTCGTAACATACTCCCCACACCGTAGTTGTTGTCCCGCTCTGGGTTCCTCTCGCTTCTCACACCATGTCTCGCACCTTAGCGCTTTGAACCAGGTTGGCTGGCTGGCTGCTGAAAACTTGAAAGAATAAAGCATACACAATATTACATCTATCTATGTATGTATGTATGGATGTAACATCCGTACTCATAGTTAAAGTTCTGAGCCAAAGTAAAGCTAAAGTTTCATTTTCCCTCTTTCTCGAATTTCCTGTATTCGCCTGTCTCTCTCTCTCTCTCTCTCTCTCTCTCTCTCTCTCTCTTTTGCTCACATCAGATTTGATTATGAATGTGGATCATACAGTTCGGTTTTACGGGTTCCTGGTATGTATTTACTAATTACTAGGTATGTAAGTAAGTATGTACAGGCAACCCCCGAAGAACACGGATACCTTCCCCCAATTACACGGATTTTCGAAGGATACTTTTGAAAAATAATATTAGAAAATACATAATATATTATTCAATATAAAATTATTTTCAAATATGTCATTTGTTTGATAAAATAGAGAGTGATCAAAGGAAAAATTGTTCAGAATTATAAGGGAATTCTAACTTTTATCACGAAATTTGAAAAATCACGTCTACGAAATCTCAAATCCATTTCATTTTAATTGAAATAAATACACATTACTGAAAAATGTTATATGTGCCCATGTAATTCAAATTTTGTTCTTTTATTTTGCTTTTGTTTTGTTAATAAAAATTTAAAATAAAATGCGTTTTTCAAAACGAATTAAATAATTCATTTGAATTCTGTAATACAAGATTTCTTAGAAGTGTTTGCCAATATGAATTATAAAAATACAAATTTCTAGTTTTATATTTAACGAAAAGAATTTCAAAAGGCAACATTTTTTTATTATTTTTATACTTGAAATGTAATCCCGTTTTTGTAGTCTCGGACAACACAGTTTCAATTTTTAATCAACAAGGAACCAATTAATCGTGTTCTTTGGGGGTTACTCCTACTGCACATACATCGAGTCTCAATTTTTAAATCAGAATTTTGCTCATTATTGCGTGCATATTTGCATGTAACATAACGCATGAGCTAATCGGGTAAGTGACGGTGCGGAAAATTAAAAATATCGACGAACACCTCTACTTATATGGAAATATCCAAAGCCTTAAAATTTTGAGTTTTAGGGGAATGATAGTATTTGTACATCTGCCTTCCATGATAACCCATCAGTCGGTAACAACAAGTAGCGTTATATGCAAGGTTGCCAAAAAAAACATTCAACGCCGTATTACTTCGGTATACTAAAAAAATAATGAACTTAGTGTACCGAGATAATTTCAATAAAATTCATTAATTGAATCACTATCTTTTATAATAAAATATTTTCTTTTACAATAAATTACACTTATAATTAAAATTTAGTTATTTAAATTATTTTTAACACTTAGCCGACCAATCGGGGAGATCTTCCCATTTTAAAGTCAGTCGCTGCCCGACCGATCAGAGAGATCTCCCCATTTTAAAGTAAGGCGTTGCGCGAGCACCGTGGAAACCGTACAGTTCGCTGGGACGCACGTGGTCGGATTGAGCCCTCGCTGGCCACCCTGATTATATGGCGACATGCAACATATCTTGATGCTTATTGGTAATTTGGAGTTGTGAGTAAACCGTTTCAAGAGAACAATTAACATATTGTGAATTAAATACATTCGACTTCTAAACCTTTTGTCATAACAAATGTTGACATTTTTCTTTCGAGTCTTTTGACAACCCTAGTAAAATTTAAATGCGACATAACATAAGAAAAATAATTAAAAGCGTAAAGGCGAGTCTCCACAACACGTGAACTTGAAGTGAATATTCACTGTCACGGCAACCAATGAAAGCGGTCCGTGGTATGGTTTATAATTTATATGGTACAGTAGAATCTCTCTACAAGATACCTTCGATTCTCGTCTACAAGATACCTCGGGTTCCCCTTCGCTATCCACCACCCCCACTCCTAATGCCTCTTCGCCTCTGAATGTTTGGGAGTCGCTCGCTCCATACAAGATACCACGGAAATAAATGACAAAAAATGAGAATTATTTACACATAACGATTTTTTTATCTACTATCATAAATTATTAATTATTTAAAATAACATTTTAATTTTTTGTTGGATTAAAATTCATAGAGAATTTTCAAGGCCTTGTAAACGTAGTTCTTTGTCGGGGACATGAACTTAAACCTTTTTTTATGCGTTTCAAATGTTTAAAACTGATTTACTTACGTGAGATAATTGCACAAAAGGTAGAAAAATAACTTTTCTTCTCTTTTTCTTTCTTGTCAACACTGCGAGAACTCCTCGTTTGTGGACTTCTAGTCACGTGACAAAAAAAGAAGGAAAATGATATGGAATACAAAGCAACCTACATTATCGGCTTAACTTTAAACTACTTTTTCATGGTATCTTGTACGCCGATCGTGAGATCTATTTCTCTCCGGCGTAACAGGCCGCTGAGTGGGGGAACGGTAATTTTCTTCTTTTTTCGGAATCATATTCCCCTCCGGTCCCTTGTGGTATCTTGTATGGAGATTCGACTGTATTATGGTTTATTTTGTTAAAGGTTCGAGCATTTCCGGTTTCAACTTCTCAAGGGTTTTAGAAGTCGAGTAAAGGTCCGAAACATCCTTAAGGTGGTATTTTAATAACAATGTCTAATAAAAGCAAATTTTCAAAATTTTTTTGATTAAAAACTATTGCATATAACCATTTGGGTACCACGAACCACTATCGCGTTCTTCAAATTTTGTATCGAAAAAAGCCAGCGCTAACGGTGCACCCACAATTTATCGAAACGCGCTGAACCTTTTTTCAAAACCCTCTAGCAAGCAAACGGATGATTGACTAATCTTTTATTCCTGAAAAGATATAACTTAGGACAGTAGGAACAAAATTTTGTTTCCATCCAAAAATATTTATTTATTTAATTGTAAGGTGGTTTTACACCGATCAAAAAATATTCTGTTCGCTAGCGCAGGTGATTCTGCTCCTCCTGGATATTTGAAACAGAAAATCGAAAGACATTCTTAATCTGTGTCATTGTTGCTGTCGCATAAAGTTCAGTTTTTAAATTTCACCGAAAATTTTCAAAATAACGGCGTTTCTTGCAAAAGTATAAGAATAACGAGTTTTTGCGTCATAAATAAAGCAAAATTATATGTTAGAATTACAATTGCAACATAGTTGAGGTTCATGCGATAGAAATAAGTACGCCGAATATTGTGTTAAAATTAAATCATAAAAAACGTACATTATTCCTATGGGATGGTAGTTCTATGACCATAAACTGTCAAAAAAGAAAAATTGATTTTTTCAACCAGGCACATTGTAATACCCCCTCAAAATAATTACAGATGCGCACATTGCACGTATTACCTTGTATATATTTTCTCCGTTGTATCTTGGTGCATTTTCGCGCTTTAGGGGAAATGTCTAGAACGTTAAATAAACAACAGTTCTAACTCTAAATAAAGGAATAATTAATATTTGATAAAAGGAACTGATGAAAAGTTCGAAAAAAGTGCGAAAGGATGATTCGTAATAATGAAAAGTACGCACGAGTTACGCGCCAAAGATTGATGGCGGCGAAAACGGAAAATACATATGGCCGATGGCCTCGCGAAAAAGTACAGAAATACATAACAGAAATACAGAGAATAAACAGCAGAGTCATCATAATAAGTTCATAAGCAAGATCTCAGTCTGCCAACAACAGTATAATAACCAATAATAGGAGAAAAAAAGAGAAGTAATTGAAATAAAAGGAAAAGGAAGAAATAAACGGCGGATGATCTAACGTTACGCATTACGCGTTGGATTTTGGACGTGCATACACGCAGGTCGCGCAGGTACTTGTGATTTGTGTGAAAATAAACTATCGGTTTTAACCTAAATAAGGATTATCGAAGAAAAGAAAATGTCAGGGAAGGGCAAACAAAGTTCAAAAAAAGCGGTAGTCAAGGGTCGAGAAAGTGGTAAATCATCGAGTCAATGTTCCAGCAGCAACACCACCGATTTAAACTCGGAAAACGACATGATTTTACCTATACACGTATTGAAAACAGCAGACAATAGCCGTCACCTTCCGAGATACGCGGGTATTTTGCAAAGAACGGTCGACGAAGGCGTCGGAATGGAAGACCTCGACACTTTGCAACTGGAGCTGGAAATGTTACTGTCGGCGGTCGTAGTTAGAAGTCGAGTTCTCCAGGAGGAAATAATAAGTCTCTCGTCAGCGGAGGAGCGCAGAGACAAACGAAGTAAAAGCGGAAAGAGTTTGTCGTTGTTGGACAAAAAAGTACGAGAGGAGAAGTTGAAACCAAAGGACACGGCTACGAAAACGCAATCCCCTCTTCCCACAAAATTACTGAAACAAAACGCGGTCGGCAATTTGAGTAATCACAATTTGTCGGCTCAAGAGTCGAGTAGAATGGAAGGATCCAAAAAGGACGTCCCGAAATTGCTTTTACCCAAAAACGACACCCCCAACAAATTCTGGGCGTCCGTGGAACCTTATTGCGCGGACATTACGTCGGACGATATTAAATTACTGGAAGAATTAATAGCGACTCATAGCGATATCGGAGAGTTCAAAAAAATACCGCTGTTGGGGAGACATTACACCCTGCTATGGGCTCATAACGAACTCATGCAGGAAGAGGAAGCGGCCAATCCCAGCAGAGACAAGAAGAAGAATAGATCCGACGTTTCGTTCCTACTTTCCAAAGGAGAAAAGAAGATAAACGGAATCACAGGACCTTTGACTCAAAGACTGGTATCGGCGTTGTTGGAAGAAAATGTTTATGCGGCGAACAACAACATGGAAAGCAAACTTTTCCGAGACAGAGATCCCCCGGTCTTACGAGACTTGACTATGCAAAATTCGATCAACCTGGAGCTCAGGATGCACAAAGAATTGGTAGAACAGGGAATTCTGGAAGCGGATGATCACAAGAGAAATCAGGAAGACGATGAAATTCTACACGAGATCAGAAGGTGTCAACAGGAGTTAACGACGCTGTCCAATCATAATGTAAATCAGCTGAAAAGATTGCTGGTTTTGGCGCAAGAAGAGCGCAAAAGACAAGCGTTGAAGAGGAAAATTAATAGTATCGACAATGAAATCGTGGAACATTATCAAAGACTCTTATTATCGAAACAAAGAAAGACTCCCCTTACCAAAAGGGAACAAGAAAAAGCATGGTTGTGTCTTAAAGAACGAGAAACTCTTTTGGATCAATTAAATATGTTACCGTCGAATAGCATCGGCGAACCTATCACGATAAAAAAAGATCCTACGATATAGCTGTTCGTGCATTTGTCGGTATAATCGCTCATATCCTTTTCTCGTTTACATTAAGATTATCGATTGTCATTTGAAAATATTTTTTGTTCTCTTCTCAAAGTCTTCTGAGCAAATTGTAAATATCGATGGGAAAATCAAAAGTCATGTATTTATTTTAATATCATAGGCAAACGGCGACTTGTCCATTGCGATGAATTAAAATTGAAATGAATTGGTGAAAATGATTAAAATATTGCTGCTCCCACTGTTATTCATTTGCGCATCTTTTTACTTTATAATTTGAAAATACTGTAGGCGCAACTGAAAGAAAGTACGATTCTCGAATAAATTTTAGTCGATTTGGAAGATCAACGTACTCGCCCTTAATATTACTTCCTTCTTTGGAGCACCATCCTATGCGTATATGTGCAGTCTTCGGAACATGGATGTTAATTTCAAAAAGAGTGAGAATAGAAGTCAAAAACAACAAAATTCATAACACATATTTTTTTTTTAAAGCATTGCCCTTCTTGAAGTATCGACAATTCGTAGTTGACCAATAGCGGGGGTTGCTGTGGTTACTAATTTAAAAATTGTAATTATACCCAAATTATTACGTTCTTCTACATTTCGGTATAACATTCATTTATTAATTTTCCTTTTTTGGGTAGGATTTGACTTTTGAAAATTTATGTTGCAGTACATTACGTTTCTGCTCGTTAATTCGAAGCTATTTTCAAATATTATCCTTTTTAAAACAATTATTTTTTAGGGATTTCATGAATTTTTCATTCGATGTACTAAATGATAGTTTGATCGTTAGTACTGAAATTAATTTATAATACAGGAATGTATTAATTGTGTGCATAATTATGAAAGTGGTCTAAGTCATATTTTTTTGTGTTGATAAATTTAAAAGATTTGTTTTAAATAAAATCAAAAATGTTTTTACATTTTGCAACATTGAAAGTTGAAGTTTTATTGGTCTTGATTAATAAAGAAAAAAATGTATTGCAAGATAAAATGATGCGAGCTAACTGAAAATCTCATCTTTTTCAAATCTTGACTTATTGTTAGACCACTTTCATAATTATGGGCATAATTTAGTCTAACTCGGATATAATAACGAAAAGCTTTTATATCTAGATTTTCTTTTTTTTTAAATGTTTAAATCGAGTAATTGTAATACCAGTAATTAAACAGTTATCCGCTACTGGAATCGAAAATCATCAATTTTTACAAAAATAATTGTTTTTCGAATTAACAAGCCGAAGCGTTATTGATTACAACACAAATTTTAATAAGTAAAATTTAATATATGAGATACGTTCGTCAAAAATAACAAAGGAATCGCAATGAATTATTATGTTAGTTATGTAACTTATCATAGACAAAGTAAAATGTAATCCTAAAGTAGTAAAATTATGAATAATAATACACAATATCCGCGAAAGTTGTTTTTTACTGCATGAACAAATAACGTTAGAAGTCCTTTATAACAAATGTTTCAACAATAAAGAACTCCTAACAACTTGAGAAATATTTTAGCTTAATACTTTTGGCTAATTGCGCCACACGTAATTAATTTCGTTTTTCGTGTTGAACTATGACAATTAACAATTCTTTGATATTTTTCTTCAGTCTTTTGATCTTCATTTATGGTCGAATAATGAAGTCAAACACATAATGAACAAATTATTATAGCATATTTAACAGCAATAATATATTTCCGTAAATGATAAACATCTAGATATTATTTCACATTAGCTAAAAAAACCTCAATTTGGAGATTAATTATTTCTTGCTCTAACTGTCCTACCTATAAAATCGGTAAATTTCTGGATAATTTATTTAAAATCCTACGTCGGCAATACTTTTAATCCTATACAAGGTTTCTGGGAATTTTACAGCAAAATTACAAATTTTAAAGTCGCTCAAGATAATATTATAAGGTATTTTTGTAAAGGATTTTACTAACAAAAGGAAAATGGTACATTAGCGTCCTCAAGATGACAACATTTTAGTTGGCAAAAATTTAAATAAATATATAAAAATCGGAAGATTGAAGAAAAATATGTAGATTTTAGTGGTACAAAACAATGTTTAATAAATTTCAAAAATTTCAATGTTCTTTTTACAATTGTATTGTAAAAAGAACATTGAGATTGTAAAAAACGTGTCGAGAAAATATCAGTAAAATCGCTGGCTCATTTCTATTTGATCTTGCTTGTACAGTATCTGGGATGAAGTTCAATGAAAATAGAGATATTTTACCCCACGGTAATAACAGCATGAATTATTATTAACTCCTTACCTACATGTATTTCAAGTACATTACTGGATGACCAAACCGCAATCAATTTTATGATTAGGTAAGAAACTTCAAGGGTCTCGAGTAAAATAGAAAATACTGTTTGTAAACTTTGATGAAACCACGAATAGTAGATACAAATATTAATGAAAATCCGTTCTCTGAACCCTTAATTTTTGATACACTTTGAAAGTGAAGTCTGTTATTTCAAAATATTAATTCAGGGGTAAAACCAATCTAGGATTTTGAAAAATTCGATGTTTTTTTTTTCGCTTAAATGATACTTTAGGGTCACAAAAACAATATGCCATTTGATTTATACTGGAAAACAAATGTTAAAAGGTTCGATTATCGAGTTATAAACAAAAATTACAAGGATTAAAGTGTTCATAAAACTTTAAACGCGTTTTTCTCGAAACCACTTTTTCCAAACTGGGAGGACGGATTTCTCAGAGACTATTGCATGGATCGATTTGAAATTTTTACAATAGCTTCACAACAATATTCTCTTTGGAAGTACGTAGCCGTTTTTTGATTGAATGTAAACTTTTTTTATAAACAATTTAATGCTGATTTTTAGGGCAAAAAGTCGATTCATTTCTTAAAAAGTGCACCACTTCCACAAAATTTGATTAAAAAAAAACCCCTACGTACGAAAGCCAATTGTATATAGATTATAAATTTTTTATATTTTTTGTTCCATGACTCATATATGCCGAGAAATCCGTCCTCCCGTGGCGGTGTTTTCAAAAAAGCTGTTTTTGACGACGGGCTCTGTCGCCGCCATTTTATACGAAAATGATAATACAAAAATTGTTTTTCCCAATTCAATATGTGCTAAATAAACCCTCTGAAAATAAATTCTATTCAGTTTGTCATACTCCCAAAATAAATTGTCAAATTTAGGTCTGTTTTTCTGCTTCTAGAGTGGTTTTACCCCTTAAAGAAAAAAAATGTTCTATTGAAATTCACCAAGATTTTACTTCTACTATAATTAAACTATGCACTACAACTTTATTGTTGTTTTAGGTTACCTATTTCCTTCAATAAACTCTTGTTATAGGGCTAAATACACCTACCGATCTAAAAATAGGCCTCTTTCTCGAACTTTTTTTTAGAAATGTAATAAATATAATTACTTCTAGTTTTCTGTACTTCAAAGAACATTGTTACAATATGTATCAAAATAACAAAGTTATTGGGTCCAGTAGTTACACTCTAAATGCCAAATGTTAAACTTTAAACTTGCCCCCCCCCCCCCCCCCCAAACCATGTTTTTAAAACGCGTACCATAAATATCTCGAAAATGGCTAGGCAATAAATTAACTTGTAATTTGGAGACCTCAATCTACGTAATCAAAAAGCAGTCTTTATCGTAAAAAATTTTTTGTTTAATTCTTACTTTTATTTTCACTGCTGAAAATCGACGAATTCTATGAGAAAAAGTCGCTATTTTTAATTAACCTCTGCCACGTTGTCAAAAATCAATATTTCAAGTCGTCCAAGTAAAAGACTAGACAATTTCATAAAGTTTACGAAAATTTTAATCTGCTTTGGGTCAGATAAATTCTATATGCGCTACATCTGGTACGGTGGAACACTTTTATCCAATAAGGTCTTGGACTCCTAAGATAATATCTTGGCCATACTCAAATATTTTAGCTAGCAATTTATTTTGATAATTATTGTATCAATACCCTTTAACACTAGAACTACCGACAGTTGAGACGTAGCTATTTCTACTTAAAAAAAATGACTTTTATTTTAAATGTATGAAACAAAATTAAAGTTCATTATATTAATCCTTTAGCTATCTTTCCAAAAGTCATTACATCATTGCAAAAAAAATTTAACATGAAGTAGGAGTAATAAAATAAAATTGTCTAACCAGTCAAAATGACTGGTGTGGTAGTTCTAGTGTTAAAGTTATTGTATCGATATACTTCAATATCCTTTAGTTAAAAAATTTAAGTACAAAAATGTAAGAGTAACTGCATTAAATGACACGATTAAAAAAAATCCCGGGACAAAGGCCTATACGCTTTGTGTCTATGGAGAGATTGTGAGTCTCCAAATTGTACCACATAAAGTATTCAAATTCATATTTTTAGTTGGCGATTTTCAAATGTATTATTAAAACAACAAATTGTTGTTTATTTTTAAACCATGCTAATAGTAATTAATAGCAACGGATTTATTAAAATGAACTTTATTTTTATCTATAAACTTGGAAACTAACGATCTCTGTATAATATGTAACTCCTTAATTAATTAAAGGACAAAAATGTTATTCTATTCAATTTTACCAAGTCTTCGCTTCTGCTATAATTGTAATACTAGAATTGCATTGCTATTATATATTAGTTATTTCTTTGGACAAACTCTTTGTAACACACTCGACTTCGAAACCTTTTTCATCAAACCTTTTGACATTTTTTCTAAGTGTTTTGTCATTGGCGACGCGCATTTTCGGCCCTAAAATTTTAATGAAACAATATAATAATCGCAACAAATAATTAAAAGCATAAAAGCGAATCTTTGCTGCTCCGGCGGCCAATAATAGCGGCCTGTGGACGTGGTTAATCTTGTCAAAAGGTTCGAGCGTTTCCGATCCTGATTCATTCAATGGTTTAGAAGTCGAGTGTAGTTGATTTAGGTAAATGAAAAAGTAGGTAGGTAGATACCATGAAATAACTGCCAACACAATTTTGATAATGATTGCGATCATTTAAAAAAAATACTTGATAAATGACCTTTGTTTTTTCTTTTTATTAGTTCGTATTTGTGTACAGCAAGTTAACATCCATTATCATACCGATCTTTATTTTATTACTTTTCATTTCCTAATGATTTCATGGCATCCCATGTTACCAGAAGCAGCTAATTTGTCTTGTTTATAATAATCAACGAAGAGACACGTTTGTTGCTGCCTCGGCAGTGACACACTATAACTATTGGTATTTGTTTGCTCGTTTCATGTTGAAGTTGATGTTGATTGATGTTGGTTCTCCTTTTGAATTCAATGATGAACTTTCTTAGTGATAACAGTTGTTTAGAAGGCGAATAATAACAGGAAAGCCATCATAAGACAGAACAAACCCATAGCCTCGGATAACGCGAAACCCAAAATGGCATATGAGAATAACTGTTGTTTCAACGATGGATTTCTGGCATACCCAATAATTAGCGAACCAAATACAGATCCGATTCCGGCTCCTATTATAAGACAGAGAAGTGAATTTTAGTAGTTGCTTTTCGTCAAAGAATAATATCGGCTTGGAAATGGAATTGGCAAATATTTCATAATTTGTCACACACAAACATTTGTGTGCGATAGAAGCATGTATTGTAAAAATGAAAATATTTTTACTTGATTCAAATTGGATTGGGGACGACAAGTGGAAGGTTCAAAATGCGAAAAGGATTAGGAAAGCTATCATCAAACAAAATAGGCCCATAGCTTCGGACAAGGCGAAACCAAGGATCGCATAGGTAAAGACTTGCTGTTTCAGAGTGGGGTTTCTGGCATATCCAATAATCAATGAGCCAAAAACTAAACCGATACCAACGCCTACAAGGATAAAAATGGATACAAATGAAAAGGATTATGGATTAAAGAGTTTGGTAAAATTATGAATTCTATTAACCCTTTGAAGCATACATTTTTTTGTAAAAAATAGACTATTTTTCATATTCAATTTATTTACATGTCAAAATTAAATAATAAATAATATACACTCGTCTTCTAAGCCTTTTGACATTTTTCTTTTAAGTAATTTGACATTGGCAACGACCACTCGTGGCTAATATTGTCCGTGCGAAGTTTAAATGAAACATAATAAACGGAAAATAATTAAAAGCATGAAAGAGAGTCTCGACTTCGAATTATCATTGCCTGAGTAAGAAAATGACAGCGGCCCGTGGGCATGGTTTATTTTGTCAAAAAAGTCAAGCGTTCCCAGTCGGAACTTGTTAAAAGGTTTAGAAGTCGAGCGTACTCGTTTGTCTTCCGATGTTACCTTACAGAACAACAGTTTTATTTTCAGCGAACTTGGACACAAATGGGGTCAAGGTATCGATTTTTCAAAACTAGGCTCATTTCAGAGTTCGTACCTTTCTCTTTCAGAATATATTTAATAATTCGCGAATATTTGCAAATTATTATTAAATGTTTTATAAAATATATACGAACTCATTTGAAGCTTAAAATCGATTATGTAATTGCTAGGGAAAAAAAACTATTCATTTGTCCTAATGAAATTTTGTACACTTCTAAAGGGGATTTAGTTCTATTGTACATTGTATATCACAAAAAATTGCTATAACGTCAAAAACTCAGCAGAATCAAGCAAATATCTATAAAACGTTTAATTTTTTAATCTTTTAGATATACAATGCTGTAAGAACGCAAAAAATGAACAAGGTCTGAAAAAAAAGTTGATCTACGTAATCCATTGGTATACGCTTTAGGTGCAAAAAAAATCGTAGACGATATCTACCAAATTCCAGGAAATATCTGTACCAATATAAGGAAGAAAACCAAAAAACAAACAAAATTTAATTTTTTACTTTCTCTCTAACAAAGATATAAAGCTTTTCTGAACGTCATTTTGTTACTTATTATATTCTTAAAAATTAGGCAACGTGCATCGATATAAGTCGATGCAAACATTGCTGTTTGAAAAATCGCTGTTAAAATAGAAATGTGCGTTTCAGCCATTTTGAGGCCACTCGTGTCCAAGTCCCCCTAACTCTTTTTTCAACATTTTAATCTAAATTTTTCAGACCTTCCCTGATATGTACTTGTAATACGTATTTACAATAATAAATTATTCCAATAATTCTTGTTAAACAAAAATTCCGTAATTTTTTTGACAAAGAGAATTTTTAATCCAATTGTTCAGTTGGTATCAGAGTAATTAACAAACTTTCATCTCTCACTTCGAATTATCTCTTATCGGTATGACTTTATACTATTTAGGATGTTTTGAACAAAATTAACTAACAATAAAAAAAACTACACCCTGCATCATAATATTAACACTTTCAATGAGTACCATTACAAAGAAAAAAGCAATAAATTGCAGTATATATTGTTCAACAGTTGTTTATAAAAATTAATTTGATGTAGTTCGTGGCCGATAAGTATCGACTTCTATGCCGCAAAGGATTAATAAAGCTACGACGTGAATCTTTCTGCAAAGGTTCAACGTGAAGTATTAGTAATGCTATGGATGAATTTTGTGATAAATAAAAAAGCGAACACGCGAACAATCAAGCTTCTTACCGGATCCGGCGACTCCGACTGTGGCTGCTCCAGCGCCGATGAACTTGGCCGCAGAGTCGATGTCACGACTGACCGCAGAAGTTTGGAAGCTACGATTGGCGGGTACCTATGAAAACAAAAAAATTCATTAAGATATATATATATAAATTTTCTTTTTTTCCATAAATAGAATCTATTTAGTACTGGATTGTTAATTTTGTTTCAGTCGTCGACCGAATATTCGAATTTGGTTCGCTAAAGTTTGGGCTTATGTAACCGATTTAAAAGAAGAGGCAACTATTATGCAACTGAAATAAAATTGTTCAGCTTCCAAACTTACCAAACCAACCAGGCTTTGACTTTGACTTTGACTTTGTTGCAAAGATTGACTTTGACCCAGTACCATGCTGCTCAATGGTCGCAAATAGGTCTTCGTTCCAGTGACCAACTAAAACAAAAATTCAGACACGAGGATTATATAACAATGTGACGTGTATAAAATTGACAGACAGTGGGTGTAAAAACGAGGATGTGCGTATTTTGAGTGCGTAAACTTAAGACAGAGACAAAGAATTACTTACGGTGGACCTGGAAACGGGTAAGACGAATCGACTGCAGGCATACATTTTTTCTTATAATTTTTGGTCGCTGGTGTAATTACAAATTACCTGGAATAAGGATTAATAATCATTTAGTGAAAACCCAAAAATTTTTATTGATTCGATAGTTCCTTCAACCCTTTCAGGGTCACCTACTAATTTTAATTTTTTTTTAAATTTCTGATTGATTTTTCATTATTTGAGTATATGTAAGTACTTTTCAGATTCATGGAGATCTTTTACATAATTTATGTTAAAAAAATTGCACTAGCTAACAAAAAATATATAATTTTTGTTAAATTAAACTTAACCCTTTAGTGCTCAGAGTCATATATACGTCGACTCATTTTCAACCATATGAAAAAAAATATAAAAATTAAGATTTGAAAGCAGTTTAGTTTTCTAAATGGTAACGAGATACCGGGTTAGCAATTAAGTAGTTGTGGATTTTGTCATTTAATTGCTTTAAAAAATTCGCAATTACTTAGTTATCGACCCAGTAGACCTGATACACAGCCAAAAATTTTGTTTCTTGTAGCTGGGATAAAAAAAACCATTTTCAAGTTCACCAAATGCAAAAAAAAATTTCTTTTTACTGGAAAATATGTATGGGATTTAACACTAAACCTACCGTGACGTCACCAAGCCATTTAAAATACGTGTAAAAAAGGTCATTTGACCGCTCCATGGTAGGTTTAGTGTTAAAGGGTTGAGTCTTACATATTAATATATGTACATCTATGTAATATTTTCATGAAAATAAACAAACAAATAACTCATTTCCATGTTTCATAGTTATCGGTACAAAAATTATTTAACGACACTATATGTCATAATCTCAATACACTAATCTTTGCGTCTCGACTATACACTACATAACCTTTACTCAGAATTAAATATTATTTATACTGTATTATATTTCATGTTAATTTCTACTAGTTAATATAAGAATTTATCCAATCTAACGTCATTAAATTTGCAACCAGATTCGGATCTAACTCGCTCTAAATCTTAAAGAATCCAAAGAGAAAAAATGAACCCCTTGGACTCGAGGCCTTTTTCGCTTGCGTGATCCAGCCACTCGAGACGATTTTGGCCAAATTAGGGAAATATTTTACAAATACTTTAAAATCAGTTATAAACAAACAAAGTATGTAAATAATAAACTTTCACCAATTTATTTATCTTTATATCGATTTATTTTTATATCGAAAACAACAAAATTTGATAAATTACACTCTGTAATTGGTTCGGCCAGGCGCCCTATCCGCGCCACTTGAGTGCAAAGGGTTAAATTTAAATTAATGTTTGCATAATGATCTTATAGCATCAGAGATTTCTAAAAAAAAACCTTAAAGTCCATATCAAAAAATAAAAAATTCAACTTTTTTTTATATTAACCATTTAATATTGGATACTTCATAATTAATATGTAATATTTGATTATTTTCATATTAGACGTTTGATATTTGATGTTCAAAATGTTAAACGTTGATTACGAAAAAAAACTCAAATTTTCTCTAAACAAAAAAAAAATCGTCAAAAATCGTGAAAACACGTCTCTCAAATGGTACGCTTGCGAATTTATTATTTTCTTAAAAAGGTGAAAACATTTTATCAACCGTTGATTATCACACATAATATACAATTAATACATATCGCCAAACGTTTCAGGAAAAATGTTGTATTATAACAGATTCAAGATATTTTATCCTATCTTCTCTATGATTATATAATAAATATTGTCAGACACAGCTTTTCCAGGAAATATACAGATCATATAGTATATAATTAGTAAAGAAGAAATACAGGAAAATTTCACATTAGGCTATCTCAAATGCTTCTTTACTTTTATCAGTAAGTTCTACATTCGTAATGGGTGTAGGTCATGAAAGAATTCAAATCAATGTTCCCATAGTGTCAGAGATTTCTGAAAAACGTAATGCCCATCTCAAACGTTAAACGTGCGACGTAAAAAGTGTGATTTATGAAAAACCATAGCGGAGAAGGGGGAACCTGTCTTTTAGATGGGACACTCGCCCAAATTTACCATTTTCTTAAAAAGGTGAAAACATTTTATCGGCTGTACTATCGAACACGATACGATACAATACGTATTACCAATATTTTTAGAAAAAATGTTGTATTATCGGAGATTTAAGGAATTTCAACGTATCTTCTCTATGGTTATATAATAAACATTGTCAGTGACGGTCTTTCCAGGAGACAGTCGGGTTTAATTGGTAAAGAAGAAATATAGGAAAATTTCACATTGAATTGTCCCAAAAGTTTCTTTAGTTTCATTATTAGAATGTACATACATTCGCAATGGGTACGGGCAGGTCGTGAAAGAATTCGAATCGATGTTCATATAGTATCAAAGGTCCCTAAAGAAACATAATGTCCGTATGAAATAATGAACGTTAGATTTTCAAAAAACTCGAATTTTCTCTTAAAAAAATGTGATTTATGTAAAATCTTGGCAAAGGAAGAGGAACGTGTCCGAAATGGTACAGTTACGTAACGAAAGAGGGAATTGTAAAATGCACCGTAAGAAGGAACTTTCAAACTGTTCTTTGGTGTATATATATATATCATATCATGACTGAAAGTTCGATTGGAATAATCGGAAAATCAAATCTCTCGAATTTTGGCGAAAAACGAATAGAATGAAGTTATCGGTCGGCAGAAATTTGAGAATACGTAAAATGGCCGCTTTCAATGCTCGCGTGATTCCTCGGATTCTCATGACACGTTTCTCTCCGAACCTTTATGTAACAGCTCTTGAATGGCAATATTTGACGATTCGAAAGGCGCTTTTGCGAAAAGATCGGTGAAATGTTCTATTTGAGTCTTCCTAGTGCTCATTGTTTCTTTCATTTGAAGAACCAACTAACGTTATTCATTAATACTTTACGACAAGACAAGGCAAAATCGCTCGAAATTACTCACTTGGCCAGTCGGCGGACTCTCGGACTCACTAAGAAACAGTGGACTTACCAAGAGTCGAGTGGAGCAGACCCGGCTTTTGGAATGTTGTATTCGTGAATGGGCGTTGAACGAATTCCGCGAGTGCCGAGCGAACTCTACGCAAGCTGCCAATGGAGTAGACTTGGTTCCGTTCCGTTGCAGAATCACCAGTTCTTACGCCCTGCTTACCCTTTATCGACCAACCGAATTTTGCCGAACGCTGCCTACGAATTTCTCGTCCGCAATCGCGCTAGTCAATAGACCAACCAACTCCCTTCGTCTTTCGACGCCAATTCTTCGCGAATATCGTCCCAAGGTCCCGGTTCCCGGACTCATTTATGTATATCGATTCATCGAACCGATTAACGAGCTCGAATAATCGACGAATCGGAGGGATATCGACGAAAAAAAACGGAAGAATATCGAAATTGGGGAATGATTTGACCCACGAGTACCGCGATAGCGCCCCCTTCGACCCTTTTTTTTCCTCCCATTTTATCATCTCGTTATCCCACTTTCTTGCCCCCGCTCGCTCTTCCGACCCCCCGGGATCCATCCCCTCCCGGTTGCGCGCTCTCGGCCGTCCGTCGGTGCTCAGTCGCTCGTTGCTCGCTCTATCTGCTATCTCTGTCCTAGACGGCAGCCAGAGGCAGGTCCTATTCGCTTGATATGGCTGTATTTATGTTAAATATTTGTAAATTCAATCATTGCGGGCTGACATTCAAGAGTTTGGGACACTTGATTCAACACATCGAGGAAACGCATATCGGTAAAATCCATCGTGTCGATTGCCATCGAGAACAAAAGATTTAACTCCCCCAACAAAAAAAAACAAAAAACAAAAAGTATTTCTTTGGTTGTCAAAAGTTGTCGTTTTGGAGGTTAGGAATTTCCCTAGGAACGTTTCGTCAATTGGTGCTTTGAGGTTATCTGGGCCCTAATGTGTATTTATACGACGAATGCACCGCGAACTTCACTTTCTCCCTTTCCTTTCGGCAAAGCAATTATCGAAAACGTACAATTAAGCGAGTTGCACGTTTGTATGCGCGGATGAGCACGTACGCACACATACACGCACGCACACATACACGCACGCGAATGGAACATTTACGTGCATGTATAGGAGACTGATTGTTGTTCCTTCGTGTTGTTTATAGATCTACGTACGTGTGCGTGCGTGTGTGTGTCGTTACACTTGCAATTCTTACATTTTCTTGAAAATTTCGAACTTTTTGTTGACTTTGCGTTCCCAAAGATTTTGGAAACAATTCAGATCTCTACAATTATACAAGGATAATTGTTAGTCTTCGCTTTATTAGTAGAAAAGAAAGAAAAATGTAGTAAAGTTTCACATATATTATTGCAAAACCGGTAGATCGTTTTAATGTTCTTTTTCGATTCTACACACACACTCAAACGGAAATGTAATATTTATATACACATACAAATACTTATCTTTATTACTTGTATGTGTCATTACAAATTTTACATACTCTTCTAAAGTTGAAACTTTTTATTGACTTTGCGTTATCAACAATTTCAGAAACAATTTAGCTCTGTATACAGTGGACCCTCGACTTTCACACATAATTGGTTCCTGAAAGTGTGAGCGAATATTGAATGTTCGAAAGTAGAGGGATGTAAAAAAGTATGCACCAAAAACGGTGTTTTAAAGTATTTATTTATTTATTTATTTAGCTTTCGGGCGTTTTCTTCATAAACTTGTCAAGAGTTAGTTGTGTAGCTGCTTTTTTTTTTCTTTTCGTAATAAAGATTTGTATAACACGCAGTGTCTTTTTGTATTGCCCTACGTACTTGAGATATACATTCTCCATTGGGATCGCATTCTTCCATAATAGTTAAAAATTTGTTTAGATGCATGAAGACTTGATTCATATTTTTAATTGTCAAAGTCTTCACGTTTTTATCAGCTTCTTCTTCTTCTTCTTCGTTCACTTCCATTGTGTACTTTATTGTTAATCAATTGTTGCTTAATTAGATATACATTTGACAGCAGTGCCGAGTGAGATTCAATTAATTCATTAATATCGTCGTTGTTGACGTCCAAGTTAAATACATTCATGAGACTAACTATTTCATTCGTAATAGGTTCCTGTATTTCTTCAAAATTTGTAAAATGATTCGTCATTTGTGGGCATAATTGTTCCCAAGAACCTTTTTTTGTCAACACTTTTATGTCAATTCACAGAGGGAAGAACATTTGACCGCAAAGGCTCACAAAGTTGAATTTTTAAAAATGTGCCAAATGGCGAATTGTGCGAAAGTAGAATGTGCGAAAGTCGAGGGCCACCTGTATTTATATACACATACAAATACTTATTGTTGTCCCTACCTATTATTTACGGATATGCATGTGTCGTTACAAATCTTACATTCTCTTCTAAAGTTGAAACTTTTTATTGACTGCGTTATCAAAGATTGCAGAAACAATTTAGTTCTCTATAGTTGTACAGGGTGTGCGGTATAAAAGTTCGAACCCGAAAGGTGGTGGTAGAGGGTGAAAATTTGAGAAAAAAAGTTATGTACCACTTTTCGAAATTCGTCATAATTACCGATAATTAGTCAAAATGTTTTGACCAATTAGAGATGGTATCACGTTTCGGGGGCAGAGGGGCACCTTTAGCTGTCAAAATTTGGTCATCGCTGCGAGGAGATTTGGAGTCTCAACTTGTTGTTACCCCTATCGAGCCTCTTCGACATTCCGATTGGCCAAAACATCTATTACATTGGATTACTCGGTAATTATTCCTAGTTTCGGAAATAGGACGTAACCTTTTTTTCTCAAATTTTTACCATTTACCACCAGCTTTCCGCTTCGAACTCTTATACCGCACACCCTGTATAATAAATATTGTTAGTCATTGCTTCGTTAGTACAAATGTAGTAAAATTCCACACGGATTCTTGCAAATCAGGTAAATTATTTCCATGTCCTTTCTTTTCTACACGCACACATGCATACATTCGCGTGCAAATGTAACATCTACGCACTTATTATTGTCTCTATATAATAATTGCAGATGCGTAGGTGTGCGTTTCCTTATGCTTGCAAACTTGACTATTTCTCCAAAAGAAACTTTTTATTGACTTTGTGTCATCAAAGATTTCAGAAAACATTAATTGGGGAATTCTACTGTCTGTTCTCTATAGATATATAATAAATATTACATATTATATAATAATAGATATTATTAGTAATTGCTTTAGTAGTAAAAAAGAAAAAATCTCGCATGTATCAGGTTGTCCCAAAAGTTTCTTTCGTTTTATTAGTAAATAATGCATGTATAATGGATTCAAATCCGTAGCAAAAAAATTTTTGTATATAATCATTCTATTTCAATTCATATTTAAATCATTTAAGCCGTTTGAAGAACTGTTACGAACTTTTAAAACTTCATAAAAAGTCATACTCTTTTTCGTACACTTTTATAATTCGTCGCAACATCAACGAGTTTACCAAAAATAATAACTTGCAGTTCTTAATAATGATAACAATTGTTAAAAATTAATTGCAACTTTTCACCTGCTCTTTCGCTTCACGAATGGTAAGAATAAAGTATGCGTTCAATGAAAAGAAATAACTGTGATATTTCGAGAAAATCTACAAAAAATCAATAACCTTTTCCAATTCTCACATTTTCTTATAAATAATTGTAGTCTCAACGCAAAGATGCGTTGAAAGATTAACGCATTTTGTTAACCTTTTCAATAAAAAATTGTAAAATTTTTCCACCAGAGCACGAGAGAGACTTTTGGTATAATCTAATATTATTGTAAATCAGGTAAATTGTTTCCATGATTTTTGCTTCTACGTGTACTCACACGCAACTACAATGCTTACAAGGGCGTGCATATTTGCGCGTAGTTACACTGGTAAATTTAAAATTTTGTTAAACAATTGGACATTTTTTATAGACTTCGTATTATCACGGGTTTTAGAAAACATTCATTCGGGAATTCTAATGTTTGTCTCTAATAAACATTGTTAGTTTTTGCTTTTCCAGGCCATGTGCGAATGTAATTGGTAGAATAGAAAAGATATGCAGTCAAATTTCACATGTATTACGTTGTCCCAAAAGTTTGGCTGGTTTTACTAGTAAGTAGTAGGTACGTAATGGATTCGGTCACGAAAGAAACTTTCGGGGCAACTTAATATTATTGCAAATCAGGTAAATTATTTCCATATTCTTTATTTATTTTACACATACACACAATTGATAATCCCTATATAGGTACAAAAACTTGTCGTTGTCCCTACGTATCATTCGCAGGTGTGCATCGTTACGCTTGCCAATTTAACACTTTCTTAAAAAGTTAGAAACATTTTATTGACTTTGTGCAATCAAAGATTTCAGAAGCAATTCATTAGGGTACTCTAAGGTCTCTTCCCTACTGTTGTGTAGTAAATAATTTTGGTCGTTGCTCCTCCGGGCGATGTGCGGATGTAATTAGTAGAAAAGACAAAAAATGTAGTAAAATATCACATGTGCTATTGCAACTCAGGTAAATTGTTTCCATGTTCTTTTCTTTCTTTTTTCTTTGCATTATCCATATGTATAGTTACATTGGTCATATTTCAAAGGCTGAATTGAGATTTCGTAAAAGAGGCGAATGAAAAAGGACCGATGGTCGGTCGATGATGTTTTTCAAACGAATACAAAGAAATAGAAAACTCGATATGATCTATGTATAATATCCTTCCAAATGAGTTTTTCTATACAGCGATTTCATATTTCAAGACTACGACCCAACTGTTGTTGAGAAAACTGAACGACAACAGCCAACCTGTATTCCATTAAGTTACGTATTGCGATTCCTTACCGATGCTGCGAGAAAAGAAGCGATTACATCCTCTACGAAATCTAGTCAAGTTTGCCTCGTACAACCTGTGTGCGCTAAATCCACTGCTACAGGTAAAAGATAGTACGAACCAGTTCTAAAAACTTCCACTGCCAATTTCTCATTTCGCAAATCCTAGGAAGCGAAGCGGAAGAGGGCGAAGAACTTCTTAGCGAATTAGAAAATAGCAATGACTCTTGGACCAATGCCGATGATTTTTCTAATGACTTCGTACCTCATTGTGGGAATAAGTAAATATCTCATTTTTTACTTAAAAAATCGAGCTGATATTTTTGCGTCATGTATAACTCTACTCTGTTTGTTTTCTAGGAATGGAACCAAAGTAGTTTTAAATCATTCCGATAAACCCTTCGCTTGTTCCGTACCAGGATGTAAGAAGAGGTACAAAAATGTTAATGGTATCAAATACCATTCGAGAAATGGTCACAAAAATGACAGCAAGTAAGTTGGTTTATTGTTATCATAAAAAACAGTGAACAATGTCTGTATCGCAGACTTTGGCGAGTATTACACCCATCCCTCGATTTACATGTGTTTCGAGTTAAAGAGAAACCACACGAATGAACCTTCTCGATCGTCTGTTTTCTGGAACATATTCGACAGCTTCATTTGAGAGCATAAAAATGCTTTAAGGGGGTAAGGTCACCTATAAAAAGAAAAAGTATATTAATTTTTTTTTACAACTTTTATTATAAAAATACATTTTTTAAATATACATTGAAAATTGTACCACTAAATACTTACTAAATTATTTTTTCGAAATCCCTAGTATGTAGTATAAACATACTAAAGATTTGTTAAAAATTTCCATTTGGCGCAAGGTTCAAGGAGCACCGATCGACCGATTTGACTCCGCAATGGCTCATTTTCTCTGGAAAACCATCCTTTATAGAATGAATGTGGGAATTTGGAAAGAAAAAAAAATTACAAAAGTTCTGAATTTTTTAAACCCAAAAACAAAACAAAAACCAAAATTATGTATATATATCTGATAAAAAGTGTTGTAACTTTTTGTTTACTTACTTCTTCCAAAATTCCCACATTCATGCCATAAAAGGTCTTTCTCCAAATGAAATGAGACCTTGTCGAGGCAAATCGATCAATCGGTGCTCCTCGAACCTTGCGCCAAATGGAAATTTTTAACAAATCTCTAGTATGTTTATACTACATACTAGGGATTTCGAAAAAATAATTTAGTAAGTATTTAGTAGTACAATTTTCAATGTATATTTGAAAAATGTATTTTTATAATAAAAGTTGTAAAAAAAAATTGATATACTTTTTCTTTTTACAGGTGACCTTACCCCCTTAAGGGGTTACATCTAGCTGGCGGCTGAAAAAAGGCGTGTTTTTGTGATTTTTTTTTTTTTTTTTTTTTTTTTTTGAGAAGATGAGTGCAGGTTTCGAACTGTTTTTTTTTCATAGTAAAGGGTATATCTTCGACTATGTTTCATAATTTTTTTATTGAACAAAATTCACAAATGTAGGAGATACAATGCATTTCCCGGACCGCTGTTCAAAAAAGGTCTTCTGCGGTGACCACTGTATCTTCCACCTCACTCGTCTAAAATAAAAAAATCAAATAGATTATGTTTTTACATTGTATTATCTAGTCCTTAATCGAAGGATTTGAGAAAATATTAATTTTTGAAAAAATGGTCGACGATTGAACGTGAAAGTCCAAATTTTTATGAATAAATCACTTTATTTTCGTCGACCATTTTTTCAAAAATTAATATTTTCTCAAATCCTTCGATTAAGGATTAGATAATACGATGCAAAAACATAATCTGTTTGATTTTTTTATTTTAGACGAGTGAGGTGGAAGATACAGTGGTCACCGCAGAAAACCTAGCGGTCCGGGAAATGCATTGTATCTCCTACATTTGTGAATTTTTTTCAATAAAAAAATTATGAAATATAGTCGGAGATATACCCCTAACTATGAAAAAAAAAGCAGTTCAAAACCTGCAATCATTTTCCCAAAAAAAAATTCACAAAAACACGCCTTTCGGCCGCCAACTAGATGTAACCTCTTAATAGCAATTTATTTAATCTTGAAATTACATAAATGCCGATTAAAAGCTTTTTAATTACATTTTGCTATTTTACAGTCAAATACAGAGATCAGGAACAATATAGAATTTTCGTAGCTGCAACCAAAAGGGTTTAATCTTATAATATTTTAAATTGAACAAAACTAAGAGATAAGTTCCAAAATTTTGAATCACGTAAAAGAACTGATATAAAACGACATGATATGTTCCGACAAATTGTGTAAATTACGATTAAGAATTATTTGAAAAATTTCTAAAATTAACAGAATTAACCCCTTGACATACAAATAAAGTAGAAATAATTGCGTTCGAAAAATACTATTTAATTTGACTCAAATGGAAGTTATGTGCAAGCTTAGCGTCTCAGAGACGTCAAAGTCTACAACAGCACACGAAGTACATGACATCTCTTAGACGTCGTTGTATGTCAGGGGGTTAAAACTTAAAAAAAAAATGATTAAATTCATACATAGAAAAAAACAACTAGTAATCATCTAAATTCATTTCACAGTATCACAAGCATAACATTTATTATTTTTTCACATGCTTATAAAAAAAACAGAAATAAAAAATATTTTTAGTCTCATATAATGAATAAATGAAGGGATGGGTGTTTTTTTTCTTTCTTATAGTTACTGGAAGTCATTCTGCAGTTGAAGTCTTTATAATATCTGTTATACTCTATAGTCAATACAATTTTTCATTAACCCTTTGGCCTATAACCACGAGTGAGACTCGTGATAAAGAATTTGCGCCATAAACGAAAACTACGAGTTTGACTCGTGGTGAGGAATTTTTTATTTTACAATTCTTTTTGTTGCCCCGAAATATACATATATACATTTTGCGCTAGTTCGGGCACACGGCTGAACAGCTAAATGGCACGACGTGCGACCGACTTTCTTGTTTACTATGGCTCGAGCGATCGGCAAATGGCGTGTAGGCCAAGGGGTTAAATATTGAGTCGTTCGTAAAGAAATTTCATTTTTTTCGAGGACTGATGGTTATCAATGGATTTCTATAATTGTTGATGATTTAATATAGCAGATATTGATCTTTATAGATTTGACTTCCAGTCAATCAATTGATTTCCCCGAATCGACGGGAATCTATATCAATTAAAGGTTCTTCTATTGATTGATACCTGATATCCAAAAGGTTTCTCTAAAAATGATAGAAACCCATCCCATCGATTTTGGATGTCATAATTTCCGTCAGTTGATAGGAAAATATCAAATTGGTATGGATCCTTGTCGATTTATGGAAATCAATTGATGACTTCTTCAGTTTCTAATTCGACTTGCAGCAATGTCTATTAACCAAAATTAATTACTCAATTTCTTTTATGCAAGTCAATAGTAATTCTTGATTTCTGTCGATCTAACTTCAAACATTGCTATCAATTAAAATCAAATATATCTATCGAATAACGTTGTTTAAAAAAATTAAATTTTTTTAATTGAAATAAAGTAGAGTTAAAATGTACTAGGGCTCAAAGTATTTGAAACTATCTTTTATTCATATTACATATACATAGAATATTTTATTTCCCAATCTCGCTTAAATCAGAAGCAAAAGGGTTAATACATATATTGGATCTTAATTAGTGAATTATTTATTATATTCTGGTGATTATCCTTTATGTTGGTATTTCATTATAAATTTTTATGTGAACAATATACCCATATTATTTTCCTTTTTTTTTATCCCTGTGTTATAAATAATAGATCAAATATTTTGATTCGCCTTTTACCCTAAATCCGTTGAAGAAAAGCAATCTATATCAGTCACAAATATTTATGAAAAAATGTTTTTCCGAAATCTTAGAATGGTTTTGTTACGCATAAATTATGAAAACATTACTTTGTCCATTTTCATATAATATACACTCGTCTCCTAAACCTCTTGTCAGCTCGAACTTTTTGATATTTCCCTTTTGAGTCTTTTGACATTGGCAACGCCCACTTCTGGCTGATAGTTTCCCCGCGAAATTTAAATTTGACATAACATACGAAAAAGTAAATATTAATATTTTAACAAAGAATACAGTACGATCGCTCTACAAAATACCAAAGGGACCGAAGGGAAATATGATTCTGAAAAAAGAAGAAAACTACCGTTCCCCCACTCAGCGGCCTGTTACGCCTGTTACGCCGTACTCCGTGGTACATACATTGTATGGAGCGAGCGACTCCAACATTCAAAGGCGAAGAGGCATTAGGAGTGGGGGTAGTGGATAGCGAAGGGGAACCCGGGGTATCTTGTAGACCGAGATCGAAGGTATCTTGTAGAGCGATCGTACTGTAACATTTTTGCAAAAATGGAAACAGTTAGAGACGAGCCTCCACTGCACGCAAACTTGAGACGAATATTCGCTACCCAATGGCAGCCAATGATAACTGACCCATGGGCGTAGTTTATTTTATTAAAAGGTTCGAGCTTATCCGATCCCAAACCGTAAAAGGCTTAGGAATCGTGTGTCTTACGAAAATGAAATACTTTCTTGGGTTTAATTGACAGGTATTCACTTAGATTTTTACTACAATCAGCCTATCTTGAGTTGATCTTTGCATTAGTAAACGCAAACTTTTGTGCATTCAATCCAAAAAATGACTAATAATTCTGCAATTACGTATGAATTTTGAATGTTCTTAAGAACATTTACAATTAGAAAATATAAATTTAACTCTTATAGAATTTTCTGGTTGTTGAATGCTTTAAGATATTCTTGTATTTATAGTAAATTGCGCTAAAAGAAAAATTTATTGCTTCGCAATTCTAATAATTAAATCATTGATATTGGTATTTTTTTTTGTATTAGTTTCTATTCGACCAGCCTTTTTCCAATAAATTATTATGAGTCTTTATATGGAAATATGTATCTATTTTATTACACTCGACCCCTAAGCCTTTGACGAGTCGAGAACGGAAACGCTCGAATAAAAAAAAACTACTTTTGATTAAATAAACCATGCCGCTGTCATTGGTTGCCGGTTCAGTAAAAATCCGGCTTGAGCTCGCGTGCAGTGGAGATTCGATTTTATGTCTTTCATTATTATTCATATATTATGTCACATTTAAACATCAGCCGAAAGTGGAAGTTACCAATGTCAAAAGACCGGATTAGAAAATGTCACAAGGTTCGGAAGTCGAGTGTATTTTCTCACATTTATATAATTGATATGTTTTCAAATTACAGTAGAAACTCCGTACAAGATACCACAGGTTCCCCTTCGCTAAATCCACTACCCCCACTCCAAATGCCTTTTCGCCTCTGAATGGTTTGAGTTGCATACTCCGTACAAGATACCATGGAAACAAATGAAAAAAAATAAGAATTATTTACACAGAACGATTTTTTAAATTTATTATCATAAATTATTAATTATTTAAGATCACATTTTAATTTTTTTTTGTTTAAAATACATAGAGAATTTTCAATGACTCGTAAACGTAGTTTTTTGTCGGGGAAGTGGCTTTTCCGTGACGCACTGGACTAGTATGTTTAAAATTGATTTATTTACGTGAAATAATTGCACAAATGGTAAAAATAACGTTTCTTCTCCCTTTCTTTCTTGTCAACACTGCGAGAACTCCTCGTTTGCGAACTTCTAGTCACGTGACAAAAAAAAGAAGGAAAAGGATATGGAATACAAAGCAACCTACATTATCGGTTTAACTTTAAACTATTTTGCATGATATCTTATACGAAGGACGTGAGTCCTATTCCTCTCCGGTGTAGCAGGTCGCTGAGTGGGGGAACGGTAATTTTCGGAATCATATTCCCCACCGGTCCCTTGTGTTATCTTGTACGGGGTTTCTACTGCATCTTATAAACGTTATGAGAATGATAACAATTTAAATTTTTTTAAAAATCTTTTTTAGATTGCCCAAGGTATTCAAGTGCCCATGTGGTAAGAGTTACAAGACTCCATATGGTTTAAAAAATCACGTGGCGCTGCAACACGGTAGTTCATTACTACACATTAAAGTACTCCAAAATAAAGTGTCAAATGATACCGAGACAGAAGAAAATAGAGCAGCTTGTAACGAAACCTCGTCATCTTCTTCATCGTCGTCATCGTCGTCATCATCGTCGTCCTCGTCGTCATCATCATCGTCTTCATCGGGTAATTTTCACAATGTACCAATCGCCCTATCGAAGTCCTCCAAGCGTAAAATATCTGCCATCGAAGATCACGGATATATAAAACAAGAGAAGTCAAAAAATATTGTTGCGATGGAAATGGACTTGGAGGATAATCTTGGAATTTTAACACCAGCAGCTTCGCCGCCATTGACACAAAGTCCATCGAAGTCCGAACCATTGACTCATTCGCTCCAGAAATATTTAATAACAGTGTCGCGCAACACTAATCACTCGAATTACAATAATAGTAATAATAGTAGTGGCGGTAGTAATAATAATATTATTAATAATAATAGTAATAATAATAATAGCAACAATAATAATATTTATAATCTCCGTGATAATAATTAAACAAATGACACTAAAGTGTTTCGGATTATTTGAAATGGAAAGAAGAAAAATGTACAAAATTCAGAACAAAAGTAGAACAATTTGTTCCATTCTAGTCTGTCTAGATTAAAAAAGTTATGTAAAAAAATGTTTCCTTGTTTTTGCAAATTAACAGAAGCTGTAAACTGAAATTGATCTTCGTTGTTATGAAGAGAGAAACATTTACTTGCAATTCTAACGAAATCCATGTAAATTAAGATAATTCACATATATTTAAATCAACTATTTTTTGTACAAAATTAAATCGGGTGGACTTTTGTTTCCCATATTTACGTAAAGTTTTCTAGAGATGAGATCGTATCTGACCTGTCTCGAAGTGGTCTAATCTTATGGTACATTACGCTAAGTAGTGGAATTGATTTATCTCAAATTATTTATTGCGATTACCGAAGGAAATTTTGTTATAAGTGAGACTCCAATAAAAAGAAGTTGTAAATAATGCTGCAAGATAATGGTTTCATTTCTGTACCTTTGCAAAAAGGAGACATCTATTATTTGCATGCAGAAATGTCCACTTGGAGGGCACATTTTTGTGGGAATACTTCAACTTTTTTAAACATATTTTATACGAATATGGAAATTCAATTTTAATTTATGTATAATAATATTAACTAATGCAATTTTTTACGAGGTATGTCTGTAAAATAACGAAACTGGCTAAATAACTCACTTCTAATTATTAGAATTACTAATGTTTCCAAAAATATCAGAATTTTCCTACCTTTCTCCGACAACTTCAAAATTTCTGCATTTTGATTTTGTAACTTTATTCACACTTTTCCTGACCAAATTTCTTATACTTTTTCTACATTCAGGAGATTTTAAAGGAATTTTGTGATTCTCAGAAAATTTTCGAAATGTTGAGAACATTTCTCAAATATTCTGAAAATTTCAGAAATGTTCGGAAAAGTTCTGTCAATTTTAGGAGAAATTTCTAATAAATTTCAGAAATTCATTCTGAGAATCTTCAAAGGCATTTAAGGACGTTCACAACTTTCGTTGCGGGGTATGCGTTTCAGGGGAGCGGGAGGAAAACTCGTTAGCGAGCAAATGTTGGTAGCACTGCATAGCAGAATACTGGCTATATAATACACGGGAGAGAGTGACGTGCTTTGTTAACCTACGCGCCTTTTCTGCGCTTGCGCAAAGACGTTCGTTTCACAATACCAACATAGTGAAATTCGGAAATACTATTTTGTTATTTATTAAAAAACTACATGGTAAACAATGTCCATTTTAACAACATTTGTTCCTTTAAAAAAAACCAATGATTTAAGCCAAAAAAATTAAATATCGTATATGTGGATCGAAAGATATAAACTTTATAAAAATCGCCATAAGAGCACATGTTAACATGTTAACTTTATCCTTTTATATTTGCCAAATTACACGGTAAAAAATTCTGAAAAAATTTGAGTCTTCCTTTTTCATATCAAACTACAACATATCCAAATTTTAAACAAATCGTATATGTTTGGTCATAGGTTGTGAACGTCCTTAAAGAAATGTCAAAAATTTTCTGAAAAACAATTTCTTTGAAAATCTCTTAAAACACTCCAAATTCTCATAGAAATTTCAGAGGAATTCTGAAAAATATTGTCACCAGAGCGCTGTAGTCTTGTTTTTCACTGGTCGAAGGCATGTAGCAAATCAATTTCTGTCAGTTGTCTCAACATATCTGCCATTTTCTTAGTTTTGTCAGAATTAATGTTAGAAGGCACGATAGTTGACCAGCATTATTATAAGGAAGATTTAAAAAAGTTATGATAAATTGATTGATTAATTAATATAGTTATGCCCTAGTAAAAACTATGATTCAATAGACATAAAAATATCAGGCCAATTTAGAGAATCTCAGGAATTTTCTGAAATGTATATAAAAATTTCTTAAGTATTCTGAAATTGAATGAAACAAAAATATAAAATTGCATATTTCTCATTGAAGAGTTTTAACGTTTGATCTACCAGGAGGGTGAAAATGTTCTATAACTTTTTATACTTATTACAAATTTTTAGTCCACCCTACTTTTGCAATTTTTTTTTGTAACTTTTGTTGAGCCTCGCGACTGATTATAAATTTGTACAATAGTTTTCTTCCTCGCTTGCCACCATACCATTCTGACCTATGTACTAGACTCTACGTACGAGACACAGACACGAGTCAAGAGGTTCTTTCTTTCTTTTTCCAATAGCCTAGCATACGACACCATGCATTTCCTTATAGATGTATAGTGCGCATAAAATCGTAAAACTTATAAAGACAAGCAAACCTCCACTGCACTAGTACTTGAAAATTAGAAAGATATTTTGCTTTTGGAAAAGGATAGGAAAATAGACAAGGAAGGACAAAACACAAACTCCGTTTAAAATGAAGAGGGCAATAGTTAAAAAAGACGGACTACATTTAAGATTAATTTTTGTATTTAAGATATATTTTATAAGATGTATTTAGTTCTTATATAAGCGACACGGACACACTGTACTTCCCTTACTCTGTCTTGGACCTCCAACCGAATAGAAAAAACCCTCAACGTTACTTTGAAAATAAAATTCAGGAAAGAGCTTTACAAAGTAAGCCTAAATTTTTGTTCTTTTCTTTTCTCTTCTCAAATTTTCCTCCAGTTGATCTTGGTGAACTCGTATCTGGTTTACTAATTGTAAGATCATCTGCACCCCAAGGATCTTAGAACTAGTATCTGGTTTTTTAATCTCTGTTCTTCCTGAAGTTCTGTGATTAGTAACTGGTTGCGGAAATTCATCCTCAAAACCTATTGGAGAACTAGGATCTGGTTTACAGTTAGGTTATCCCCTCGTTACACTAGTATTTGGTATTCCGAGTCCTTCATTTAATCCCAAGTCTGATTAGCCTTTTCTTTTTCGATAAATCTTTATATTATTTTTACTAAAACATTCTCTCTATTTCATTTAACGCCTCCCACCTTGACGTATGCTCTTATCCCTGGGAACATAAAGCTACCTTGTTCCCTAAAAAGAGAGCGTGCCTCTGTTCCTAGACGTAACACAAGGCATCATTTTGACTTTTTCCAGAATTGGTTACCTACTATTCATACTTTTGGTTATAGACATTTCTCATAATAATGACGTTGAATTTAACAAACTATACGTTAATATAAACTTGCCAAATGAAAAAAATTTTTTTCTTGAAATTCCAATGATATTTTAAATAATTCAAGATAATTCAAGATTTTATGTATTTCATTTCAAAAGTCTATTTTAAAATTCATACGTGTTCTATGGATTCAGCGCATGCATTACTACTCTCACATTAATCTTTTGTCTCGTTGTGAGTTCAAGACACCAATGTTTGAAATTGTCTTAATTGCTTTAGATACTTTTCGATCAAATTTCATGTAGGGTAAACTGCCCAATAATTAGCCGCATGTCAGTGATTGACCATTGCACAAACACATGTAAATTATAAAATTTGAAATGAGTAAATGTTTAAAATCTGATTCATTTATTTGGTCATCTATTGGGTTTTTACGCATGTTGCACTTTATAATGCATTTGAAAGTAATTGCGGTAACAAAAAGAGATTATTTTTTCAAATATGTAAACGAAAATGAATTATTTATGCAATTTCAAAAGTTGTTTCATAATTATAATTCAATTTATTCAAATATCACCTCAAATGTACGTAAACTCAAGAATTCGATCATTCAGTGGTTGGTTTATCCTATTACAACATTTTTATATACTTATCTGTAAATTCAATGTTAAAGTCGTGGAACTTTACTCGATTGTCTTCCACATTTACAAATACATTCGATTTCTAAGCCTTTCCACAAGTTGAAGGCAGAAGCGTTCGAAAATTTTGACAAAACAACACCACGTCCACAGGTTGTTAGGGTCATTGGCCGCCGAAACAGTGAATATTCGCCTCAAGGTCGCGTACAGCGAAGACTCGCCTTTATGCTTTTCATTATTTCTCGTATATCGTGAGACATTTGAATTTCGCGCGGAAATTTTAGCTGGAATTGGGCGTTGACAATATCAAAAGACTCGAATGAAAAATGTCAAAAGGTTCAGAAGCAGAGTGTATTTATTATTAATTTTCAGAAACATGTTTCAAAATTGTTATTAACAATTCAGGCAAGAATTGTAATACAGGGTGATTCAGAATGTTCGCGAATCCTTTTGCAAGCATATTCTTCGTGGAAAAATAAGGGACACGTATTTTTGCATTTTGTCCTACGATAAGTAGTTTCCGAGATAATTAATGTTAAAGTTGACCAATAACAGGACAGTTCTAAGTCAGAATCAGGAGCGTAGCATATCCGAGAAAAAATGCTCCCGATTCCGGGCCAAATTCATTGCATACCTACATCATCTGTAATGTAGTACCACCGAAAAGTTCGTTCCAAAACAAAAGATAGTCTGTGTTTAAAATTTTATTTTGCTACAACTATCTTCCTATTTTATCGACGGTAGGTGTCGAAGTTTCAAATTCTTATCGTAATTAAAGCATATATACGATTAAAAAATATAATTTCAGAGACAGAACATAAGATAATTTTAATCGATATCACAAAATGTTTATCCGTTGGATGGATATTGCGGTAGCGATAAAGATCGTATACGGCGTCAACAGATTCACTAAGCTGAATTTGTTGTTTGCTCGCATAAGAGCAGCGTCGTATAAAAAAGCCGGTAATATTTGGGAAATCAAGATCGTACCCCAAATATTACCCGCCAATACAAGCTTACGATCTGTGAGGAAATATGTGCTCAAAGTACATGCAATGTTTTAGCGACACATTGAGGAGATGAAGGAGTTCCTCAAGCAACAGCCGTGAATCCGATGCATTAACCTTTTAACGCCGGGAAAAAGTGTAAAATCAATTTTTGATAAAACACATAGATTTGCAGAAAAAAAACATTATTTATCTTCAGTCAACTACCCATATATGTGGCACATGTAAGGTAGCCGATATATCGGCCATCCCCGGCGTAAAAAGGTTAATCGGCCCTTTTCAGGGCCACAAAATCATACTAAAACATAAGAAAATCCATACGTTTTTTACGCTCTTTTAAGCAGCAGTATTTATTTTTTTTTTGAAGGTTGAATACTAACGACGTTTGTATGATTTTCGTAGGAATAGATTTTTGAAGGGATTGAATACATTTTGGTTTTGAGAAATGGAAAACTGAGATTCGTTTCACTTACAATTCGGGGTACTTTCTAGTCAAAAAAGAAACATTTATCCCTTTTCCATGCTGTAGCATTTTTTTGGAAGGCTGAAAATACATCGCAAGGTGTAATTTCACGTTCCAAAACGACCGATTTTCGATTTTTGAGGGAACGAATTTTTAAAGGATTCTGAGATTCATCTCACCTACAATTTGGGGTACTTTTTAGTCAAAAAATAAGCTTTTCTCTCTTCTGTAAGACACAGCATTTTTTTGTAGGGCTGAAAATAAATGGAAAGGCGTAATACCATGTTTCGAAACGAACATTCATTCATTTTTCGGGGAACGGATTTTTATCCAAAAAAGAGACGTATCTCGCTACTGCGAGAGGCGACATTTTTTTGGAAGTTTGAAAATACACCTTCCGGTGCATTTTCAAGCGACATTTTTTTGGATAAAAATTTCCTCGAATTGTAGGTAAAACAAATCTGAGACACCCTTAAAAAATCCGTTCCCCGAAAAATGAATGAATGTTCGTTTCGAAACATGGTATTACGCCTTTCCATTTATTTTCAGCCCTACAAAAAAATGCTGTGTCTTACAGAAGAGAGAAAAGCTTATTTTTTGACTAAAAAGTACCCCAAATTGTAGGTGAGATGAATCTCAGAATCCTTCAAAAATTCGTTCCCTCAAAAATCGAAAATCGGTCGTTCTGGAACATGAAATTACACCTTCCGGTGTATTTTCAAGCTTCCAAAAAAATGCCGCCTCTCGCAGTAGCGAGATACGTCTCTTTTTTGGATAAAGTTTCCTCGAATTGTAGGTAAAACGATCTGAGACACCCTTAAAAAATCCGTTCCCTGAAAAATGAATGAATGTTCGTTTCGAAACATGGGATTACGCCCTTCCACTTATTTTCAGCCCTCCAAAAAAATGCTGTGGCTTACAGAAGAGAGAAAAGTTTATTTTTTTATTAAAAAGTACCCCAAATTGTAGGTGAGATAAATCTCAGAATCCTTCAAAAATTCGTTTCCTCAAAAATCGAAGAATAGTCGTTTTGGAACGTAAAATTACACCTTGCGGTGTATTTTCAGCCTTCCAAAAAAATGCTACAGCATGGAAAAGGGATAAATGTTTCTTTTTTGACTAGAGAGTACCCCGAATTGTAAGTGAAACGAATCTCAATTTTCCATAAAAAATTAGTCTCCTTGCAGGAGAGCAAGAAATGTTTCATTTCTCAAAACCAAAATGTATTCAATCCCTTTAAAAATCTATTCCTACGAAAATCATGCAAACGTCGTTAGTATTCAACCTTCGAAAAAATAAATACTGCTGCTCAAAAGAGCGTAAAAAAACGTATGGATTTTCTTATGTTTTAGTATGATTTTGTGGCCCTGAAATTTTGACGGCTGTTGCTTGAGGAACTCCTTCATCTCCTCAATGTGTCGCAAAAACATTGCATGTACTTTGGGTACATGTTTCCTCACAGATCGTAAGCTTGTATTGGCGGGTAATATTTGGAGTACGATCTTGATTTCCAAAATATTACCGGCTTTTTTATACGACGCTGCTCTTATGCGAGCAAACAACAAATTCAGCTTAGTAAATCTGTTGACGCCGTATACGATCTTTATCGCTACCGCAATATCCATCCAACGGATAAACATTTTGTGATATCGATTAAAATTATCTTGTTCTGTCTCTGAAATTATACTTTTTAATCGTATGCTTTAATTACGATAAGAATTTGAAACTTCGACACCTACCGTCGATAAAATAGGAAGATAGTTGTAGCAAAATAAAATTTTAAACACAGACTATCTTTTGTTTTGGAACGAACTTTTCGGTGGTACTACATTACAGATGATGTAGGTATGCAATGAATTTGGCCCGGAATCGGGAGCATTTTTTCTCGGATATGCTACGCTCCTGATTCTGACTTAGAACTGTCCTGTTATTGGTCAACTTTAACATTAATTATCTCGGAAACTACTTATCGTAGGACAAAATACAAAAATACGTGTCCCTTATTTTTCCACGAAGAATATGCCTGCAAAAGGATTCGCGAACATTCTGAATCAGCCTGTATAAATAATATTAATAAGATTGAAAATTACTGTCACTACTGTTACGTCCTGACACAAAACCTTTTTCCATTCTTACAGTATAAATTTTCGTATCTAGACGACCCTTTTTTTTACATAGAGTTCAGTACATAAAGCCCCATGCACTTCGCATGGTAGGCACTTGGGCCAAGAGACTAGCTCAAGAAATTAGATAGAGAGAGACCATGCATTTTCCAATACTATGCATATTCTCCAACAGCTCGTAAAAGTCATAGGATATACAAACTCATATAAAAAATAAGAGAGAAAATTTTCTTTTGTACAAGGATACTAAACTAAACAAAGAGAAACAAAACGCAAAGCTCATTTAAAATAAAGATAGAAATAATGGTAAAAGACCGAGAAAATTTAAAATATACAGGATCGACAAACACGAAAGACAAAATTTTGAGTATATATAATGGCCCACAATTTCATGTATCGGCACTTACTCGCCTTGCACTCGTTGAGGAAACGTCTATTCCGAATCATATAGGTAAACAATAGAAAAAATAAATTCAGAACTTTCTAACCAAGTTTTAAGAGTAAGTCTTTGGTTATTTCTTTTTCTTTTTTCTAAAAACCCTAAGATCTGAAAATTGGTATCTGGTTTCCAAGATCTTATCCTTCCAAAAGTTCTAAAGTTGGTATCTGGCCGCAGAACTTTTTCCCTAAGATCTAGTAGAAAGGTTGGTAACTGGCCCCCTACTAGATCCTTCTCTCGGATAGTTGTTAACTGGCCGTCCAAGTCCTGAACTATTATTTTGAAAAATATATATTTATTATATTTCTTTTTTTTGTAAATTTAACGTTTCCTTTAACCAGTTAACTGTGGTGACGTATAGGAAAAACGTATATTTATGACGAGTACACTCGACAAACTCAGCTAACTGGTTAAGATCTAGTAGAAAGGTTGGTAACTGGCCCCCTTCTAGATCCTTCCCTTGGATAGTTTGTGACTGGCCGTCCGAGTTTTGAACCGTTGCTTAAAAAAAGGAGAAAAATTCTATAAATTTAGCGTTTCCTTTAAAATCTAGTAGAAAGGTTGGTAACTGACCGCCTACTAGATCCTCCACCCGAATAAGTGGTAACTGACCGTTCGAGTTTCGAGTCTTTTTATTTTTCTTAAATATATATATGTTTAGATTTTCTTTGAACTTTTATTCAAATAATTTTTTTTTATTTTATCAAACTAACGCCTCGCGTCTTGATGCATGCTCCTATCCCTAGGAACACAAAGCTACCTTGCTCCCTAAAAAGAGAGCGTTTCTCTGGTCTTAGAACGTAACATTACTTATTGTCGATTTTCAAGACCGACAAGCAATGACAGCTTCATAATCTTCAATCAACTAATTGTTTGATGTTTCAGCACCAAATTTATGTGGTGATTGTTTCACAACTTTTCTATATGAAATTTTGTACACGAAATTTCAACATTTCGGAAAATTCGATATCAAAGATATTGAAGTTTACCAGTTTGTTTCGCATTTTTACAAACAATTAGTGCATTAACTTTCAGAAATAAAATTCAATATTTTTTTTAACATTCAGGCAAATTTTTTCATTCGGGCAATATCATTCATCAAGATTTTAAATTACCAACTCATTATAGTTGTCGTTTTTTAAAATTTGTTTTTGAATTTTCAAAAAATTATGTCTGAAATTTTGGCACGACCAAACGTACGTACGTGGGTATTGATCCACATACTTTTTTTGAGATTTCATATAGCAAATTGGAACTGTCTTGAATTTTTACACACAATTACTATTATTTTTCAGAAACATAATCCAACATTTTTATTGAAAATTCAGCCAAGCTTTTGAAGTAAATTACCAATAGGCAGATTTTAAATTACCATTTCATCATTTGTCGATTTTCAAAACTGTTTCTAAATTGTCAATCAACCGTTTGTTTGAAATTTCAGCACCAATTGTATGTAATAATTTCTACCCATGTTTTTTTTTCTGTCACATTTCATACACAAATATTTTTTACAATTAAGACTATGGTTTTTCTAGGATTTTGTTGACGTATCATTAGCGTTGCAACGATATATTAGTACAAATGAGCACCCTAGCAATAAATTAGTAATAGCGGTAAATAAAAGTGAGTTATTTAATTAATCTTATTTAATAGACATACCTCGTATAAAAGTTGCATAAATTAGTCCTCTGAAAACCTGAAAAATGCCTATATACACTAACAGAAAAACCATAAAATGTGATCAGAAATGTGAAAAAAAGGTGAAAACAATAAGATATTGGTACCCTGGTCCTGAAAGAGTTAAAAGGAGAAATCCCAAAAAATGTATGAAACTACCAAATGAAAATACATACAAAGGAGAAGAAAGTTGTCGAAAAGTAATGTAGCCAGTGTAATGTAAACTACAATTATGTACATATACAAGTCACTCGAGGAGTCTTACTATTATTAATCGATGTCCCTTTTGTCGAATCGGCTTGAAACGATACTAATTAACATGATGAATTACGCGAGTTAGTCGTTTTTTGTAATTTCCTTTCTTTTTCTCAGTAATGAAATACAAGCATATCTTTTTTTACATAAATTTAGTTTGTGAGTACAAATTATACCGATAAATCTTGTCCATTTCGTTTACGACTTCATTTTAACTAATTCAATTAATTACTATAGCTAATTATCACCAAGAAAACTACATTCTCACGCTCATTGAGTTTCGTTTATTACATCGTCATAATATGCGTGGATTATATATAATCCTTTTGAAAGTTTTTCACGCGTCCTAATCAACGTAAAAAGTTTCTTTTTTCTTCTTTTATCCCATTCATTCGTTTCATCGTCTTGCATTAATTCCTCTCGTCCTTCCAAGAATTTTTCTTTTTCATTTTCTCTCTAGACAAGATTTAATTCTGATAGTTATGATAGAAAAATATTTTATGCCTAAAAGTATAGGATGCGACTGCCTTTAAAAACTTCCCGTTCTTCTTCTTCTTCTCCTTCTTTTTCTTCTTTTTCTTATTTTTTTCTTATTTTTTGTTTGTTTTGCGAAAGGCAACCCATTCTGGAAATATTTAACTGGATAGTCGCTGTGCGTTTTGTCTTGTTCTGTTTTTGTTACTAGTAGGATTCATGTATAAGCACACAACAACAATTAACAACAACAAAGAAATAGCTAAACAAAGAAAAATTAGTTTTAGTGATTTCATATTGTCCGTTTCGATTCTTCCCCTTACGACTGTCCTCGTCCAGCGTCCATAATAGGCTACTTTATGTCAATCACTCTAATGCTTATATTTCTATAGAGCATTAACCCTTAACGTTCACCCTGGGGTCTAATTGACCTAAGACAATTTTGACAACAGTTCATTCTAATGAATTCAATTTTCTATTTCAACCAATTGTTGAAAATTTCAGAATTAACGTTCACTCTGGAGTCAGATCGATCGACACCAGACAATTTTGACACGGTTGGCCTCGACTCGATTCAAATTTATTCAACTATATAACTAATTGTTTAAAATTTCAACATCAAATACATGTTTCACACATTTTTCTATAAAATGTCATATAGAAAATTTTAACACTATTTCTACCAATGGTATGAAAAGACACCTTTTAGAATTTTAATTGAGAATTATTTTTGAGTTTCAATTTAATCTTTCTTTGAAATCCACAAACGGAAAGCACTTAGTAGAGCAATTATGCATCCGTAAAAAGTTTGGTATCGAATTAGTAAATCTGTTTTATTTATAACACTATATATTTGAGTTTGAATTATTAATTACGTATAATTAACGCGGTAGAAATAGTGTTAACCACTACTTCACCGATAACTCTGATGCTTGAAAATATTAATTTAGAGGTTAAACACTTAATATCCACCCTGGGGTCAAATTTCTCCAGACAATTTTGACGTCAATTTACCCTAATTCATTCAATTTTCTAATTCAACTAATTATTTGAAATTTCAGCACCAAATATGTGCGAGGATTGCTTCGCACACTTTCTTATGAGATTTTTACTTCACCATTGACTTTGATGCTTGGAAATATTTATTGAAAGGGTAAAACCACTCTAGGGTTTTCAAAAAATCGATTTTTTTTCCGCTTAAATGATACCTTAGGGTCATAAAAACAATATACCATTTGATTTATAGCGGAAAAAAAATGTTAAAAGGTTAGAGGTAAAGAAAAATTTCAAGGATTAAAGTGTTAATAAAACTTTAAACGCGTTTTTCTCGAAACCACTTTTTCCAAACTGGGAGGACGGATTTCTTGGAGACTATTGCATGGATCGATTTGAAATTTTTACAGTAGCTTCACAACAATATTCTCTTTGGAAGTACGTAGCCGTTTTTTGATTGAATGTAAACTTTCTTTTTTATAAACAATTTAATGTTCATTTTTAGAGCAAAAAATCGATTCATTTCTTAAAAAGTGCACCACTTCCACAAAATTTTATTTAAAAAAACCCCCCTACGTACTTCCAAAGCCAATTATACAGGGTTCTTCAGAGCACCCGTACCAGGCTTTTTTTCGAGAACGGTGCATCGAAACTTTCTGGGGAAAAAATTGGTATTATAAAACCACTAGTGAGGAATCGAATGGAGGCACTCCCGATTCCCGGATAATCTGGGAAATGGGAGAAACCGGGATTAGGTCTGGAATTTTAAATGGGAACATAGTTCAAATTTCGTATCATTGGATATAACTTTTAAAAAGAAACAAATTTTGCTTGAAACATTTTTTTATATCTGCTACCGTTTCAAAGTTATGTTTAAAAAAACTCAAAGATGCTTGTAGCACTTCTTCATTTCTCAACAATCAGCATGCTGCCTCAATACGCTTCATCATATTCTCCCTTGTCGTAGGACACTCCTGATAGATGATGTCCTTGATGCGACCCCAGAAATAAAAATCATGGGGTGTCAAATCGGGACATCCATCCTCTTGGAACCACATTGACAGTCGTGTACCAAGAGGATCATTTTCGAGAAGTCCTGGCAGTGCATTTTCAAGGAAATTTGCATACAGATGGTTGTTCTGCACATTTTTCACTGGTGGCCAGGCACAGATTAACCCAAATTTTTCCTAATCGCTGGATTGGAAGAGCAGGACCAGTAGCATGGCCTCTCCGCTCGCACGATTTGACACCCTTTGATTTTTATTTCTGGAGTCACATCAAGGACATAGTCTACCAGAAGCGTCCTATAACAAGGACGAATATGATGCAGCGTATTGAGGTAGCATGCCGATTGTTGAGAAATTAAGAAGTGCTACGAGCTGTCGACAGTGTTAGGAGAAGGTCCCAAATGTGTTTGGACCAAGGTGGGAGGCAATTCGAACATCTTTGAACTTTTTTTAAACATAAATTTGAAACGGTAGCAAGTATAAAAAAATGTTTCAAACAAAATTACCTTCTTTTCAAAAGTTCTATTTAATGATATCAAATTTGAACTATGTTCCCATTTAAAATTCCATACCTAATCCTGGTTTTTCCCGTTTCCCGGATTATCCGGGAATCGGGAGTACCACCATTCGATTCCTCACTAGTGGTTTTATAATTCAAATTTTTTCCCCAGAAAGCTCCGATGCACCGTTCTTGAAAAAAAAGCCTGGTACGGGTGCTCTGAAGAACCCTGTATATAGATTATAAATATTTATAAATTTTTTGTTCCATGACTCATATATGCCGAGAAATCCGTCCTCCCGTGGCGGTGTTTTAAAAAAAGCTGTTTTCGACGACGGGCTCTGTCGCCGCCATTTTACACGAAAATGACAATACAAAAATTGTTTTTCCTAATTCAATATGTGCTAAATAAACCCTCTGAAAATAATTTCTATTCAGTTTGTCATACTCCCAAAATAAATTGTCAAACTTAGGTCTTTTTTCTACCTCTAGAGTGATTTTACCCCTTAGCATTAACTCGAAATTCCAAAATTCAACATCTAATGTCATTTAGTATTAGTTTAAGATACTCTCCTCCCAATCAAGCATGATGGTCATTACTCAGTTGGTGTATATCTGACAATTCTGCAAATTATTCAAATCCTAAGATTTCCGGAGTGCGATTTTTTCGAATTTTTGTGATGTGTATAATTAGTGATTCCCTTTATCAGAATGTAAATATACTCTAACTTGACATCAGATATTTTTTAACGGTTTTTTATGATTTTTTCTTGATACATCAGTTAATCGAAAGAGTTGCTATAATTCCCATTCCAGTTTACGTTTCTGACCTAATAAATAGGTGTATCTCGTAAACGTTTTGTTTCTCCCTTTTTTCCGTGAAATTCTGCACTTCGATTGTTAACATAAATACTTTTTTTGGAATGATTCATCCATAGCACTAATTTTTCCCTCAAAGTAGTGGTATACCTTGAGAGTATCTTTTTGAATTTTTGGCTAAATATACTAAAATTTGCAAAACTTATGATTTTTTAAATGAAAAGAGGCATTTTTCAGACTTTGCGTTGAAGGACTTTTGTTCATATTCATAATATAGATATTTCACCATTATAAATAATCGTTCCTTGAAATAATGGTGTATAATTATTCTGTAAAAGTTTCCAGTGAAACATTTCCAATAGCTTTATTACACCAAGCACTTTTTTTTGCCTTTGCGGTCAAATTAAGTCCAGTATGAACGCTATCTTTAAATTATACAATTATAAATCATATAATAGAAATTTTAGATAGTCCCAATTTTATTTAATCTCTTATTCCAATTTTTTAATAAAAAAACTAATTAGTGTCACTTGGGTCTACCCTACCAATCAAATTCAACTTAAATTTTAATCTAAAAGACATGTTTTAGTATAATTTTTGTCGAATTCCGATGGAGCGATGGAACGTTAAGGGTCATAATTAATTAATGGGAAGACGAATTCACAAAAGCCAAGCGAAAACAAAAAAACTGTATCGTTAACGCAGCTACATAATTCCTTATCGGCAACAATGAAAATTTTAAATAAAGTTAAAGTCATCAAGTCAATTATAGAATCTTGAGTCTCGTTGTTCTCACCAAAACACCGATACGTGGGCAAAGCTGACAGCAGTCTTCTTTTGATTACGAAGCCGAAATTTGCCAAAATTGTACAAAACGTCAAGTTTTATTGTTCGCATCGAGGAAATGCAGTGTTTCTTATTTCCTTGTCCACTTTAAGAAAAAGAGAAAGAGCCATTCATTCGAGTCAGTCGTTTGGCTTTAAAATCATTAACTTCATCACTTGGAATTTTAGCAACCATCATTTTCCCATATGCCTCTCTTTTTTTTCCCATAGGGATTTGCTAAATGGATTGATTTTTCATTCGTACTGTCGAGGATAAACGATGTATTATCTTATCAAAAATGTTTGCGATAATTTTGTCATGCTCAAAAAGAGTGACGGAAGTTGCAGTGCAATTTTTCCGTGTCTGCAAATTTTATGAGACAGTGAAAATCTTGACCCTTCACCTTTCTCCTACTCCGTTGCTACAAGTTATTATTCTTTTGGGCTGACGCGAACAATACTTCTTATTTTAGTTTTAGCCTAAACCTAAAGCCTATATACCTCCAAATGTATTAATAAAGAAAGGGTTAGTCGCAGTCAGAAACTTTGAAATTTTCGATTTAGAAAAAATTAATATTTTCGAAGCATCTACCTCAGCAGAAGGTGATTTTTATGGCCCTGGGATAGACGACTCAGTGTTAGTTATGAAAACAAATTTTTTAACTCAATATAATATGAACTCTAAACTTTAAAAGCGTTATTCTCAAAATAAAGTTTTTCAAGTTGGTGAGCAAGTTTGTAAAAAAAACAGCTTAATTAATAATTACTACAATAGCTTAATTTTATAGTGAAAATTGAACTTTAACTTCAAACGTACGCCATTTTGTTTTTAATTAATTTTTTCGAATATCCTTCGATCAGGGACCCGTTAGTCTAATCCATTTTCTAAATCTACCTTTATTTTTGTTTTCAGGTAAACCAGTTTCAAGAAATCTTGCTCACCGCAAACCAATATTTTCAAATGGCTGCCCACGCAATCGGCTGTTATGACGATATAAATTAACTTTTTTTAAAACAACAATTTGTTTATAGTTCTTTAAGATATGCTTCATGATATATTTAAATTTCATCGATAAAAATTATTATTTAATACCTAAAATAAAACTACAAAAAATGTCCTTTTTCATCTTCCTGACTGCGACTGATCCCGTAAGAAACGGTGCTCAAACTGTGGTAAAATTTGGGAAACTATCCATAAAACATGGAATATTGCATAGAAATCTTTCAAAAAAATCTTGGTTTCACATCCTTGTGTAAAATATTTCAGAAATCTCTTGAGAAATATTTGTGAAATATTTTACAAAAGCAAGTTAATCGAAACTCGCGATGAAATATTCTATAAGTATTTTAGAAAAATTTCATGAAATATGTTAGTAAAAATGTAGGACATCTTTTAATAATATTTCTTGAAATATTCCGCGAAACTTTCTACGCGACATGAAACATTACATTGAAAACCTTCCGAAAATACTTGAAGGAAATATATCGAAAATATTTCGTAAATGTTTTGTAAATCTGTCAAACTATTGCATTGGAATATTTTTCCGAAATATTTAGGAAATATTTGTACACTCTCTTGTAATATATTTCAGAAATCTTTAGAGAAATATATGAAAAATTTTCAAAAATATGGCGCAAAACATTTCTGAAATATATTTGAAATATTTAATCTAAACAAATGAATCAAAACTTCCTATGAAATATTGTATAAGTATTTCAGCAACATTTCATGTAATATATTAGTAAATATTTACGAAACGTTTCAATAATATTTCTTTAAGTCCACTTTTAGAATATTTCATACACATTTTAACCCTTATGGACAAACATTTCAGAAATATTCCTTTAATATACTCCATGCTGTATGGGATGGCACCTTGCAGTTCAAATTTATGATTTAAAACATCCTGAGATTTTCAAATATATAGTCATTATTTTGGAAAAGCTTTGAAGACGAAAGATAAATATCCGGTGATAGATTTTTAGCTTAAAAAATAACCGTTCATTTTTATTATCTTCAATTACTATTATAATAACCTTTAATGACTGCTACTTTCGAAATGGTGAGGGGGAGAGAAATTCGTTAGTGATCATTTTCCGTTTAATAGTTTTTACAGTAAATATCATTGCACATTAACTTAAAACTAAGAAAGAAAAAAATCATACAAGCAAAAAAGAAGGTAATAATTACACGTTTCTGAATGATCCTTTAAAATTTTTCATGTAAAAATACTGTCGAGACTTTCAGGTTGTTCCTCTCGTTATCTCAAAAAACGACTCAAAATTGAATATTCACTTTAGGGTTTTTCGCAATTATCTATAGTTTCCACTCTGATTGTAGACTTTGGGCCCTGCTTGCCTTGGCTTGCAAACGTCTTGTTTTTATCCTTGTAAATTACAAATTGTATCCGGAGGTGCAATGGGGAAGACTAAAATTACATAGTGGAAAACAAGCTCGATTTGTTGAAAATACATGAAAAAAGCATTCGATTGTTTTGATAAAAAATATGTTTTTTTCTCCAACGTAGCTCTGTTTCTTTCTTGCTGCCTTCCTTACGTAAATATTTCTAATTGTATTTCTATGCACCAAACCGTCCCCTTATTTTCCTCATTGACACATTCATGATTTTAAGAATACTCGGTTGCCGTGTCCGCAAACAATCGTTAAATCGTTACTTTTCTACGTAAAAATTTACAATGGTCTATATATATATTTCACTAATGCTCAAGTTTGCAAGTTGCGACTAATAACAAAAAGTGGAAGGATCTCAAAAGAATTTCCGAACTGTACCAATAGTTTTTAAGGAGCTACGAATTTTTGTGTGAATCCTAACAATTACGTCCCATTCCCATTTCCTTATGGCAAACTTTTTGACAAAATAAAACAATCACAACGCGATTATTTGATCCTATTCTTCCGAGTAAAAAGACTTTTGGAATATTTTGCCCGTTTAACCTTTTAAGGACGGGACTGGTCGATATTTCGACCACTCAAGTATCATAATATTTTCGAGTTGTTTTGAGGATAATATTAAGTGTTGAATATAGGAAAAATAGTGTAACCATTCTAGGAAGCATTTCTTGCGAGTGACATTCGTAATAGACACGGATATTTTGCTGCATCCAACGCATACAAAAACGTGAGGATGCCATTTTCGGGCTAAAATAGAAGAAGCAATGAATTTGGCCTTGAAATGCAATTTTCAAGATCAAGGATGTCTCCTGGACATTTTTCATTATTTTTTTTCGTATTCAGCGCATCCAATTGCGTAGGAAAGCACTCGCAACTCGCCAAATCAAATGTTTAACATTGGACTTTACGTTGCAGACGGGAGTGGTCGAAATTTCGACCATCAATTTTGTCAAGCGCTCGACGTGACGATTTCTTCGATTTTATGTACAAATATCGAGTAAAAAAAAAGTCCAATTTCAACGTAAACATCCCCGTCCTGAAAAAGTTAATGCAAAAAGAGACAAAGAGACTACCTAGACAATGTCTAGGTGCGTATCTCGCTGATTTTAGGTGAGATTTCGGTGCATTTGTAAAAATGAGTGACCCACGCAGCATGGAACGTTTACGGAATATTTCTGAAATGCTTGTCGTAGAGGGTTGAAATATTTCTAAAATGTTCACATGTCCCTAAAAGTGGGAAACAAGAAATATTTCCAGAAGTATTGGTTCTTTTGCAAGAGAAAACTTTTGAAAGTATTTACCAAGATTCTTAACGAGATATATCATGAATTGTAGCAAAAATATTTAAATAATATTTTATCGGAAGTTTTGATAGATGTATCCTTATGAAACATTTCAGGAATGTTTCGTGACATATTTTGTAAAAGATTTTTCATATATTTTTCGAAAGATTTTCGAAACATTTTGCACCGAAATGTAAAATAGATTTGTAGTAATGTGTCTAGAAACATTTAAAAAATATTTTAATATAATATTTTGATACATTTGCAAAATATTTACTAATATATTCCATGAAATGTTGCTAAAATATTTTGCATGTTATATTGGAAATTTTGATTAACTTATTCTTATGAAATATCTCAAGAATATTTCGGTAACGTTTTTTGATATATTTTTCGAAATAATTTTCATGTATTTCTCAAGAGATACCTGAAATATTTTACAATAGAGTGTAAAATAAATTTCTAGTAATATTTCTAGAAATATTTTTAAAATATTTCTTTGAAATATTCTTCAAAGATTTTAATGCAACATTCCATGCTGTGTGAAGTGTCACGTAGCGTCTATCAATTATGGAAAGAAACACTTTCGAGCGCATTTGATTCCTCAGCGGGAATACAAACCATTGTTTCCATCTTTTTACTCGGTATACAACATGACAACCTTTTTCGTGTAAAAATATATCATAAAAATCGCAAGAATTGTTTGTTTGCTCAGAAATAAAACAATACTTATACAAAAATAAGACGTGAGGATATTGGTTGCTCTTTGAATTATTAAGTTAAAGTTATTAAAAAGAGAGACAAAAAATTACAGTATAATTATTTCTTTTGTTTCTTTTTTTGTATTAAACAAGATTAATAATATCCATTTATATTTGTTTCGTGTTTTTTGTCTTAATATTTCTTTATACCTTTCTTTAGTAATAATATTTTGCTATATTTTCATGAAATAGGACATAAACACACAATTAACTACTTGATACGTTCTTTTTTTTATCATAATAATTGCATTAACTTTAATGAATCAAAATCGGGTAATATGCTTAAGTAATTAGACTAAAGAATTAACCTAAGATTTGTGATAGCCCATCATCGTCAGCTATTTTTTCATTATTTATCTTTCTCTTTCTTCTCTAAAACAACAATCCCGTTTCTGTATACGTAGGTATCCGAAAAAAAGAAGGAAAAAGAAAAACGAAAAGAAAAAAATGTAACTCGCATACCTATGATAGAAACAAAAATTACAATTTGTTTAAATTATTTTTCAGCGGCGATTTTAATCATTTCTCGCTTCTGACTCTGTAAGAACTTCTTTACATCCAACGAATCAATGTTTCTTCTTCTTCTTTTTTTTGTTAATATTTTTAAATAATCAACAAACTTCCAATTTCTCTTTTTCGTGCTTCTCTTTTATTTCAGCAAAAAGCAATTTTCAATTAAACCTAGTTCGCGAAGTCAAATTTTCTCAGAAAACAAACAAATTGATAAGCTCAAAGAAAAGTGGAAGTTTCAAGTTGATTCTTCAAATATACCACACTGACTGACTGTCTGACTTACTGACTTACTGACTGCACCAGGAATTTCGCGCGCGCGCGTGCGTACGTACGTGTGTTTCTGTATGTGTGTACAACGAAAAAACGTAAGTGAAACCAAACAACTGTTATTTTCCTTTTTGTTCATGATTTTTTTGCTTTTCCTTCCGCTGTCATTTTCTGTACTTTTTTACGCAAAAACTGCACGTCTTTAAGTAAATCGATAAACATATCTTTTTGTAATAATAATAATAATAATAATAATAATAATAATAATGTGTATAATAATAATAATAATAATAATAATAATAATAATAAATCATAAAGGTGACAATAAGGTAATAGTGGTAGATTTTAAGCTGGCAGCAACGGCAGCAGCAGTAGAATAACAGCAGCAGCAGCAGCGGCGGCAGCAACAACGGCAACTTTTAAATTTCTTGTTTCGGCATCAAAGTACAAGTGACCAAATGAATTTAAATGACTTTTGTTCTTTCACTGATTTTCCAGCCACTCGGATTGAACATTTGTCGCTTTCCTTATTTTCCTTTTTTTTTACCTCTACTCGACGATAAAACATGGCACTGACACTTTCAAACGAAAACATACCCACTCGCTGTTGCTCTTAAATGTCTTTCCCTTAAAAAAAATATAATAATAAAAAAAGATGAATATCATCGTCTCCTTTTTTAGTATTAATTTTTTTTACGGAAGCAAAAAAATTGCCAATTTCTTTCATATATTCTTTAATTTGTTAACATTAGATTCCATTTTCTTTCTACATTCATTCACAAAAAGGACATTCATACGGTTCATCCATCTAATTAGTATCATTCTAATATTCCTCAAATTTAATATCAACGACATTCCTTTAAAGTGCAATCAGCTGCCAGATAAATTTTTTTATATACCTCTCTCCTTCTTTTCATTATCGTTATCTTCATGTATATGTATGTATGCATGTATGTAGGTTGTGTGCCTGTGTGTGTCTGTTCGTGTAACAAGTTTTGTTTAATGTATTTTTTTCTTTTTCAGTATAATAATTTTTTTGTTATTTTTTTGCTTACATAGTTATATAACCATTTTTTCCCAACGAAGTTTACTCTACACACTAAAATAGTTCAAATTTTTTGCACTTTTTCACCGACAACAACTGGATTATTGCGCCGTATTTCTTGGGCACCCATTTCTCTGTAATCAAACTTGCAATCATGTTTATCACTGTATCGGTGCACAGAGCAGAATAGTCCTCCACAACGGCATTCAAATCCTGTACAATTTTGGAAAAAATAAAAAATATATAGTGTTTACTATCTAAACAAAAATTATAAGCTGATCATTTTTTTAATGCTTTCTTTTCTTTTTTTTTTGTTATCGCTACCTCTCGTTTCGATATACTTCAATATACATACCTGTTAAACCCACTTTTTTACGACAAACGGCACAGCGATTTTTCTTCTTCTTCGATTCTTTATCAGTCTCTTTGCCGTCAAAGCAATCGTCCGCGTCCCCGCTGCTTACCGAACCTTCTGCTGCTCCACTATTGCCTCCAACATCACTTTCTTGTTCATCTCTGCTTACCTATTACACGACAAACAATGAAAATTAGTGTCACGCGAATATTGCATTTACCTCCTAGACAAAAAATACTACCTCTTTTTTTTTTATTTCATTTGATTTCATTTTTGTTTAACACTAAACCTACCATGAGCGGTCAAATGACCTTTTTTTTTTACACGTATTTTAAATGGCTCGGTGACGTCACGGTAGGTTTAGTGTTAAATAAATACGGTGTACACTGTTTTTCGTGAAAACAAAAAAAGTATTACAGAAAGTAAAGAAATTCGTAGAAAAAGGGCGATATTTTATGAAATTACAGGCGGCCCTCGACTTTCGCACAAATTCGCTATTTCGCACATTTTAAAAAATTCAACTTTATATATGTAGATTTATTTGGTTATAAAACGATTGTAGAAACATTAATTTGTATAAAATGTGACGTTTCGGCTTGATTTCTAAGCCATTTTCACACATCTAATAGTGTGTTTAAATAATTGCCATAAATTTTCCCATCCAGTATTTCAAGTGGTATTTTGTATACTCTGGACAAATTTTTTTGAAAAATTGAATTATTTAAATTAGAAAATACAACTTTGTAAGCTTTTGCGGTCGAATGTTCCCTCTGTGGGCTGACATAAAAGAGTCGACAAAAAAAGGTTCCTGGAAACAATTATGCCCACAAATGACGAATGATTTTACAAATTTCGAAAAAACACCAGAAACAATCACCAATGAAATAGTTAGTCTCATGAATGAATTTAACTTGGGCATAAACAACGACGATGTTAATGAATTAATTGAATCTCACTCGGCACCGCAAATGTCAAATGAATATCTAATTGAGCAACAATTGATTAACAATAAAATATACGACGAAAGTGAGGAAGAAGAAGCCGATAAAAACGTAAAGACTTTGACAATTAAAAATATGAATGAAGTCTTTATGCATCTAGACAAATTTTTAACTATTATGGAAGAATGCGATCCCAATGGAGAACGTGTATCTCAAGTACGTAGGGCAATACAAAAAGACACTGCGTGTTATAGAAATCTTTATTACGAAAAGAAAAAAAAGGAGCTACTCAACTAACTCTTGACAAGTTTATAAAGAAAACACCCGAAAGCTCAATAAATAAATAAATAAATACTTTAAAACACTTTTTGGTGCATACTTTTTTACATCGCTCTACTTTCGAACATTCAACATTCGCACATACTTTCAGGAACCAATTATGTGCGAAAGTCGAGGGCCCTCTGTAATGTAATTTTAATGTAATTTCACCACACTGACGCATCAGTGAAAGAAAAATAGTAGAACAAATCAAGTAAATAAAAAAGTAAGTAGACAAGTATCCGATGCATAGAACGTTTTATAGAGAAATATATGAATATTTCTGGATCCTACTACTTTACAATTTGCTTCATAATCCAGAAGTATTTAAAGAATACGTTGCAACGATTTTAATAATCAATTAGAATTCAGAAGAGAGGATTATTTCACAAATTGAAATTTCCTTGACAGACACGGTAATTCAGCGGGTAGCGTCTATAACGTATATGATTTTGGAATACTAACAGTAACAAAAAGAAAAGGAAACTGTCGATCAATGTAAGGTTTTGTATTTTATTTGGCTATGACATGAATTGAAGGAAAAGACCACAAACCAGTAAACTGTCGATATTAAAATGATTCATCAAGAACTGATTTCGAAGAAATAACTTTTATATGATATAATATTATAATATTATTATATTATTGTGAATCAAAAGACTATTGAGTTATACATACATAATGATTTAAAAACCTGAGATAAAATCTTACTTTATACATAAAAAATCACAATAATATTTATAATTATAATAAATACCGTTTATTTTGGTGAAAAAGGGTCTAAAAAAACAAAAGATATTTATCAATATGGGACATTCTTTGTCAGAAAGGCCACCCCCCTGCCCACTCCAATTTTTAAGGTAAAATGCTCCACGTGGGCTCAAAATGATCATTGAAATGCCAATTTTTCAATGCTGTATGGTCTTTTTGAAAATTCAAAATGGTGGCCGTAATAAAACGGCTAGGATGGACAAATCCGTAACAACAATTTACAATAATGAAAGAAAAAAGCTTATTTCACAAGATGACCCCTATTTTTCTTCACAGAATCGCATTTTAAATAAACTAACGAACATCTTTTCTCTGAAAAAAATCCCTTCGTAGAAAAGAATTAATCTTCCCTTAAAAAATAATTTTTATTCAGTTCCATTAAAAAATATTAATAAATATCGAGTTATATTGAATAATTCACTTCTGGGGGTAACTTTTACGACCCCTTTTATTCTACTATATTGCAAAAAATTTATAAAATGTTTGTTTTTGATATAAATTACATTTTGTTTCCACGTGTAATAAATCTGAAGAAAATAAAATTTTTTTCATCGTTTACATGCGATGTATTACTTTAAGGGGTAGTTTACGGTATTTGGGGGCGGTTGCGTAAAAAATCCTGAAACACGACAACTGAAATATTCGATAGAGTAAACGGAAATGCTTTTCTTTATTTTTTTCAGTTCATACCCTGTGGTTTTTATGAAGAAAGAAGCATACAAAATCTAGTTTTCTTCAAATATAAAATAAGGGTTGCAACCCCTTGGGTCATAAACACACCTAATATCTTCGACTTCTTATGACAAATATTTTCCACTTTGCTTTATTACAAAATATTAATTAGAAGCCGAAATATGATAAAAAAACGATTTTCGGATAAAACTTTAGGGGTGGTTTTCACCCCTTTAAAGTGGATGCCAGCACATACAAAAAATACGTGTCTCTTATTTTTTCGAGTACTACGACATGTCCAAAAATTATTGAAATCGGTGAGGTCGGGTTGGAGACCCTTCCTTGCTAGTATAAAACCATAATGAACTGACTATCATGAATTTGCTGAAAAAACATACATCGAAATCATTCATATTGCAGGAATGGCGCAAAGCATAATTCTGTAGATTTAGGACAGTACTACTAGTATTTCTTTCACGTTTATTCACATCTTTATTTTTTATCATGATTTTTGCCATTCGTGCCGTTATCGATGTTGAACGCAATAATGACGATCAATCCCCTGCCCATTTCAATTGTTTAGATAAAATGTTGTACAAGTGGTCAAAATAATCATTGGTGTATCTCTTTCCCGATGTCGTGTGGTCTTTTCAGATCTTTTTAACTTTGAGTGTTGCAATAAAAAAAGGAAACAAACAAATTTTGAAAGTTGAGAAACTATTCTGAAAATATTTTCAACCTCACTTGATTCTTTTGAAGTGGATGATTTTTGAGTAAACAAATTCTAGACGGTCCGAGAATGATTTGTTATTATTATTAGAATATTTAAGATAATTGAGCCGTGACAAAAAAGTGTTTCAGGCAAAAGATGCTCGTTAGTTTATTTAAAATACGATTCTGTGAAGAAAAATAATGGTCATTTTATGAAATAAGCTTTTTTTTAAATTGTTGCAAATTTTTGTTACGGATTTTAATGATCATTTTGAGCCCACGTGGAGCATTTTACCTTAAAAATTGAAGCGGGTAGGGGGGGTGGCCTTTCTGACAGAGAATGCCCCACATATATTAAATTAAGGTCAATGAAAAATCGTTTCCTATATTTAAGGGAAACCGTCGTAACATGTCAAAAATAATTGCTTTTGATGCTGTGCGACACATTTCCTTCGGGATGGTTACAGGATTTTAGCAAAACAGATTTAGCTGTAAGGGAAACCCAAAAAATGTCACACAAGGTAATACGAGTTCTAGGCGTTGACGTTCGAAAATTTACAATTTTCTAATTATTACGCAAAATATAAACAAACAAGTAACACAATTTTGTTGATCACTGAAATTTTCGTATCTGCAATTTTTTTCCATTTTTCTAAGAACTGAAGTGTAAAATTGTCAATGTCTCGCGAATATATTACAATTTAGGACATTTTTTACGTTTTTTCGTCCCAACTAAATCTAAAATGCTGAAATCGAACACACCAAGTGACCATTCAAAAGAAAAACGTTCCCGGAGAAGGTGTCACAAGGCATCACGAACAACTATTCTCTTCGATGTTAGGAGGATTTATTTTAGTTGATATAATAGTAAGATGAAATACAAAACCTTATATTGATAGACTATTTTTTTGTCACTGGTGGTTATTGGCTAGGCACAGTGTCCTACCACCTTAGAAACATATACATTAATTATTTTATTTTCTTATACAGATCACGTAAGCAGTAACAATACAGAAATATGTATTTTGCAGAGATGCGTATGCACCCGTAGGCAGTCTCTTTGAAACTAAAACTGAATAACCTCAAGTTATGGAGTTTACTACTAATTAATTAGTATTAAATACTATTTAATACTAATTAATTTTAATATTGCAGTTGCATCTCTATGATATAAAGGAAATATCACATTTAAGGTGTAATACTTAAATTTATATAATACTTCGTAAAACATTAGTATAATACATTATTCTTTCTTTACAGCTTTTTATTTGCAAAATTTTAAGGTCAGTTGGCAGGTTATTAGGACATCTTATTGTAATATAATTATGATTTTTTTTAGATACCTCTTTTTTAATTTCCGACAATTGGATAATTTTGTTCCAAGTTATTGAGGTGTTGTTTCCATATCTATGGAAACAACACCTCGTTTTTTTACTTCTTTATAGTAGAAAATGATTTTTTTTTAATATATATTGAAATAAAACACCATTAAAATAAAAATCTTTGTTCCAGAATAATGCGATTGGCAGTAGAGGCAATGAATACACCAATGTTCTATATTTAATATCTCGGCTACTGTTTCAAAGTGACAATTTTCCACTCAACATTGAGCATTGTGTTTCAAAGATTGCTATTTATACTTTTAAATTTACGTTCAAATATTTTATTGCACAGCCAGTGTCGGTGCGAGTTAGCGAAACAGTTTTATCAACAAAAATTGTTACGTTACTTGCCAATTAAACTGCGAGTTCGCTCAAAATTTCAATTGAAAGTCGTATCGTTACAATCAAGTTTTGCAAAAGATATTTTATCACTACTGTTTATTTTGTTTTTTTTTCACAGATGTTAGTAAGTGTAAGTTTCTTACGCACACAGAAGACAAATAAAACTATAAATTGGCTAAAAATCGTACCGATACAGTGAAAATTGGCAACAACATATTTTTTCACTGCTCGTAATGTTCTTTCTTGCAAACCTTAGCAAGCGCAAGTTTCTTACACAAACAGAGAATAAATAAAACTATTAATTGACTGAAAATCATACCGATACTGTACAATTTTGCAAAAATATTTTCTTCACTGCTCATAATTTTCTTTTCTACAAATTTTACCAAACGTAAACTTCTTACATACACAGAGCAAACATAAAACTATGAATTGACCAAAAGTCTCACCAAAAAAGTAAAACTTTGCAGAAAGATATTTTCTCACAACTCACAACTTTGTTTTTACAAATGTCAACGAGTGTGAGTCTTACACACACGAAGGATAGATAAAATACACACCTCTTTAGGTCCAGGCAGGTCTATCGTTGATTGTGGTATGGTAGGAATGGTAGGCTGTGCTGTAGTTCCTGTTGATGCTGGACTACTAAATGTAGTTTGCAAAGAAGTCGTGTTACCAGACCCTGTTTGTGATGCTGTTGGTACTGACGACGTTGATACAGGTGGTTGTTGCTTTTTCTTAAGATTTTCTTTGTAACAGAGAGAGCAAAGGCCATCTGTGGCTGGGGAACCATAAAATCCACAGCCACTACGGCATAAGGCTTGCATAGGATTCGACTCACGTTCCATATTTCTTTCTTTCTTCAGCTTTTCTATGTTAATTCTTTAAATCTCCTGTTTTCAAAATCTCAAAGCAATAACTCTTGTGGATTGCCTTAATCTCGATAAATTTTTCTATTAATTACTATTGTTTTTGTTATACTAATATTACTACTTATGATTTTTGACTTATATTTTTTTTTGTTATTCAATTTGTTAGAAATTACAGTCAAAATGGCCTGGGATAATTTCGTATCCTTTACCACTGCTCTCTCTTTCGCCAATGCCCCTTTTTCCAAGATCGAACGTCACCATGGGTTCACCTAGAAGGATATCAAATACATATTACTATTGTTTTTTACAAATTAGGTAAATTTGAGTTATCGCTACATTCTATTAGTCTATGCAAGAGAGCGACATGAAAGAATCTCTTTATAAAATCGTATTTTCAATTTAAAATATAAATGTGTTTTTTTTTAATGAAAATAACCGATTTAAATAACGTATCCATTTTTTCTGTAAGCCAAATTTCAACTAATTCCTTTCGGTCGCCGTGTCATCCGGAGAGGTCGCTCACTCCATTCGATAGCTTTCAAAAATTTTAACATTTTGCCTCATGGTGGTGGATGTATCGACCAAGTATTTCAAAATTATTTTCTAAAATTTCCATTTGTTTGTAATTTTACCATATCGAGAGTGTTAATATTATTATGTAGGCTGTAATTTTTCCTTATCGTTAACCAGCTTTATTATGTAAAGAAAAAAGTATAAAAAAAATAGGGTTTTTTATTTCCAGACAAAATGTATGCTTGGCGGTGTTATTTGCAATGAATTCGATCTTGAAACTTATTATGTTAATTATAAGATTGATCTTCTATATATTTATCGATTAATAACTTTTAAATTATGCTACTATATTTTGTAGTTTAATAATTATACCAGTAATGCATCGGAACTTTAATTATTTGCAATTATTTTCCCTAAATCATAAATAATAGATTAAATAATTCTATAACCTCATTTCCCTTAAATTGTGCATAAAAGGGTTAAGAAAAGGATTTCACTGTTGATTGCAACGACAACAAAAAGCATCATCCATTTAAGGAGAGCGATCTATATTAATCTCCATTATTCATGTGAAATTGTTTTCTTGAAATCTCGAAATGGTTTTGTCACGTACAAATTACGAAAACATTAAACTTTGCCCATTTTAAGATAATATACTACAAAAGTATGAGATTTATATTCTTCGCTTCAACTGGTAGATATTTAGTTAGACTTGTACAATTCTAAAATCTTTATAATAAAAAAACACAAGCTAACAAAGCTTTATAATTGAAAAACAAATTTTGTTATAGCAATAAATAAATAGAGACAAACGGTATTTTTTTTCATTAAAAATGTATGCTTCGAAGGGTTTGAATTAGTCCGTTTCGACTCGATCTTTCATTCGACAAAATAAAATTTATATGGACCTAATCAAACAAGTCATTAATCCCTTGCACTATTTTCACGAGTCTGACCCGTGATGAAAATTTTAGGCCAAACTCGAATATCACGAGTCAGACTCATTGTTTAATTTCATGTCAAATGTGAACATCACGAGTCTGACTCGTAATCGACATTTCGGACTAAACATAAATATCCCGAGCCGTACTCTTGGTCTTTTTAAATAAAACGTGGTATTTTTAAAATTTATCGTAATCATATGTAATAATTAAAATACTTGTTAAAAGTTTTTGATTAAAATTCATTTGAATTTCATAAGTTCCGACACTCAGGCCCCGCCACTTTGGCTCTTTTCGAGACCATTCGAGTGCATAGTTGGGCACGGCTTCTTCTGAATTTCAGGGTAGTGCAAGGGGCTAATAATTTTGTAATTACATACGAATTTCAGACATTTTAAAAAACTTTCGGAAAGTATAAAACAATCATTCACAGGATTTCTTGATTGCTGGATGACTCAAGATGGTTTACATTTGGAAACTGTGCTAAAACAACTCTTTTACTTATTGCTCTGTAAATAATTAACAAACTCTTTAAAATACATTTCTAATGTTAAAAGAATATTTTTTTGCAACACCATCCCTAGTAACGAATATTAATTTAAAAAATGAATAATAGTTCAAAAAGCGAAGGGAAATTATCGATCGATCGATCGATACATGGCATATTTAAGTAATTAAAACTTATTTGTAACTAAAAATTTGTTTGTCCCCAACTATGCGTGGCTTACAAAAACATTATCGAGCCTCAGTTGTATCGAAAGTTGAGCATTAGGAAATTAATTGAATCAATTTATGGCTAATCCATGAAAAAGAAATTTAAAAAAATCAAGAGTCATTGCATTTTGAAAATCCATATATGATACGATTTGTATAAGTAGGAATATCCCAATTAAGGTAGAAAATTTACAAAGTAAAGAACAAATATGAATAAATATATAAAAAGAGAGAAAGACAGAAAAAGGAAAGTCTATTGGGTAAGATAATATGATAGTTGAATCGAAAGGCCATAAATTGGTAAAAATGAAAAAGAGATGAGGTAAAAAAGAACGAAGGGGGATGGAATAAATTTTTTCAATCGCGATATAATTGTTAAGGGAGTAGGACTCCCTTAAATAACAATTTTCAAATAACAATAATACAAAAAATGAACAGTTGCTTTTGACGTATCTCGACGCCTTCTCTCGAACCACTTTTCTTTGGTACATAAGCGGCAGAGGAAGGAAACGAAAAAATTGGTGATCAGAATTTAGCCACTGAACATTACGTATCTCAAGGTTTTTAATTTTAACACAGTAATGCCTAGAGATTTGATCATAGATCGACATTTTTTGGATTCTTGCTACAGTTATATCCAATTTGCTAAAATAGTGTACTTATACCATCCAAAACAAAAGATGTTTAAGAGAAGGGTATGGTGGGGCATCGAAAACAACTACTTTTTTGATGTTACAAGGATTTCTCTTGGTTCGTGTAATAGCAAAATAGAAAAAGCTTATATTAATCGATTTAAGGAGGCCAATAACATGTACAATTTTTCAACAAAGTGACGCAAAAAATAAACCGTCGATTAACAAGATTTGATATTTTATTTTCTTATTACGTGAATTAATAGAGGTCCTTGTTACATTTACAGAATATAGTAGATATTTTTAGTACGGTGCAATACCTTTTCTTTAGAAATAGTAGACATAATTTTGACAAATCGGATTTAGCTGCGACAAAAATCCAATAATGTTATAAACTATAATATATTTTCTAGGCCTCGATATGCAAAATATATTCAATTTTCTAATTACTTTGCAAAATATAATCAAAAAAGTAAAAACACTTTTTGCCAGAATTTGATTACTAAGGTTTACGTTTTTATTTTATTTTTGATTTTGACAAAAACTGATATTTGGGATCATCGATGCCTAGAGAACACATCGGATTGGCAACTAAGTAGTTGCAGGTTTATGAATTTATTTTTTTTTTAAATTCACAATCGCTTAGATGCCAACCTCATGTTATAATTAATATTATATTTTCTGGCACTTTGTTACAGCTAAACCCATCTTGCTTAAGAATATCGAGCTGCGATATATTAGGGATACCGAAAAGTAATCAAAATTTCTTCAATGAGCTCATTCACTGTTAGTTTGTGAAGAAATTTTGATTACTTTTCGGTATCTCTAATATTTTGCAGGCATTAACCCTTTCGCTACTAACGGTCACTATAGTCACCCGCCACAAAACGCCGCCTGGACACGGGTGATTTACAGATCTATTACAGAAATGGTGATCTATTACAGAAATGGAGCCAAAAATCAAACCAAATGCTATCAACCAGATTTTCTCTGTTCGCAAACAATTGCAAGCGTTGTTGCAATGTTTTTTTTATCATTTTGCTTTTAAAAGTAATGTTATAAAATCATTTTTGTGACTAAAATCTTGGCCCCGAATTCTGAAAACTGCATGCGTTTGAAGGCACTCTGCGGCGAGGATCACCGTAGCGAAAGGGTTAACATTTGAAATTTTTCGAAAATTAGAGTAAAATTGGGAGGTATGTAATGTCAGCGATCGAATTCTAAGCCGCAATTTTATTTTAGCTCCTTCTTCATTTCTGCTTACATATTGCAAAGTAATTAGAAAATTGAATATTTTTGGACGTTCAAGCTTAGAGAAGATATTACAGTTTGTGAGATTTTTTTCAGTTTTTTTTACACTAAATCCTTTTCGCCAGAATCTTGTACACCATTTCCAATGAAAGGTGTTCCAAAAGAAGGTGACGCGGGGCATCAAAAATAACTATTTTTTCCCACTATAATAAACATTTCTTTTGCTTCGTGTAACGGTAAAATCTGAAATTGTCTTTTCACTTTTTTGCCACTGCTGTTTGAAAATCGCATACTTCATTACCCAATCACAGTGTCCTAGCCCCTTGAGGGCAGGAAACCGTGCATATACGTATACATCCATACACAAAATAAAAAAAAAACTGCATCGGAATTTCTTTGGTGGAAATAGAAGAGGAATAAAACCAGGAATAAAGTAAAATATGAGAAGAACCAATGAAGATATCAGTATCACTCACTTTCCACCAAGCAATCGTGTTGCAACCAATGCACAACATGGAGTAAGAGTGTCACTCCACATTTAAGTAGTAGCCCCTTTCGTAGCTCCGTGGTAATACCAATAATAACAATAATAATAATAATAATAACAACAACAAAGATAAAGAAGACGAAATAAAGCCTTTCCCCGTGAAATCCTCGCTCTTACGTCGTCCTTTTTTCCTCTTACTTCATATTTAACCAATCCACCTTTCGATCTACGTCGCAATATTCTCTTCTTCTACTCGATCACTAAAAATACGACGTTTAATAGACACTACCACGTATCACAAAACCAATTGCTTATTCCTTCGTTCGAACTGCGAAACGTCGAACCAGAGTCCGGAAAGAAATGAAGGAAAAAAAAAAGAAAAAAAAAGAGGTCGAAATCTTGAATGAATTGATAAATGGTACAAGGGGAATACAATTTTTTCTCTTTCTCTCGTGACTTTTCGTTCGATATTACTCGAATACGAGGAACAACCTACAAGGACGGAGGAAGAACGATAAACGACGACGAGCGTACGTTTTCATGATGGCGATCAACGAGGCGTACGGACTTCAGCTCTCTGTCTCGGTATACGGTATATACACCGACCGAAGAGAACTCTAGCTAGGCCTCTAGCTTCGTAGCCCCTGGGTTCACTTGCTTGCGAGATTACAGAACACGATTCACTCTCCTCAAATCCATTATCCACCTTACTAACAATGGTTACTTTTTATTGGTTATTAATGCGCACTATTTTCTTACGTTTTCTTCTTTCTCTTTACACCATTTCAGGGGCAAAATGGACCGATATATACGTATTTACATTTGCATTGACGATTCGCACTCTTCCTTCTACGCACGAAAAAAAGAAAAAAAAAGAAAAACAAACTCGTAAAAAATCTTAATCTTCCTCTTCCTTTTCTCCCGACGATGTAAAAAGCTCAAATGGAAGGTTACTCGTCAGTCTCGTCGTCACACACAAGTAAATTTCTTCGGAACGTACTAGTTGAAACTCCAATCAACTATCAGATTGCAGTGCTGTATTAAAACGGGGCAACTACGGGGGGGCCCTCGAGCGAGGTAGGTACCGTTGGCCGCGGCGATCAACGCAATTGCGGCGGCCAATTTATCCTCGCCAACGAAACAAACATGGAACCCGAGGAAAATTCCAAATAACGCGTCCATACGCAAAACGTGACTTTCCCCGAATTCATAGGGATCCTACTTTCCGCCGTGTAACGAAGAATCGAGTCAGGAATGACACAACGAGCGATGCAGCCCCCTCCCCTCCCCACTACTCACACCTCCACCTCCCTCTCACCTTCCTTCGTTTCTACCCTTTTTTTTTCCTCCTATTACTTATCCACTCCACGCTGGGTTATAAAAAGCTAGAAACACCTATGTATTTCGAATAGAAATAATAATTGCGATAAAAGAAAGCCTAGTCATGTGTCATACGCGCATGTATGATATAAACGCGCAACTGCGTCGAGAAGATGCGTCTCGGCGAGCTCGAGATTTTGAATCGGACGTCAGAAACTGTTGAGCGTGTTTTTTACATGCCAATGCGATGCCGTCAATCGTTGTCAATTGGAATGGCAGGGGAAATGAATTTGATTTTCTGATAGAAATGTAACTGGCATGTGTTTCTTCCTTTAGCCCGAAGAGAGCGCTCGTGTACTCGGGAAAGGGAAGAGAATGTTGTATAACTTATTAAAATTGTTAATGTATTCTCTTTTACAATTGTGCCCATAATTATGAAAATGGTCTAAGTCATAATTTTTTTTGTGTTGATAAATTTAAAGGATTTGTTTTAAATAAAACAAAAAATGTTTTTACATTCTGCAACATTGAAAGTTGGAATTTTATTGGTCTTGATTAATAATGACAAAAATGTGTTGCAAGATAAAATGATGCGATATAACTGAAAATCTCATTTTTTTGAAACCTTGACTTAGACCACTTTTTCATAATTATGGGCACAATTGGTATTGGGTGATTGGAAAAGAAAAATTATTTTTTTTTTAAAGACAAAATCCCGAAATTGGAAATCTTTGTTTCCGATCAATGGAAATCTTTCAAAGTTACTTCGATGGAAATGTTTGACGTTATTTCGAGAATTATTTTATGAATCCAATCATAATTGAGTCTTCGGTAATGGTTTTTAATTAATAAAAATTGCTGAGTCAAATTAATAAACATCACTAATATTCTCTGCTTTAAATCGATAGAAACCAAAGAAAACCATCAATCGGTTTTTACAAATCGACTAGAATATGTATAGATTTGGAATTTCTATCGATCGATGGAAATCTTCAAAGTTTGCTCGATAGAAATCAACGATTTCTTATAAATTGAATCATAAACCTTCAATAATTAATTCTAGTTAACAGAAATTGCTGAAGGTCAAAACAATAAAAATCAATGTGATCCCTTGAACTGTATCGCTAGAACTCAAAGAAATCCATTAATTGATTTTCATGAGCCAACGAGAATCCATACAATCTTGGAATTTCTATCGATAGGTGGAAATTCCCACATCCCGGAATTCCCTCCAAAATCGATAGCGGTCGAATTAAAAGTTGAATCGATAAGGATCAATAATACCTTTTGTGTTAAATCATTAGAAACCACAGAAATCCATTGATAACAAAACTGTCCAGAAAAATACAAATCCTAACAACCTAATGTTAACCTTTTGCACTCGGAGAAATGATTTGTACGTTCAAAATGTCCCCCAAGAAGGGAAAGTCGAGTGCAAAGGGTTAATGTATATTTTTGGAATAAACTGCATTAGCAAAGAATTCCTTTCTAGAATATCCTAAATCTAACACATATTCAAAGAAACTGTCCCTAACCTTCCAGAACGTAGAATCCTTCGCATACTCGCAAATAAACATAATTTTGACCCTTCGATAAGCGAGAAATGTCGGAATTTCTAAATTTCGCATTTTCCTTAGTTTAGAATTAATAAATGAATATTTATCCGTTTAAGGATAACATCCATCCTCAGCGAGTTTTCCTTCGAACAACCTTTTTGAATTTTTTTTTCCACAGTTTCTCCCAAAATCTGAGTCAGAGTATTCGAGAACCTCTAACGGGAACCACCAGATCGCCAGAAGGAAAGAATATACATATGACTTGTGTTTGTGTTTGTGTGTGTGTTCCATAAAATGTACTTATTTCAATTACGAACCAGTAAGACTCATTTTTTCTTTAGAGAGTACAATAAGAAATTGCACAAGACTATTTATTTGCATGGATTAATGCAAGATTGACAAAGAAAGTGCTTTAAAAACAAGTCGATTGCAATCTTTAAAATTGACTTGTCAGTTTTGATTGAAAATAAAAATGGAAAAGTTGCGTAATACAGGATTTATATAAAAACACCTCTGGTGAGAACAAAAAAACTGAAAGAAGTTCATTGTAGAAAGATTGATATCCTCATTAGAGTGAACCATAAACCAATGTGGTTAACAAAATTGATGATAAAAATAATTACTTTGCCGATTCAGAGATAGGAGCAATATCGAATAATAACCATGAAATTTAAACATCTTTCATGCTACAGGTGCAACAAAATAGAGATGCAATTAATATATGCTGAAATTGCAGATTTCTTTCCAATTTAAGGGTCTAAAAGCAGAAAATGATGAATCGTTACCCCGTTTAAAAATTCTGATAGGAGACAATAGGCACAATGACTCGGAAATATAATAATCTACCGTATTTTTAAAAGACACCGAATCACATTTTACTCTTGGTACCAATCGTATTCTATGGGACACTTTAAACTTTATTTGGCACGCAGGGATCATATGTACCCCACAACCAGATTTCATAAGTTTTAAGTCGGTCAGCTGAATTTTTAAGTCTTAACCCTTTGCATTCCGAGTCCTATCGCCGAAGCACTGTACCGCGTCAAGCCATGCTTGACATAGGAGTGCAAAGGGTTAATATGTAAAAATAACAAAGTTATGATTTTTTTGTAAATTCACACTTTTTTGCTTTTTTATTCGTTATTTTAAATTGTTTAACATACTTAACTCATTTTTCTAGCTACATAACCTACACTACTTAAAAAAGTATACTTTTAGGAAATTAAAAAAAATTATATTCAAATATTAAATAGCTTATTTATTATGATGGTTTTTGTCATCGGGGTGCATATGATCCCTAAGTGCCGAGTACAAGTGCATGGAGTAAGGGTACTTTTCGAAATTAAATAGTTTTAATATAACTGTTATTTCGTTGAGGATGAAAATGAAAAAGCTGTAGAAAAATTGATATCCGGATTTAAAAAAAACATAAAACAATGGCATTAATAAAATCATCTAAATGATAACAAAAACGATAATTTTATTGATTTAAAGAGGAGTGAAATCAAATGATCACTGAAGAGTTTAAATATCTTTCGTGCTACGGGTGCGGTAAAACGGGGAGCTTGTATGTTAAATTTTCAGATTTTTTTCTAAACCAAAAAACTAAAGCGGGAAAACAAAGAATCCATAGTTTTTCAAATACTGTTGTTTCATTGGGGGTAACTATGGAAATCCTTACAAAAAACCACTGGTGAAAAAAAAACCTAGGGAAGTTTATCGCAAAAAAATTGAATTCAGATTAAGGCGAAGCGTAAAACAATGGCATTAATGAAATCAAATAATACCAGACAAATTCAAATATATTTCATGATTCTGGTGCAATGACGTAGGGAAGTCATTAACATTTATTGAAATTTCAGATTTCCTTAGAAATCAAGAGCCTAAAATAGAAAAACAATGAATCCATAGGTTTTCAAAAGTCCCTAGATGGTTTAATTGCAACAGTCGTTTCATTGAAGATAGAAATGGAAAACCTGCGTAATACAGGATACTCATACAAAGTCAAATAAAGAACTTGTATTTCGCAGAAACAGATAAAGAAAGGAAGGAAGAAAGGAACTATGATGAAATTATATGTAAATAAATTTCGACATTGATATCAAACTGGGCGAGTTTCTATGGAAAGTGGAAGGACATTATTTGGTAGGAATATTTTTGTGTATTCGTATTGGTTATACGTGTATGTGGCAGGGTGTACGTGTGTAAACCCCTCCGCACACACACTCACACATACACGCGCAAAATAATCGTAATAATGAGTATGCATGATAAAGCGAAGTCCATTGTGCGTTTGTTGGTTAGGTATAACGACGAGAAAGAAGCAACCATAGAAAAAGGAACGTGACGTGAAAAGTATAGAGGAGGCAGAGGAGGGGAGGTTAAGGTTATGGTACATTAGTTGAACGCAAAAGAAAAAAAAAACACAGCAACGACGTTTCTAGTGCACGGTATTCACGTTTTCGAAGCCTCGAGCGTGGCGCTAGCGTCGTTAAACCGAAATGTATGTATTGCGAATCTGGGCACCTATATGTAAGATAACAAAGGGGGTAGGTTAAAAGTAACAACGTTTCTATTTTAAGTCCACCTTCTCTTTCCGTCCGTGTACGAGAATTGCATCACTTCTTTGTTAAACTTTGGAAGGTCTTTTTCATGTTCATTCATACATGCACGCACACAAGCCCGAACGCGTGAACATTCTCTCACCCCATCTCAAAAAAAAGAGACAGAGAGAGAGAGAGAGAGAGGGGAGAAAAAAGTGAAAATGAGTTGGCTTTATTATCAGTTAGGGCAAGCGACATTCCGAGGCCCGAGATAAAGATCGAATAGAAATAATAGAAAGAATGCGTAGCGGGTCAGATATGGGTACCGAAAAGTGAGGGACTAGAGATAAAACTTACCAAAAATCGCTGTGGTGTAGCAAAGCGCAATATGTCAGCTGACTTGACGTGTGGCTGAATGTAATCCCACGGCAGTACAATCCCACATAATTTCGTCGCTTGTTTTCTTCTATTTCTTTGACGTTTTCCTTCTGTCAAAAGGCTTTAATGCAATAACAAATACGTCGCGCTTGGGTTTCTTCTTTTGTACTAAAGTCTACGAGCCACACTTTTTGTTTAATCACACACTCGATGCTGAAGGAAGAAAAAATGGTCCGTCTTTTCTTCCAACAGTAGGTATAACGTCGAAGGCGAAGGAGGAGGAGGAGGAGCAGGAGGAGGAGAAGAGAAGAAGAATAAGAGAGAGATAGAGGGAGAGAATACGGTCTTGATTAATTTACTTCTTTGACGAAGCGAGTAAAAAAAATGGAAAAACTTGAAATTCTTTATTCAGAGGGTGGGAAATACGTACCGCTGATACCTCAATGACTGGTGGCAATTGGTGAATTGTAAACGCTTCTTGATTCCCGTTCTCAAAAGCCAACTTCGCTCGTTGCACCCTCTTTCGGCACTTACGGCTACTAATGGTAGGGTAACATCTCCTGACGTAATTTCTTTTAAAATGCCGCTAATTTTGAATTTTTAAGTTTTTACTTTTATGCTTTGTTAACGTAAGTTTTGTATAAATAAGATAATTTGAAGAGGGACTATTGAAATAAATAAAAATGGATACGGATTTCCTGGCAAAATTAATGTGATTTATTTAAAACCTTGAGAGTCCTTCAATGTTGCGTCTTTTAAATTCAAAAGGAAACTAACTTAAATCGAAAATTCTTCCCTGTTACGTCCTAGAAGAGGTTGTGGACAAATCCTCGAGGTTGGTGGTCGTCTCGATCACTAACTTGTCCACTTTCAATATTACATTTTAAAGGCAAAGGAAAAGAAAAGACACAAATAAAAGACTAAACTATGATTTACTTAAAAAAAAGAAACATTTATTGATTTTCAAAAGAAGCTAATCGAAAATGCCTCCTAATTACTAACAATAAGTTAAAATTTCTCCGCGCACAAGTGATTCAACTCAAAGAGAATTAGGAGATTTCTTCTCTGCATCTACAGTTCAAAAACCGAGATCTTCTAACTAATTCTCGCTTTTAGATTTAAGGGATGTTAACCACTAACATAAAGGTTTTTTGTAAACCCCAAAAAGGGCCTCGACCACTTTATTTGTTTATTGTGGTCTGTGATAAAGTGATTGGTGACCCGCCAGTATTGTATCTCGTTTATCTCAACTGCTCAAGGTATATTGTACAAAAAAACTTTAATTATTCTAGAAGAAACGCTTAAAAGTATTCTGAAAAAGTTTTTACTCTCTGTAACCTATTCTGCATAAAAAATAAAATACGATTTAGAGTTATTTATTATACAGGGTGCCCCGTGTAAGGTGTCAAAAGTGAAAAGTTATTTAGCATTTTTTAGAATTCGCAATAATTACCGAGTAATTAATTATAATGTTCTGGCCAATCGGAATGTCCAAGAGGCTTGGTGGGCGTGTCAAAAATGACCATACTCTGATAGCTAAAGGAGCTATTATATTGTGGAGGGAGAGGGGGGGGGGGGCATCTCTAGCTGACAAAGTAAGGTTATCGTTGCTAGAAGATTTGCAGTTAAAATTTTTTGACGCGCCCACCGAGCTTTTTCGACGTTCCGATTGGCCAGAACGTTTTAATTATTTACTCGGCAATTATTGCGAATTTAAAAAAATAGTAAATAACTTTTCTTCTCAATTTTTCACCATTTTTCACCACCTTTCGGCTTTGACACCTTACACCGCACACACTTTAGTTTTCAGGTGTTCGTTTCATTTATATCATGGTCCCTTATATTATTTATATTTATGCCTTTTCCAACTTAAAAGTATTATCAAAGATATTATTTAATTTTCATTATTGTCATTTACATATAAACTTAAAGGGTATCTTTCCTATGAGAATGAAACGAGTTACATACAATTTAAACCAATAACGGAATAAGTATCAATATATATGTAGAAAGTTAATTCGTAATTGTTATTCTTTAGTAATTATTACAAGTCCAATAATTTGTATCAAGTCATTACTAGGTACACAACAGTATGCTCGAACGCAAATTAACATAAAACATTGTATCATTGACGTCACAGCCTACAAGCGGTAATTTGAATAGAGGAACTCTAGTAGTCATTTGTAAAATCATTTTGAGCAGATAATGTGCCGATAATTATGAAAGTGGTCTAAGTCAAGATTTGAAAAAGATGAAATTATCAGTTATCACGCATCATTTCATCTTGCAATACATTTTTTTTCTTCATTAATCCAGACCAATAAAACTCCAACTTTCAATGTTGCAGAATGTAAAAACATTTTTTATTTTATTTTGAAGCAATCCTTTAAATTTATCAACACAAAAAAATATGACTTAGACCACTTTCATAATTATGGGCACATATATATCGTTTGAATGTATCTTTTATCGAAGAGTCTTAACCCCTTATTTAGGTTTACAAGGTATCCGGTTGTAAAATAGAGTATAATTTGGACAATTAATGGAAACAATTCAATTTTTAAAATATGTGTATAATATTATATGATAACAAAATTGTAATATACAAATTTAATACATATTTGAAAAATAAGTAATCTAAAATGAACGTTCCACCGTTCCGGAATTGGAACGGTACGATCGTATCTAATTCGTTGCGACATTGCACCAGCATGACGTCGCTGGTATAATGCGCAGTGGCTTGACACGAATTGGGCATACCTTTATTTTTATATACCATGGATGTATAGTATTTTATCATTGTAATGATTATAAGGAGGTATCTGGCAAAATTTGAAACGGAAATGGGCGGTAAACAATTGCCAATCGTAGATCGTAGTCTGGAGCGGAAGTCAGATAAAAAAAAAAACTTGGATGCTATTTTGTTTTTTGGTGCAATAATAAATGGGCAATATATGTATAATATTGTTGGTTCCTTCTTTCATTATAATGGTCCCACTCATTACCCGAAGGTAAAAGCTGTAAATTTTTGTATTTAGTTTAGTGTGACGATTTCAAAATTTCGAATCTCATTGTATACACGCAATTTCTAAACCTTTTGTCAGCTCAAACCTCTCTTCCTTTTCCTTTCAAATCTTTTGACATTGGCAACGCGCACTTCCAACTGATATTTATCGCGCGAAAGTTGAATGTGATATAACATACGAAAAAATAATGAACAGCATAAAGGTGAGTGTCCATTTCACGCGAGCTTGAGGCGAATATTCACTGCCTGGTAGTCAAGCATTACAGCTCCCCGAGCGCGAGGTTTATCTTGTCAAAAGATTCGAGCGTTTTCAGTCCTGACTTGTGAGAAGTCGAATGTAAGTATAATTCTTTCGAAACTATGCGAGTCGATTACATGGTCTAACTAAAAAGTACGAAAGAAAAATCACTCAAGTACCTACAGTTCAAAAAACGAGATTTTCTAACTAAAATTCGCTGTTGTATTTCAGAAATAGGGGATATAAATCCTTAAGGTAAAGATTCTTTGTAAAGCCTAAAAAAGGTCTTAACTATGCACCTCACCTGTTTATTGTCGCATGTTGTTACAAACAGGCAGGTGTTATATCCTCACGCGAAATGCAATGACTATAAAGCTTTTGCGCGGCAAAATATGATTTTGCTCACACGTTTTCAGTGACTTTTAACATTTTCTCTATTTTCGAAATTATATGAATACGAGACTATTAAGGGTTAAGCTAAACAAATCTTTTAAAATAAAGACAGTATTGAAACGTTTAGTATTTAAGGCAATTATAAATCAACGTACGTCTCCGAATATAAATATATAAGTATTTTAAGAGACTCTTAAAATTTAGAAATAAGGATTAAGAATGTATGAAGGGTCATTGAATAAACAAATATAAAACTATTCAAAATTGTATATGTAACGGAATCCCTCTCTATGAAATTTATAAGCCCAGTGTTTAAAAAGAGACTTTCCATACAGCTCTTAGTTGAATCAGAAGGGTCGTAAAATATGTGCGTCTCGAAAATGTCAAGACCTATGCGATAACCGATGCTCAATACCTTAACGGCCGTACAATAACGGCCTTATATGTCATCCTCCTCACATCGAGGCACCCTTAGAACCACATAAAACTTTCAATAAGTTCCCTCACCCTCAAAATGTAGCTTTTCTGGGGGAAACTTGGAGTTTAGATCTTAAGAATTTTTAGTTTGTCAGACAGTTCCTTTTCGTCTTTTCTTGAGGAAACATTTTGATAAAAATAAAAGTTGATTCCAAAGTTTTACTTCTAACATCTTGTTTTTCGTTTTAATTATTTTCCTTCAAAAATTGAATATTCGCGCGAAATAATAAAAGTTACGATTGTGGTCGTAACACAGGGTAACGTAGGGTAACGCTGCTCTTTTTAACAGAGTCAGCGGACAGCGTTACCAAACTAAGGGTAGTTTCTATAGTGCAGTATAGGCTATCAAGTGCAGCACTGTAGAAAATAGTCCATGCCGTACTAAATAAATTACTCTACGCCTGGCAACGCTAGGCAAGGGTGACTTATGCGAGCATACGCGACTATTCAGCCAATAAGGAAAATACTTGTGCGTCGCCTTTACGCGAACACTCCGCTTTACAGCCAATCGGAGCCAACTGCCAAAACTCGTGCTCCAGGGCGCGACTTTACGCCAACTCCATCTCAAGGATGTGACATGAGCATATATTCTTACTTTATCGTTTCCTTTTTACCTTCATGAAAATTCCCCTTAAGCTCGTCATGGAAGAGAAAAAGGGGAGTTTGCGCAGAGAGTTAATGTATCACGCATGTGCGTTGGACATTATTTGGAGGGGCGTTGAAAGGAGGCCATATTGTACAGTTAAATTGAAAGAGAGAGACAATTATTTATTGTATCATCTTGGAAAACAGATATTCCTTCAAGACATTTTTTTTCTTTGGTTTCATCGCCAAAATATAGAATTTAAGCCAAAAGCAGTGATAGTGTTTCTCGAAGAAAGTCTAACGATCGCTGGCTTCTCGCAAGCGCTTCGCGATTAATAAAAATAATCTTTTATACTCGCATATATATAAAAATATAAAAAGAAAGACCGTCCAACAAGGGTACCTCTCTTTGCTGGTCGTCCGTCCAACTAAAAAAGGAGTGTATTAAATCCGAAAAGATGGGTACACGGGACGACGAATACGATTATTTATTTAAAGGTAAATGTCGAAATTTATCACGTCATCGATATAATGGCGAAAATTACCATCCACCTACTCTACCGATCCTTTTTTTTTACTACCTCTTGATCTTCGGGAAAATTGCCCCGCGAGAATACCTTGACATTGAAATCGCTCGCCACAAGAACTGACGTTACGTTCGTTCTTTCAAACAACGTCGCTTTTTCGCACTCCTGCTCCTGTCTTCTCCTTGCCACCAAATTTTCGATGTTGATGATGTCGATAACGGTGACGATGACGATGATGGTGAAGATGAAGCAATCGATGAAATTAGTCATTTAATGTCCGAACAATTCCTATGCTTTCCTTTGTCCCCATTAAAACTATACGTACTAGTTGATTGTATGCAACAATATAACATATATATATATAGGTCATACAGAATGTATGGAAAAATAAACGTTCTCCAGTTTCCTTATGTAAAGTCAACCAAATAAATAGGATGCGCTAGGGACAATGCATTTTGGTTTTAACTTCAAACTTTGCGAATAAATCATCCCGATTGGAATTTCATTTTGACTAAAAATTTTGATTAAAAAAATCATAATACGCAAGCACCCTATATACCTAAAGATGAAAAATTAAAGAGGCGAACTCGCGGCATGAGAAGTATCGCCAACGGTGAATTACTTTGCGAGTTACAACTGTCGGTTGAACATGGCTGATTTCCGATTATGGTAGCATAAATGGGTTAGAGAAATGGGTTAAAGAAACTCACTTGTAATTTGGAAGCAGCTACTATTGGACTATTTGGGATTTTTTGATTAATATAAAATTTGTTACTTCGTAAAATGTTTTTATTTTTCCTTTATTCTTTTACGATGTTATAATAACTTTTTTTGGCATATAGAGATTCATTATGCGATTAATAAAAAACAAAAGTTTGAGGCACGATCGAAGGTTTCACACGCAAAGTTCTTATGTCTTACTTTTTCAACAAATGTTGTCGAGTTAAGGGGCTCGATACACTTAGCTACGTAAAGCATAGGTCTTTTTCTCAATTATTTTGGAAACTTAACGCACATAATTATTCCTAGTGTTTTTTTTTACTTTTGAGAACATTATTACAATATGTAGCAAAATAATAAAGTTAGTTTGTTCGATATCTAGGTTTTAACCACACGTTAAACTTGAAACACGATTTCTTAAAAAAAACATGCGTTCAAAACATGTATCAGAAATATTGTCAAAATGCCTGGACCAATAACTTATCGTTTAGATACTTTAATCTACATAACGAAAAGGTAGTCTATCGTATCAAATTTTTATTTGACATCTTTTTTTACTTTTATAGTTGACAATTAATAAATTGTATGTCAAAAAATTTATCTTTTTCATTCAACCACTGTTCAGATAATTTCATATAGTTTAAGAAAATTTTTGTTTGGTTTGCGTTAAACAAGATCTGTGTGAGATACATCTGGTGCTCTTTTTCCAACAAAGTCTTAAACAAAAGACAATATTTCCACCACTTGCAAACATTTTTAATAGAAATTTATTTGAACAAAATATTATTGAACAAAAACAATGCGCTTTGAAGTACACAAAAGTAGGAGTGGTTACATACGTCACGTTTTCAAAAAAAATATCTATCTCTTGTAAAAAATAAATATTGTAAAAAATACTTATTTTTTACAATGTTAGGTTTATGTAGCCCCTTGAGAAGTTTTGTTCTATTTCTCCCATGAAATAATCCTACCAAACGAGACATATGTTTTGTATCATGTCCCAAAAGTTTTCTTCATTTTAATAATAAGCGACACATACACGCTGGTTGCAGATGAAGAAAGAGACTTTTAGGACAACCTAATACGTCACAGCATAAAACACGAAAATATCTGCAATTGGTTTCTTGTTTTTAACATTGATACTTTTATTATATCCAACATATATATATACACACACATAGTGTCCCCTATAAGTCTATTTATATAGTTTCTCTGAAACTCTGTTATTCAAAAAAAGACTTCAAATAAAATTTTCTTTGTTTTCCAAGGGAACATCTAATATTCGATATTTTTAAAGTGAAATATATATTCATATCTATGTAGTCCGTTTAGAAAGGAATCTATTGGCCTATCGTATCTTAGTCTGGCAAGGTCATTTACAATTGTACATCTAAATTTGCCAATGGTGCACCAGTAGAAGTTTCTTTCCATTGTTTTCTTTTAAATAAATTAAACAATTGTTTATACACCAAAATAGTACAGATATAACCCTAGCGTTAGGTTGCTGCACATGAAATGTTGGACTTTTTATTTTTCTTATTTACTATTGCTTTTTAATTTAGTAAAGTTATAATTTGAAATCTGCAGATCTTACCTGAGTGATTTTGAAAAATAATTTGTGTTCATTTTTCTGATTTTAGACAGGAATGATTAATCGTAAATTCCGTGCTTTTTTCTTATATAAGTTCGATTTTGGACACGGCGCTGCAGAAGCCTTGCGATACATTCTTACAGTTTTTAATAAAAGTGCAGCTAATAAACGATTGGTGCAATGATAGATTAAAAAATTTAGAAAAGGTGTCGCAAATGCCTTAATGTAAAAATGCCATTAATTGTAAAGGTCTTTATTTTAATTAATAACTTTCGATTTGAGATTTTTAGATTTAAAGAATAAAATTCCATGTTTCATATGCAAATACATTTGAACTCCTCTTTGTAATGAAGAAAGAGTTCATGGAACACTAATATTATGTTTCTTAGTCACTGTTTCCTCCAAAGCGTGCCACTTGATATAAAGCTTCCAGATCTTTTCTCGTGTTCCTTTGTCAAAAATGATGTTTGAAGACCATAATGAACCTACTACGTCTTACAATACAAAGACTCGCAATAGATATATGGCAATAATATTGCCTTGGAAACTCATAAGAAGAAAAAATTATCTCTTAGGGATGAGTTGTCTTTTCGAATGCAGTAAATAATGAACATTTTCTGCAGTTTCCATGAAGGTAGAATAAGAAAGGTTATGAATGACCTTGTTCAACCTTGAGAGACCAACATGTTATTGCAATTCAATAAGTTCTGGTGCCAATCAGCTGTATGCATTGTGTACTAAGAATACAACTTGCATTTGACACTTTATCGACGGGCAATATTGGGCGAACTTCTGTTTACTCTCCAATTATAAAATCGCAGGCCATTGGATCACAAATTCTATGTTATCCTCGATTAGAGAGTCGAACGTGGGTTAAATAAGGCAACCTATGTCGAACAGCGACTATAGTAGGATTCACAAATATGCGATGATGGCTGGTCGCAAAAATCATACATATGTGTCTCCTGTCTTTAAAGTGTTAAAAAAGCAAAGGTCGCCTTAAAGTGTAGAGAACTTTTATGTCCATCATAGAATATTTTCCTTGATTCATTAACTTGGACTTGAAACATTCATTTTTATTAGGAACAAATCCAAAATTGTTCCACAAGAACGGAAATACAAATAAAGCGTCGATACATTTACACGAGCACTAATAATGTTTTAATAATTATATTTCAATAACAAACATGTCCGCATTGTTGATTCCAGTGGTGCTTATCGGAGATTCCGGAGTTGGGAAGAGTAACCTCTTATCCAGATTTACTAGAAATGAGTTCAATCTGGAATCGAAGTCTACTATAGGTGTTGAATTTGCAACACGTAGCATACAAGTCGATGGGAAAACTATAAAGGCACAAATATGGGATACCGCTGGGCAAGAACGTTATCGTGCCATTACTTCGGCGTAAGTATGAAGGTGTTAGAGTTTTTGAACTGTCGATTCTACGCAAATAATAAATTTAATTTACGTATTGTCAATTAGGTATTATCGTGGTGCTGTTGGTGCGTTATTGGTATACGATATCGCCAAACATTTAACTTATGAAAATGTTGAAAGATGGTTACGCGAATTACGAGATCACGCAGATCAAAATATTGTGATAATGCTTGTTGGGAATAAGTCCGATTTGAGGCATTTACGTGCAGTTCCAACCGATGAGGCTAAACAATTTGCTGAGAAAAATGGTCTTTCTTTTATCGAAACATCTGCTTTAGATTCTACCAATGTTGAAACAGCCTTTCAAAATATATTGACAGGTACTTTTTTTATTTTATTAAAATTATTTATAAAGCTCTAATTTCGATTTTAAACATTTTTCTTCATTGAATTTAAAGAAATCATTGCGTTAGAGGGTATTAATTCTTTGAGGTATGATGGGCGATGTATCGGTAACTCATTTCCGAATCATTTTCGTAAATAACTTTTAAATATTGCTAAATTTTCTTCGTTTTTTTATTCGACCGTTGTAAAATAGAGTACAAAAATAATTTTTGAACATTAAATTCTGCATTTTTTTGCTATTTTTTTAGTTTTACCTTATGCGCTAATAATATCATTAAGGTGTAATTTTTTTTAATTGTTAGTTAATTTTGTCAAAAAATCTTATTATATTTTTGTTATTTGATTAAAGTATGAAAAATATCGCTTTTCCCCATTAAACACGAATGCTTCAAAGGGTTAATAGAATCAATTGTGGTTGGTTTCATAAAGTATCATTTGCCTTATAAGCCATTTTTATTGCTCTGGAGAATTTATATAAGTTATAAATGGAAAAAGGGTTCAGGATTTTCAGAACAGATAGTACTCTCCAAATGGAAAAAAAGTTCTAATAAACATTGATTGAAAAGGTAATATTCTCGGAAAGAATGCCCGAGAGCTGGTGCTAAGAAAGTCAGGGATTTTTGGAAAAATGTAAAATTTTATTCATCCGAAAATGTTAAGAGTGTGTAGAAATGGAAGGGGACACGTGAAAAACCTTTTGCAAACCTCAATAGAAAATACAATACACTATTACCTCGTTATAACAATCTCTTTGGAAACCAACAAACACCTTGTAACAATCTTTCCCTCGATTCCCACTTCGGGTGGCTATGAGTGAATAGGTTCTAAATTAATGCGTAGGAGTGTAGAAGAAAAATTGTCTCTATACATTCTTATTTTTTTTTTCCTATACGATCCTGATTACGTATATTTTCTTATATACCTAATTTTGAATCCATGCATAATATGTACACATTTGATATACGCCACATATGCACATATCGATTTACAAATGCACATTTTCAAATTCAAGAAAGATAAAGTTTCAAAGCTGGAGCTTATGTTATGATAAATTTGAAAGATTGTAAATTTCAGTTGACACACCTTATAATTGGTCGACAAACTTTGGTTGGAGGTGACAGCTAGAAAGATTATTATCGGGAGGTATTTATAGGAATTGTTGTAAAGTGAAATTGTTATAACGGGGTCCTACTGTAATATAATTCGTTGTATCACGACTGACTACCGGAAACAAATAAGTTGCGCGTTTGAATTGAAATGAAACATTGCTTATAACTCCGAGAATTTTTATTTTCCAAACCACGTTTATCAGGATTGCTCTCTATCATTTTTGGGGAGTACTATCAGTCTTGAAAGTCTCAAACCCCTTTTTTAGCTCCTCGTACAGGAAAGAGAAACATAAAGAATGATAAAAAAGTCATTGTTAGTAACAATAAGTTTTTTTTTAATGCTAAATGATAATTCGTACTACCCAAGAAAAAAAATGTACATATATAATTTCACATGTCCATGTATGACTGTTATATATGACTGTATATGAAATTTACCTCCTTATAATTACATATAATTATAGATAGTCATTTATGATCCTACATAAATTTATTGTTATGTATGTATACATAATTATATACGATCTTTGTCTGTGTATAATTATACAGATACATACTAAACTCTTTTTTTACGCTTTGTTTCTACACGGTTCAAAAAAGACTTCCATTTTTGAAAAATTGATCTGATCCAGCATCTCATTATATCCGTGATTAAATATAGTTCTTTATTTTATCCTACACGGTTTTCAGATATCATGAAATGTATCCTCAATTTCGTTATAGAAAATTTATCATTTTTTTTCACATTTGTTTACACGAAATTCTAAGGAGCGTATCTACCGTGTGAAAAAAGAATTGGGTATAATTATTATACACACTCATTTACAATCACACAAAAATCGATCCGTATAAGATGGTGCATACATGGTGCATACAATAATACATGTCCAGACGAAACAATTATTTTCGTGAAATTTTGCGACCAGAAAATTGTTTTGTGAAAGACGAAATATTTATTTACTATAAAAATTTTGTTTATTAAACATGAGATATCGCATAAAATATATCTTTATTAACCTTTATAAACTATATGTTGTAATTGTGAAATACATTAATTAACGACGATATATATACAGTGGGCCCTCGACTTTCGCACACAATCGGTTCCTGAAAGTGTGTGCGAATGTTGAATGTTCGAAAGAAGAGGGATGTAAAAAAGTATGCACCAAAAACGGTGTTTTAAAGTATTTATTTATTCATTTAGCTTTCGGGTGTTTTCTTTATAAACTTGTCAAGCGTTAGGTGAGTAGATCCTTTTTTTTCTTTTCGTAAAAAAGATTTCTATAACACGCAGTATCTTTTTGTATTGCCATACGTACTCGAGATATACGCTCTCCATTGGGATCGCGTTCTTCCATAATACTTAAAAATTTGTCTAGATGCATAAAGACTTCATTCATATTTTTAATTGTCAAAGCCTTTACGTTCTTATCGGCTTCTTCTTCCTCGCTTTCGTCGTGTATTTTATTGTTAATCAATTGTTACTCAATCAGATATTCATTTGACAGCGGTGCCGAGTGAGATTCAATTAATTCATTAACATCGTCGTTGTTGACGTCCAAGTTACATTCATTCATGAGACTAACTATTTCATCGGTGACAGTTTCCGGTGTTTCTTCGAAATTTGTAAAATCATTCGTCATTTGTGGGCATAATTGTTTCCAGGAACCTTTTATTGTCGATTCTTGTATGTCAGCCCACAGAGGGAACATTCGACAGCAAAGGCTTACAAAACTGAATTTTTTAAAATGTGCGAAATAGCGAATTGTGCAAAAGTAGAATGTGCGAAAGTCGAGTGTCGCCTGTATATACATATATATATATATGTTTATACATATTTATAACACACTTTTGTATAATACTGTCATAATTTTTAAAAGTCACTTTAACGTTAATACTTTCTGTTTCTTCAGAGATTATGTGTAGTTGGCATAGAAAAAAACCGATGATTTTCAACAACTCTTTTACATCTTAAAACCATTTAAATTTTCCTAACTTTAATATTGTGCGTCATATGTGCTCCTGTATGGAAGAGATTCAACTTTCACCATCATATACAATTATATATGTATAATCCCAAACTATTGAATTTCAAGTTATACGTGAACATGTATGGAATTAAACCATCTCCCACCCTCCTATGCAAATACGTATGAACATAACTAATATAAAATAGGGATGATTTTTATGTTATATATGAATATACATGTATGATCGAATCATCGGATTCAATTATACATGAAGTAGAGATAACTTTTTTGCGGACTACTGAACTTCAAACAGTTATTCGTTTCATGTATGGTTTAATATGACCATATACAAGATTACCATTTGAAGCGCATAAATAAAATATTTAATTATACATATATCTCGACGTGAGATGACTTGTAGTTACAGTAGGACTTCGCTATAACAAATTGGCTTTATAACAATCTCTCTCGATAAGGTGCAAAATTACTTCTCCATAACAATCTTTCTAGTTCCCACCTCGAAAGTTTGTCAACCAATCATGTTGATTCTGTAAGGGGCGTCAATTGAATTTTACTTCCGTTCAGATATCTCATAACGTAAGCTCCAGATGTCAAACTTTATCTTTCTTGAAGTTGAAAATGTACATACGTAACGTATATCCAATCTGTATACATTACGCGTGAATTTAAAATTACAAATATAAAAAAATATAATATACATAATTGTAGCGACATTAATAACCATTATGAATATAGTGGTTATTAATTCTCAAATGATCTTTCTCTAATGGTGATTTTATTTATATGAATAATATATTTATTATTTACAAATTCCACATGTAAAAATATTTGAATACATATCACGTTTGACGTTAACCAATAAACAGAAGCGTATAGAGAACATTTTTTTCCGCGCATTCTCTTCCGAATTACGAATAGATACGCAGAGTGGAAATTGTGGGAAAGATTGTTATAAGGTGTTTGCTCGGTTCCAAAGAGATTGGTATAACGAGGGTCTACTGTATATGGTGATACGAGATGATACATCGTTATAGATTGTTATATATATCTAACTGGAATTATATTCAATTTTTTATATGATGATACATGGTCATAAATGATTATTCACAACTACATATATGCTTTTTTTTTCTCGGGTTGTTAAGTGTACCGATAAAACACAAAGAATAGAGCTCGATATGCTACTTTTTTCCTATAAAAATTGAAATTAAAATGTTTGTTTATTTGTTTTCTTCTAGAAATTTATAGAATTGTCTCCCAAAAACAAATAAGAGACCCTCCAGAAGGTGATACCATTCGACCACAGAATGTTGAACCTATCGACGTCAAGCCAACAATGAATTCTGATAGTATGCGAAAGCAATGTTGCCAGTGACTCAACTCTTCGTTAAAATGTGTGTATGAATGTAGAAAAAAAAAGATTTCTCATTTTCTTTTACACAAGGTTCTCCGTGACGCGCGAAGATTTTTGGAAAATCTGAAAACTAATAGGTATTTTTGCAGAAACAACCAGGGGAAATAAGGAGGAAAGAGCAATGCGGGTTAGAAGAAAGAAGAAACAGGTGATGGTGATTAATGGATAGATAGACAACAGCGAGAGTTAAGACTATGTGTGCGATATTGAGTAATAAATAAAGAAATATTCGATAAGTAGCCCTATCAACGTTGCTAACGCGAAACACAAATTTAAAACATACGTACATACATACATACATACATACATGCATACATGCATGCATACATACATACATGCAAATATAAATTTACACCATTCAAACAGTACATTATGCATTGGTTAAAAACGTTTAAATTAATAAGCAGGTTTATGAAAAATTTTACGGAATGAAAAAAAAAACAATTTGTATAAGTGTGTGTATGTGTGTGCATCTCAGAACTGTAGGATGCCAGAGTAATACATTTAAAGTGAGGCCCACGCTTCATTCCTTAACTCTATTAACAATCAAATCGTCTTATATATATCTCTCTCTTTCTCTCTTTTTTTAACTTAATCTTGTTTTCCATTGTTTGATATTTCGATCGAGCTGAAATTAATGAGCTGCTCTCACCAAAAATCATTGAAATGTTTTCTGTTTCATGTAATGAACATATTACAATTCTTTATTAGGGATTAGTCTTATATGGACCCCCCAAAGAAGATGGCATTTTCGACGAATTTCCTCCCTGCATGTAACTGTATAAAAACTTTTTTTAGAAAGATATAAAATAAAATGGAAAAACAATTTTTGTATGGTACAAAAAAACATTTATTACCTTATTTAATAATAAGCGTAGGCAATTGGAAAAAAATGGTTGTTGCGGACGTTGCTGTTTTGAGGCACCATTTGAAACAAAAAATTGAAAATATTCTTAGTCCGTATGAGTGTCGGAAGCTCAGTGATTAATTTATATTGATAATTAACGAAATGGTGGCGTCTTTGTAAAGGGAAAAAAATACGTTTTCCTTGTCCCCCATTTGGGGCAAAAAAATAAGTTAAAATAAAAATTGTATCACCCTTGAGGTTTCGAGGATAGTCACACTCATACGGATTGAGAATCTTCTCGAACTTTTTGTCCCCCCTGGGAGCCTCAAAATATCAACGTCAGCAACAAAATTTCTTTTTACTCTTATTATTACAATTAAATATATATGTATTTTTATACGATAAAAATTTTCTTCAATTCTGATGAAGTCCAACTTTAAGTGCAAAAAAAAATTGTATGCGGTTACACGTAGTAGTTTCTGAGAGAAAATTCCTCTAAAAACCTGCCTTTTTTGAGGTTTCCATAAGACTCCCTCTTAATTGAAATGCTTCTGCTAATAATTTCCGCTTGGACAGTGTAGAGATATGTGTAATGCTCGTATTTTCACAAAATTACGTTGGGTAAGGCTACATCGTGTGTTTTCTTTCACCCTCTTTCTTTTTACACATAAGCAAAAACAAAACTGAGAGAAGCCATTCTAGAAATGTGTGTCACAAAGTAGAATTTATTTATCAAAAAAAAAACCAAGAGATAAATTAAGAAAAATAAGGAAAAAAAAGCTTTCTATTTTTGTCGTCTGGGTGACATTGCAGTGAACATTGTCGAAAGTCTTAAGTCTCTTCGATACCATGGAACATTGTAAAAAGCGTCGCAATGAAACAATTGAATTTTTCATCCACCTGGTGGATCTTAGCCAATTTCGAACGGTCGAATTATTTACATGAAAATTAGGATAAATGAGTGTGATTTTTTTTTAATGAAATTTCCTTATGCAATTCCACCATGTCATATTTCGATATTTTTATACAACTTAAACCCGTGGAAACTGTGCTCCATTATGATGAGAGACATAATATCCTACATTCAGCTTGTGTGATGTCATAAATGTCAACATGTTCTTTTTACAAAGTTCCATTCAACTGATACACATAGGTTGTTTACCTAAATTCTTGTTTACTTAGTGCGGTCACAAATATGTGTGAAAAAATGCAAAGAATCTATGGATAACTACGTAAAAGTATAGCTTATACTGTGATGCACACGAAAACAAAAGTTAACACATCTAGTTATTTTTTACTTCGAGACAAAGGGTCTTAGAAAAAAAAAATGGAACACAAATTCAATATCTCTCCCTTGTTGCTCACATCCGTTCAATTTCTTTTGAATTCTTTTCTGTAATATTTTGTTTTTCTTTTTTCAAGATCTTGCTCTGATTTTTCTTGAATTCTCACATAGCAAACTGTGTTTATTCCATAAACATATATAAACATTATATATTAACTAGGCACTAAGATCTATATGCAATCATTTCTTTCCAATTTGTATTTCCATGGTTTGGAAAAGATTACTTTTACGAGAGGCTTTGATTGTCCAGCCAATTATTAATATATTAGCTTTAAACCAATTATGAAAAAAATTATAAAAATCATCGTGGGTATACATATACAATATTATTTAAAATATATTTTACCTTTCCTTTTTTTTAATAAAAGAAAAACGAATGAATTCATTAGTAGTACTCGAGGAATTCATTTACATTGTTCATTGTACATTAAAGAAGAAATATATATATATATATATACCTTTATTATTGCTTTTATGCACTGCGCATACGAGTAACGAATGAAAATCTAACTCACTTAATAATTATAGAATCCATTAGGTGAAAGGAAAAGAATAAAGAGTCTCACTGGGAATGATAGCATTAAAATTTCACATTAACAAAAAAACCATGTATATGAATTTTCTAAACCTTATTAAGCTCCTAAATACAGAGAAGAAGAAGGCAAAGTATCCATTTTTGTACCTTCGTGCCTCTCATTTATTTTTTTATATTTTTTTAAGAGAAAAGATTGATTGTGAAAAAAGTATACCATTTTGAAGAATCGATGAAACTCTTCTCAGAGTTGATTTAAGTTATAAGTCGACATTATGGCATCGACAAGGTGATGATTGCTTTCTCCGGCAGGATATATTTCCTACTAATCCTCTTCGATTTCTCCTTCAGAGTTCTTTCGGCTGTACTCGAAATGCCACATGTATGTTTTATTTTTTAACTTGAAAGCAGTTGCTTCCATATATGTGCCCACAATTATGAAAGGGGTCTAAGTAATATTTTTTTCTGTTGATAAATTTAAAGGATTTGTTTTACATAAAATAAAACATTTTTTTACATTCTGCAACATTGAAAGTTGGAGTTTTATTGGTCTTGATTAATAAAGAAAAAAAATGTATTGCAAGATAAAATAATGCGAAATAACTGAAAATCTCATCTTTTTTGAATCTTGACTTAGACCAACTTTCATAATTATGGGCACATATATATATACGTTTATAATTTTCTCAAATAGCAGATTCCAAGACATTTTTATGTACCCCATGGAATATTCCAGGACCGTTCTGGAAAAACGTTCTTCATAAAATTTTGAAATATTTTATTTTACGATTTCTTAGTTTTTACATTAAGTGGTTCTTTCCTCCGGCTCATACATTTCGGTCCAAGATCCTTCTTCAATATAAATTATAGTTTTTAATGTATAATTTAGTTATAAAGAAGAAAATTAATTTATTATAAATATAATAAACACTAACTAATAAATTGGAACAACAATTTCGGTTATATTTTATGAGTGATTATTTTTAAAAAAGTATGAAGTCATGTGTAAGAAAATTGCGTTTTTTCTCTCCTTTTCCGTTTTTGTAATTTTGTAATAATCTGTTTTGATTAAACCTTTGGGTACACATTTATTTGAAAATTTTTTTGCACTTGGAGCATATTTAATTTTGAGGGCAAGTAAGAGCAGTAGATTTTATGCAAGAATTTCTGCCATTATAGGGTCGTGTGTCCCAAACAAGGTTCATCATACTGAAATTATTTGTTCTGTTGCCACAGATACGCATTACTTTGAAATAAACCAGAATGAAGGTAAATCTCGTCTCATGTCAGTGTCAATGACGTATCAGAACGTCATGTGCGTCTTTGCCCATACAAATGCACGACGTACTGATACGTCAAGAAGTTTTGAAGAAAATTTGGAAATTAAAATCGAAACGTCGATTAAAATTGTAATAAGATTCTACAAGATCACATGAAAACTACGGATTTTCAATATCATTATAATTTTAATAAAATAATTTTTTATGTCATCAAACAAAAGCATTATTTATATGTTACAATTTTATTGCGATGTATTTTAGTAATATTGTGATAATTTTTTTATTGACTAACATCTTATAATCTTTTTGTAAATCATTGTATCAATCAAATAAACATATCGACGAGACATCATCTACAATGATTCATTAAAACAACCACCATTGTAAGTCGTTAATAGTTCAAAAATTATCGTAACATTATTAACAAAAAACAATTACAATATTATAATTAAATTATATTTTTATTTGATGACATAAAAATTTGTTCTATGAAAATTATAATGATGTTTGTTATATTTCCATAACATTATATGAATATTTAATTTATCAATAAAGTATATATTCAAATATCTATCTTATATAATTAAAGTATAATGAATTAATTTATTTCTAAGATTTTTTTTTATTTTTCCTTGGTTTTTTATTTTTCGGCCGATGTATATAAAAAATCACAGTATAATAGAAAGATACACGATCAAAAATCAATCACACGAAAAAGTATCAAATACATCAATGATATAAACTCGTTATTCCTAAAAAATTTCATAAGAAACGAAAGGAAAAAATTCCACGCAGCATTTATATCATTAATTAATTTAAAAATCTGTTTTCATCTAAAGAAATGACAACAAGGATTTAAATTTAAAATGACGTAAAAAATGTAACAAAATACGCCTATTGAAACATCAATTTTAAATATTATAAAAAATACTGAAGAAGATCAGCAACAATTGATCGAAACGTATATGAAACAACAACAAAATTTTTTTATATATATCGGCCGAAAAATGAAGAACCAAGGAAAAATAAAAATATTATCATCATCATCGACCAACAAAGAATTCAACAAAAAATTTATTTCTAAGACTAAATTGTACAGGGTTTTCAGAAAGTAATGGACCCATCCTATAAGTGGCATCAGGACATTTTCTCTTAAAATACATAGATTCTAAAATAAAGAGTGGGTCCATTATTTTTTGCAAACATTGTATATTGAAGACGATCTAATTTATATTGAAGATAAAGAAGGTCTTAAATTTTGGATCATGACGTAAAATTTGGAAGGAAAAACTAGTTTAACAATGTAAAAATGTAAAAAAGAATATTTCACAAATAAATTATCAATTATAGAGCAACCAAGAACGTTTATTACTTTTTGAAAATTCCTGTATATAGAATTTTGATGTCCTGGAATCTATCATTTGACAAACATCTATACATATTATATATATGTATATATACATATACGTTTAATCTTTTGTACATGAAATGCAGGAGATCTAATCAGTCACATATTAGAAGAAGTATAGCTACTAAACCCTATTAGTCGATGGATGTCTCTCTCTTTCTGATGCTTACATTCTAGGACACGAGAAATAACTAAAAAAAGAAGTTACAAACAAAGCAAGAAATTCGTGCTTTGATGCATACACGTACCAAGGAGTAAAATGGTTGAAAAGAATCTACTATCACTTTCATGTATGATATAGGGGTGTTACAAATAAATCAACAGAAATAAACATTCTAATTATTATTAAATTTTTAGATGTTATTATTTCTTCTGGCTACACGGCTTAGATTTTTACAAATCAAGTAAATTAGTTGAGACTATTCCGATGGAATGTAGTCGGGGTCGAGATTTAGATTGGAAATTTTATCTAAATCAACTGAAATTATTTTTATTAGCAAATCTTGTAGTACCAAGACAAAGCAATTTAATTAATTTTATTGCAATCTTGCAATACCAAGACAAAGCAATAACTATTTGTCCCTTTTTTTCGCATTTTGAAAGCGAAAAGTGATAAACGGAAAAATTCTAATTATTACTAATGTTTTATTATCCAAGTGTGGAAATCAGTCTTCCTGTAATAATAAATAATACATGCAAAAGAGTACAAGCACGAAGGTAGACTGGGGGACGATCAAGGAGTTTATTTCAACCATAAATAGAACATGATTTAAAATAAAATGTGATCGCACATATTCGACACTATTTTAGTCGTTCACTAATTATCATTATTTTCGTTGTACACTCGACTTCTAAACCTTTTGACAAGTCGAACCTGGAAATGCTTGAATTTTTTAACAAAGTAAACCACCGCCACGGGCTGTTGTCTCCGGCTACTGGGGTGGTGAATGCTCGCCTTAAGCTCGCGTACAGTGGAGACTCACCTTTATGGTTTTAATTATTTTTCGTATGTTATGTAATGTTTAAATTTCATACGGAAAATATCAAGTGGAAGTGGGTCTTGCCAATGTTAAAATACTCGAAAGAAAAATGTGAAAAAGTTCGAGCTGACAAAAGCTTTAGAAGTCGCGTGTAATTTCTTTATGGAACATTGAAATGTTTTTCATTTTTATACCAATAGGAGAGTTTTTTTCGGGTGAGTACTCATTCTGGGAACATTGGATGCATGGAATATTGCATTAAAATAAATATTTTAATAAAATATACAGATAATATTCCGTACATTTATTTTGCGAATATACCAAAATGTGGCATTGAAATATTAATAAAATAATTAGAAAATACGTTAACCCTTTGAGCCACAAATGGGTCTCTGAGAGACCTTGCTTACAATCCACTGGATTTTGATGACTGCTATTTCAACAATTATTTTTTTGTAGATTTCCAAGACCATAATTAGTGTAAAATAGTAATTATAATTAGACCACTCTTCAAATTATTATTCTTAATAATAAATAAATTTATTTATTATATAAAGATACTTCCTTGGTCCATATAAGTAAAATCTATTTATTCATTCCTTGATTTTGTATAATAGAGCAATATTTTAAAATGTGTAACAATGATACATTTCTTATAAAAATATATAATTCTTTCTTATATTTTATATTTTCAATATATCAAATTTGAAAATACTATTTGTAATAAAATTTTTATAATAATCACCGTGGTGTTCTGTTTAATTCTTAAGTTTTCATTTTTTTTTATAAAAACATCTCAGATAAGTAAATTATAATTACTGTTGCACCAATCGATTATTATAATATTTAATTTTAACACTATATCAAATTGTCTTATTTTAAGAGTAGAATTTCATTGGATTATATTTTGCTTGTAGCAATTAACAAGTCTGTTAATCTTATTAAATCATTGACAAAGAAAGTCCACAGAAAGAGATTGAAACGTATCTAATTATTGAACGTTTTATACAGGGTGGGGCAATAACTATTAGCACCTTAGATATATTAAACATGTATATCTAATATGTCTAAGGTGCTAATAGTTATTGCCCCACCCTGTATAATAAATATATTAATAAAATTGTATAGTTTTATAATTTTTAAATATCTCAATTTTTTTACATTAATTGACTACAAAGAGAACGATAATATGTCGTTAATAACATATAAGAATTATGGACTAACGTTATTTTTATCTAGAATTTTAAGTCCAAGGTTTTGTCGTCTCTGATTTGCCGTCAGATTTTTAAAATTCAACAAAGCAGTTCCAATACAACGTACCGAAAATTTTAAAAAATTTGCAATTCTCATCAAGATTAGTATACAGGAGTTGTTTTCTCGGTCGCTGATTAAGACTCTAATAGCAAATTCCTAATTAACAACCTTAAAAACCTCTAATTACCCCTTTTTTTCAAGTGAAGATTTGAATACTTCGTGGCTCAAAGGGTTATTATTAAAAACATGCTTTAAACTTTGTTGTAAAATATTGCAGAAATAATTCAGGAATTATCCGAAAGTTATATTGAAAATCTTTGAAAAAAACATATCACGCAAAATTTCTGAAATTTTTTTTAGAAATGTTTACGAAAGGACGTTTTTAAATTTTCATTAAATATTTATCAAATATGCCAGAAATCTTCTGTGAAATATGTTGGGTTAGTAGTTAATTCAAAATATCCTGGCAATATTTAGTAAAAATAAGTCAATCAAAACTTGCTGTGAAATATTTTGGAAATATTTTAGCAATTTTTCATGAAATATGTTGGTAAACGTAATGTTTACGAAATCTTTCAATAATATTTCTTGTACCCCACTTTTAGACATATATAAATATCTTAAAAATATTTCGCGAAAGATCTTTGGAATATTTCGAACTTTGTCAAAGAAAATTTAAGAAATATTCCATTTTCTGCTAATATTTGCAAAAAAACCACCTGTACAGGACTATTTCGACAAAAATAATTACATCAAATTTGTGTTAATTTGTTTTTTCAGTGACTGAAGTTACAGAGATCAATATACTAAGAATGATTAAAACTGAAATAGGATTTCTTGCTTATGCAATAAAAAATTAAATTTCTAATGAAATAATTTTAGTTATAAGAAACCTTGATATAAGAAATTCTATTTTAATATACATCTTTCTTACTATATTGACCTCATTAAGGAGGCTCTTGCGAATACAACTGAACCCAAATGTTACAAAAAATGAATGCAAATATTTATGTATGTATTTTATGTTTAAAATTTGAAAATGATTTTCAATAAATAATTCTAGTGTAAACATTACATTTGTTGTGCGCATTGTCTACTTTTTATTAAAATAAATAGACTATAACTTGTTTAACCCGTGAGTAACCGAAAAAAATATTTCCGGCCCAGGTTTACGAGAATGCCCAGTCATAGACGCATAGACGTGCGCGCTTCTCTCGCGCAGTCGCGCTATATGAAAAACATGGCTTCCCTACAGATAACCGGATGTAATCAAAGTTTACTCACATTAACATATATTATCTCAAAATTTTCCACGGTTGCAAGTTATTTACAAAAGGTAAACTAAAAGAGGAAGCTTTTATCTTTAAACTCAGTTATTTTATATTGTTCAAAAATTTGTTCACGCTTCGGAAATATAATTTTTTCATGCGGTCTCATAAGAGTACATGTAAAAAAGTAACAATTTCAAAATTAAATTTCATCAAATTTTACACGGTAACACCATAAAGTAAAAATACCATAAGATTGGGCATAGCTTGAATTATTGAAAATATTACAGCTGAGTTCATAAATATTTGTGCAAGAACCTCCTTAAGTTCAGCTACTGGAAAAATAAGCTTGAAATTGGTCAAAAGTACCTGTCTTTTTCCTGTTGAATAATGCACGAAAGCAAAAGTTTTAGTTTCAATAATAGACACAAAAATAAACATTCCTATATTCCAAAATTTAGAAAATTCATTTATTTAAGTTACTTAATAATCTATATCCTATGCTTTCAAGAAAACGTGCTCAAAATGTAAATTTACAAATAATTACCTTGCTTAAATAAATTTCTCTGAGTGCTAAATCTGAAAAAGCACAATTAATATTTGTTCGTTTTTTTTAAAAAGTTTGTTGAAAGTTTATACATCGTCTGAACATGCTAGTGGTACCAAAGGGACCCATTTTTGCGGCTGCAGTTAAAGATAAATAAAGAAGAACATTTTTACGATGGTAAAGACATCGAAGCTGGCTCCAAACGGATTGTGCTCCTGTGAGAGCTTTGACTTTTTTGCCTATATTCGAGCCATTTCAAAAGTTCCGGACTGAGGCTACTGTCATTGATATCACTTTTTGCTTCCAGTTGCTGATAATATGCTTCACGTAGTAGTCGAAATGTTTGTACGTTTCTGTAAGGCAGTTGTGTCATTGGATCAAGGTACTTCGCTGGAAGCCTAGAGAATAATAAAGGCTAAGGTTAGTAATGGAAACATCCAATATTGCATATTCCTGGCCAAATACACTCGATTTCTGAACTTTTTAACCAGTCGGGACCGGAAATGCTCGAAGCTTTTGACAAAATAAACCACACCCACGGTTCGCTATTATTGGCTGCTGGAGACGTGAATATTCGCCTCGAGCTCGCGTGCGATGGAAACTCGCCTTTATGCTTTTAATTATTTTTCTTATGTTACGTTACATTTAAATTTCGCGGGGAAAATTTCAGCCGAAAGTGGGCGTCGCCAATGCCAAAAGACTTGAAACAGAAATGTCAAAAGGTTCGAGCTGACAGAAGGTCTAGAATTCGAGTGTAGTATGGAATATATCATTTACATCTTTCAAGAATAAACTCCAATGAGAATACCCAAAATAGTTATGAAATAAAACACAACCAAAAAAACACCATTTCTCCAATAGTTCTGAAATAATTCGAAATATTTTAGCATAATTTCATTAAATACGTTAGCAAATGTTTATGAAATCTTACAATAATATTTTTTGAAATATTTCTCGTACCCACTTTTAGAGACACGAATATTTCTAAAACATTTTAACCGTTGTCGGCAAATATTTCAGAAATTTTCCGTGCTGTAGGGGTCCTTCTTCCCGTATAGTACAGCACTAGAACTACCGACAGTTTAAACGTAGTTATCTCTACTTTAAAAAAAAGACATTTATTTCAAATTAATAAAACAAAATTAAAGTTCATTATATTAGTCATTTAGCTATCTCTCCAAAAATCATTACATCATTGCGAAGAAAAAATGTAACATGAAGTAGGGATAATAAAATAAAATTGTCAAATCAGTCAAAATGACTGGTGTGGTAGTCCTAGTGTTAAAATATTGCATTGAAATCTCACAAAATATTTTAGTGAAATATAGAAATATTTATGAAATATTTCAAATATTTTCTAAATGTAGGAAATCTAAAAAAAATATTTCAAGATGTATTTCAAGATATTTCAAGATATCTGTTGTAAAATATTTCAGAACTGTTTTTGAGTAATATACACAAAATATGTTGCGAAATATTTCTGAAATATTCTTGAACGCTTTCATAAAAATAAGTTACATATATATATATCAGCAACATTCTATTAAATATGCTAACAGAAAATTAACGTAATCTTTCAATAACAATTTTATAAAATACAATATTTCTTGTACCCACTTTTAGGAACATGAATATATCAGAAATTTGTCAACGCTTATCGACAAATATTTCATAAATATTAAGCATTTCATGAAAGATTTCCAAAATAATCTTAAAATATTTAGTAAAAATAAGTCAATCAAAACTTGCTATGACATATTATGGAAATGTTTTAGCAACTTTTCATGAAATATATTAGCAGTAAATACAACGTTTACGAAGTCTTTCACTGATATTTCTTGTGCCCCACTTTTAGACATATATAAATTTCGTGAATTATCTTAAAAACATTTCACGAAAGATCTTTGGAATATTTCAACCTTTGTCAAGAAATTCTTTACAAATATTCCATTTTCTAATAATCTTTCAATAAAAATTTCATAAAATAAAATATTTCTCGTATCCACTTTTAGGAACGTGAATATCTCAGAAATGTGTCAACGCTTGTGGACAACTACAATATTTCAGAAATATTCCATAACCCTCCGTAGACACACTATAATTTGCGCACCTCCCTAGACACTCATGGGTCCACGAAGTTCTAACGTTTTTCACCATACTTACAATTAGACTCGTTTAAAAAATCTTAAAAAATGGATAAAAATTAATTTTTAAAGAACTCGATATATCGATTTTTAAAAACTGTTGGACTCCACAGACCCATGTGTGTCTACGGAAGGATAAATATTCGATGCTGAATGGGTTCTTCTTATTTTTAATGTGAAAAATTATTACTCAATCACAATTAGTGTAGGTATCATGACTATGAGACTTACCGTGTTATTGCACATAACGTTTTCAATGCTGGTTTTACAGCTTTCGACTTTCTAAAAGCTTTCGAAAACAATTCTTGGTTTTCAAATGTGACAAACGTTCTTTCATAGTACATCTCACTCTCTTTCCCGTGCGAACTTTTTTCTCGGCTTGTGGTACTTATATTATCTTTTTCAGGTATTCCTCTGTTTTGTCTTGAATTACTGAAAAAAAAGTTTTACACGTTATTGAGAAAATTCTATTGTCACATAAAAGTAAACATAAAAACACTTCTTACTTTTCAGAGAAGGGGATATCTTCACTTTTTAGATTTTCAAGAACCGTCACGTCTCCTTCACCTTCGGCATTTTTCTCTTCCTTATCCGGTAAGACCATAATGGGCATTGACAATGACTGATATCTAATCATTGGTCCAACATTCGCTTTTCTAACGGTTCTCGTGTTCTTTTTTTCGCTCTCAAGCTTTTGGTATTTTTCTAAATTATAAGGAGAAAAAATTAAAATTATTAAGATGATTATTAAAATTATTAACCCTTCGCACTTGAAAGGGCACTCGGAGTCGCTAGCTTTAAATGCTAATCTTTTAAATCTCGAGTGTAAAGGATGAAGAATATTAATTATTATTATGAAAGGAAAAAGACATTTGATTATCCTAAACACTTCAGGCCTGAATTTTCTTTAAAGAGAACACAATTATGGTGTTTGTTTTTGTTTAAATTTATATTCCTGTCAACAAAAGGTAGCACCGATTGTAGTCATACGTAGATAAGATGTACATTAAGGGGTTACAACACAAAAAAGAAAAAAATTTATGTTTTATACGACACAAGAAATTATTATATACGACACAAGAAAAAAAAAATTTGTTTTCTTTTTTTTTCTTTCATTTTCCGAAACCTGCGTTTGCTAAGAATACTCTTACCAAATTTCTTAAAGAAATTCGTATAATTGACGGAGATACAGTATAAAATTTAGTTTCCATGTCGCATTATTATTCTTTCTGAGCAAAACTTTGAACGCGTTTTTCTCGAAACTATGTTTTTCAACTTGGTTGACAGCATATTTAAAAAACTATTCATCCGATTTGCATGTACAAAGTCTTAAAATGTTTGAAAATCCAGTCTCTATGGCACCGCGGAGAGATTTCTTTTATAAAGGGCCCCCTTCTATTTTTTTTTTCATAAACGATGAAAATTTTCTGTGACAAAATTCGCTGGTCCGCCATTTTTTTTTAGATATCGAAATTTCGCCCCGGAATGCTATAAATCTATGAGTTTATAAAAGTATTTTTTTTTAGATGAACCGTATGGCTTAATTGCTGTCAACCACCAAGTCGGAGTGTCCTTTTGAAAGCGACGTACACCGCAAACTATTAGTCAGATTAGGATACAAAAATTTGTATAGAGTCTTGTTTATATATATATATATATATATATATATTGAATACAAGTAACAATAGAAAAAAAAACAATCGTTTGCTCGAAAAAAATTATTAAAAATATACCCTCGTACCGCGCGCGCACTGTGTTGTGACCTCTTAAGGGGCCAGACTAGTTTCTCGGGTGTGATTTTCCAGGGCTAAAAAAAACCAAGCAGACAAATATTTTCAAGTTTGGAGGATATATTTAGACACTTTTAATAAGTAAACACAAAAAATTTCACGCAAAAATATCAAGCCTAAATGAAATTCTCCGTACCATGAACTAGGATATTTTTGATATTTAAACAATTGCAAATTTCCCGAGCAAAAAACGAGCGTCTTTTTTTGCAAAAATGGAATTTTTTTTTCAAACCACTGACATTTTGTTAATTTTTAATATTTTTAAAAGATCCTAGTTCATGGTACGGAGAATTTCATCTAGTTTAACGTCAAAGTTTTTTTTTTCAGATACTGGCATTCTGATGACGTCTACAATTGCAGCCAATTAACAACTTCATTCTTGGAGAACTCCACATAATAGGGTATAACTCAATTTAGACTCGAAATTTTTGCGTGAAATTTTTTGTATTTACTCATTAAAAGTGTGTAAATATATCCTCCAAACTAGAAAATAATTGTCTGTTTGGTTTTTTTACCCCTGAAAAATCACCTCCCTTTCACACCCGAGAAACTAATCTAGCCCCTTAACGTGGAGAGGTAGCGCTGAACTTGATTATTAAGAAAAAATTGTAAGGCAATGAAATTGATGAGTTAGAGTCTCCTAAAGCGCGTAAAAAGATTTACAGTGTTTAATACATCAGCGAGAGAGACTGGGGTCAATTGAAACGCGGAGCATTTGAAACAAATGAACCAATTTTGAGATGGTTACTGTATAGGGATTGAACTCCGAGGGGAAAAGGGGCCCATTGGGGGGGTTCTCACTGCCCAGCAAAAAAACCATTTTTCATCTACTTTAACCCTTAGAGGGCTGACATACACCTGTAAGCGTAAGGCTTTGACTCGCCAACATCCAACTTTGATTTAGTTTCAAGTTGGGGATCTTGCTAGGGAACCACATCTTTAGTATAATAATGAAAAAAATTTAAGTAAGCAGCAATCGAAAGAGCGTAGTCAAATGTGTTTTATGACACTAAATAATTTATCCTCGTCTGTCCGTTATCGAGATATAAAGTCTTAAGGTCTGTTAATTTATTTATTAAATTTGGGCGAGAAAAATCCAGAAAAGTCGTGGTTTTAACTCAGAAATTATAATAATTAGGTTAATACAAATTACTTTAAAATCAACAGTTTCTGATACAATGGTCGCATTAATTAGTCCTAACCGGTGTGGTTCAAACAAAAAAATACCTTTATAACTAAAATATACATTTCCTAAATCATTAATGAGAAATTCACTCTTATGTTTAATTTCGTTGTAAAGTTCGTTCTTCCGGATAAGGTTTTCTTCTTCCTATTTCACAAACTTGATAGTGGTCTATTTAGAACACACAAGTAATGGAGTGATATGAAACTAATCAAAAAGAAAATGATACGAGACTTAATCAAAAAAATACATTAAATAAATAAATAAATTAGAGAAATTTAAGACTTTATATCTCGACAATGGGCAGACGAGGGCAAATGAATTTTGCATCAAAAAATACGTTTCACTGTGATCTTTTGATTGCTGTTTACCTAAATTTCTTTCTTTATTGCACTAATTGTAAGCCGTAGTTTCCTGGTTTCTGGGAAAAAATATAGAATTATAATTAAAATAGATTTTTTTAAATAATGCAACATTATTTGCAGACGCATAATTGTGCTACTGAGCACCTCCCGTTTGTGAGTTTCAAAAAAAGATTAAAAATAACCTCAAAATAATTCTAATTTAAAATTCCTAAGGGTCTCTTTTGAGACCTTTTGGAATTAAAAAAAAATAGCATTAAGTCATACTACAATTAGCAGTAATAATAGTCAGAGCCTTAATATTTCTATCTTTGGTAGTGTTAAGCCAAACCAGTTCAATTATTATAAATACATAGAGCGTTAGGCGCACATCTCTGCGAAGGTCAAAGATGAAACTAATACAGTGGTCCATAACTCTTTAGAGAATGTCCTCAAGATAATGTACATTACTATATGCACCAGGTCTGAAGGGTTTTTGCTAATATGCATAAATATGCATTATAAAATATACCCACCTAGAGATTTCAAATTAATTTCTTCTGTAATCAAAGCTTCCTCCAACAATTCTTCTTGCGAGGGCTTCCACGTATCATGTTTTACGATTTTAACTTTTTTCTTCTGATCTTCATTCCTTTCTCGTAAACGCCTTTGTGTAGCTGCAGTTTTAGCAGCCGTGGAACGTCTAATAGATTTTCTTTCTGTCAATAAAAAACATGATAACACTATAATTATCGTCACCTCTAACGAGATTTTAATAGAAATTTGTGAAATTTTTAAAGATCCCTTCTTCGACCGTAGGTTGTAATAAATATAAGATTTTGTTCAATCTTAATTTATTTAATTATTCGTGTTGACGTTTCGACAATTTATGCGTTATTATTTTCAGAACCATGCGAAAAATTATATTTGGAACAACAATATTAAAAATTACAACTTTTTTGGGCTTACAAAATTTGTGAATATGGTTTGAGTTGTTTCCTTAAGTTGCGTATAATCAATATGAGATTTTTAGATTTTATTATTTCTTCTGTTTTTTCGACTGTTTTAGTAAATATTTACAATGAAGTAAACAAGGAGGGACTATCCCGATGGAAGGTAGTCTAGGACGCGATTTAGATTGGAAACTTCATCTAAATCAACTGAAATTATTTTTATTCGTAAATCTTGCAGTACCAAGACAAAGCTACTTAAATAAATTTATTGCCAATCTTGTAATACCAATACATAGCAATTATTTGTATTTTTCTCGCATTTTTTAAGCGAAAAAGTGAAATGGAAAATTTCATGGAAAAATTCGCGACTTAAAGAAATAACCCAAACCATATTTAAATTTGAATGGCGATAAGGATAATATAAAGTAAAATATTACCGATCAGTAGCAATTCACATCTAATTATAAAGATAAATCCCCAAGTAACTGTGTGAAACTTTAAATTAAAATCCCATATGGCTTGAATAGAAATTAAGCTTCTCGCTGGTTATGGGTATCGCATGAATAAGCATATACGTGACATTTGTAAAAGTAAGCCTTGGCCGGGATAGCTCTGTTGGACAAGAGCTTTGCTACGGAGAAGCGAAGGTCGTTGGTTCAAATCCAGGACGTGGGTTATTTATCCATGTATCACTTTTTCGCTTAAAAACGCGAGAAAAATATAAATAATTGTTTCGTCTTGGTATCACAAGGTTTGCAATAAAATTATTTAAGTAGCTCTGCCTTGGTATTACAAGATTTCCCAACAAAAATAATTTCAGTTGTTACTTTCTCATCTATCTATCATTCACTATATTTCGTTAATTTCTTCACAATTTGACAAAAAATAGCTTTTCATGTCAACAATGTGTTGAACATTTTTTTCCAAAATAAAAGTTCCTGGGTCGCCGTCTCCAAATGCGATGTAGAGTTTTGAAAATTCACAATGACGAATGAAAATTCGAAAAACATTTGAATTTTAGGATGAGGTTGCACAATTCTAAATTTTAAGAGATTAAATTTTTGTTCTTTTTGTTGTTAATAGCAAAGTCAATCGTCGCATAGTCTTTCTGTATCAACTACAGCGATGTTAACAGGATTACAAACAAAGGGATTTCCAACACGAATGCAACGCTAGATAAACGTCACTGGTAAATACCATCTAACGTAAGTTCCCTCAAATTCCACTCGAGTATTAAAACTGGGTATTAAAACCTTATAACGTGTAATGTGTTTAAGTTGGTACATGTATATGATAAGTAGTTGGTACATGTATATGATAAGTAGTTGAGCAACTAAGAATAAATAATTTTTATTTCATTTTGGGAGAGGGACATGTCATCTAAATCACTAACAATGGTGTACTTTTCTTTATCCAATAAATAGTATTTGCAACTCATACGGAATCTTGAAAACAAATTACACTTGACTTCTGAAGTTTTTGAAAAGTCAAAACTGGAAACGCTCGACTCTTTTGACAAAATAAATCAAGCCCACGGGGCGAGATCGTTGGCTGCCAGGGTAGCGAATATTCCCTTCAAGTTTGCGTGCGGTGTAATCTCCCTTCCAATATTATTTTTTAAAATATTTCCTTTACCCCACTTTATGCTTTTAATTAGTTTTCATATATTATGTCACATTTAAATTTCGCGCGTAAAATATCAGCTGGAAGTGGGCATTGCCAATGTCAAAAGACTTAAAGAAAAATGCACAAGATTTGACGACAAAAAGTTTAGAAGTCGAGTGTATTTATAAAACCAAGACGAATTGTTTATGTAAAAAATATTGTAAAAAAACAAATCACTGAAAATAGTCACACATATAGGAACAAGATATATAACTACACAAGAAAGGTTAAAAGAAATGAATTGAGGTTCAATAACAGTCAAAATTGTAATATTATGATTCTAAATTCTAATCAGTCTCGTTATTTAATCGACACACCTCATACGTAGCAAGGGACAAATGAAATACGGGAGAATAAATAGCGTTGTTCGCTTACTATCATCTTTGGCCCTCGACAACTTTTGAGAGCGGACTTTTTTTTCTTTCGGTGCCGATAATGTTTTGGGTCCTTTTGGTTCTTTATAAGCCTTTGTTACCAATCTCCTCCTCCTTTTTGGACCTTCTTGTTCAGAGTCCGATACTGGTTCGTCGTTCTCATCGATACTAAAATCCGAGTCCACTTCGTCCTCCCCTTCGTCTTCCTCCCTAAGGGCAATTAAATATGTAGTTTACCACGGAACTTTGAATAAAAGCAAAGTCAGCTACGTCAAGTGCCACAGTCTCTCATTATTATGAAATTTGGTGAAAGCTCTATTGTCTCTTTTTCCGAAGAATCGAGGCCCTAATACAAAAAAAAAACAGTTAAAGCACTGGGTACGTGGGACAAAAGCCGCTTAGGTACAAAGCTATTCTACAAGATTTCACGTATATATTTCTTGTGCGAAATATACCAACAGAAGAAAGAAATTTATCTTTCACCGATTTTATATTGCACGAATACTAGAAAATCATAAAAATGTATATATTACAATTTCTAATCTTAATTTGTAGTTACCAAAAACATGATCATGTGTGGGAACTTCGCAAAAAAGGGAGAAATTCCCACCGACAACGGCATCTTTGGTACAAAGACAACGAATAAGTTCTTTATATAAAAATTGATATCTCATTACAAAAAAGGGATGGATCTAAAAAAAGCAAAAAAAGCCAAAATATTAGAGAAAGTTTTGAATATCCATTATGATATCAGTCAATAAAGTCAGTACTGAAATTGTCAGGCCCCTGATGCAAACCATGAGCACTTAATGAAAATAACTTTTGTCACGATTGGATATCACGACAATTAATGCATGTACAATGTTTATATCACAGTAATTGTTATACTTTTATACATTTAGAAATCACCACGATCTTTCAAATGTCAATCCTAAATTAGAAATACTAGGAAGTGTTTGTACCAAATTTTAAAATGCGCGCTTTAATACGAACTGTAGCACCCAGCTAAGTCGCAGCAGATTAAATCATTACTTTTAAGTGGAGTACAGTTGGCCCTCGATTTTCGCACACAATTGGTTCCTGATAGTGTGCGCGAATTGCATGTTCGAAAGTAGAGGGATGTAAAAAAGTATGCACCAAAAACGGTGTTTTAAAGTATTTATTTATTTATTTATTTAGCTTTCGAGTGTTTTCTTTATAAACTTGTCAAGAGTTAGTTGAGTAGCTCCTTTTTTTTCTTTTCGTAAAAAAGATTTCTATAACACGCAGTGTCTTCTTGTATTGCCCTATGTACTTGAGATATACGCTCTCCATTGGGAGATCGCATTCTTCCAGAATAGTTAAAAATTTGTTTAGATGCATAAAGGCTTCATTCATATTTTTAATTGTTAAAGTCTTTACGTTTTTATCGGCTTCTTCTTCCTTACTTTCGTCGTGTATTTTATTGTTAATCAATTGTTGCTCAATTAGATATTCATTTGACAGCGGTGCCGAGTGAGATTCAATTAATTCATTAACATTGTCGCTGTTGACGTCCAAATTAAATTAATTCACGGGACTAACTATTTTATCGGTGATAATTTCCAGTGTTTCTTCAAAATTTGTAAAATCATTTGTCGTTTGTGGGCATAATTGTTTCCAGCAATCTTTTATTGTCGACTCTTGTATGTCAGCCCACAGAGGGAACATTCAACCGCAAAGGCTTACAAAGTTGAATATTTTGAAATGTGCGAAATAGCGAATTGTGCGAAAGTAGAGTGTGCGAAAGTCAAGGGCCGCCTGTATAACACATGTTTTAAAGATCAAAAAATCATTTAAGACTCATTATGTTGTTTGTGTTAGGAACACGACAAGTTCAGTACTGATTTTATTGACCGACATCATAATGGATTTTTAAAAACTTGTCTGATATTTTCAGTTTTTTTTTGCTATTACAGACCTGTTCCTTCTTTGTAACGAGATATCAGATTTCATATAACGAACTTGTCTCAGTTTTTTTTAGCACCAGATACTTGTATATCCAAAGATCTTATGAGAAGGTCAATGTAACATTTATAAGTTTAAAAAAGAACATGACATTGACAGCTTACTTACATATAATCATTATCCTGTTCGACATCCTCAAAGCCGCCATACGTGGTTTTATAGAAATCATCGTCTTCTTCTTCATTTAACAGTTTTGCCATTTTATTTCCGGCATTTGCACGTCTTTCTCGTGTCGAAGCCATTATTTCTAATTATTACCAAACCGAGTTGATAATAAAAATGAACGTTTTTTTTATTCAAAAATCCTTTTCCAATTGCCAATTCATAGTATCACAAACATACACAATACACTGTTTGTGTCTATTCGACTTATATTTGCTTATATTCGACTGTGTTCGACTGTACTCGAATAATTATCTGCATATAGACAATGAATGAATTCATTAGAGACCGGAAAATATAGAGATTGATCATCAGAAAAAATTATCAGAAAATATAGAGATGTCGCCACTAGACAATTGCGGTTTTAGGACCGAAAATAATAAGTCAGCGTGGAAAATTCATTTTTTCGAATGAAGGCGTCTTATGCTTTTTCTGATTTTGCATTTGTGCCCTTTGTAAAGTTTATATTTTTTGAAAATATTTATAGAAAATACAAACCTTTTATAAAATTTTTCAACAAAATTTTTATACACCCATACATCGCTTTACGGCCTAGATACGTTCCACTAAACTTGGCCGCAAAGCGAGAACGTGCCAATTGAAAAGAGCGGTTAAAGGGAAATGCCGTATAAAGAGCGGCCGTATAGCGAGGTATGGGTGTATTACCGGTGGTTCTGGGCTGTTGTCTTTAGTAGGGATTATAAAAAATAGATGGCGCAAACTGTGAATTACGGCAGAAAATGACCTGATTCAAATTAATAAAGAAGTAATTAATAAAGAAATAATTGCAAATAATAATTAAAAATGAAGATATATTAGTAATAATTAAGAATAATAATCTTACAAATATTTTCGAAATATACCATATAGATACTCCATGCTGTATGATAATTCTTCCCACACAGTATGGAATATTACATAGAAATTTTTTTAAAATTATTTATTTCAATGAAATATACCGAAAATATTTCGTCAATATCTTGTAAATGTATCAAAACATTGCATTGAAATATTTTACCGAAATATTTTTAGAAAACAATAAATATTTCAAGAAATATCACTAGAAACCTGTTTTACCCTCTGTTGAAAAATATTTCAGAATAATCATTCTGGAGAAATGTATGAAGAATGACACGAAAAATTTCTCAAATATTCTTAAAATATTTCGTAAGAATAAATTAATCAAAACTATTCCGATAAAATATTGTAGAAATGTTTTAGGAACATTTCATGAAATATGTGAATAAATATTAGGGTGTCCCAAAAGTTTCTTACTCATCGCGTATTTCATTTCATATTAGAACAAGGAAAGAAACTTATGGGACACCCTAATATTTACGAAATTTTTCAATAATATTTATTGAACTATTTCTTTTACCCACTTTTATAGGGGACGTATGAAATATTTCACAAATATTTCAACTCTTATCAACAAATATTTCCGAAATATTCCGTAAATATTCCATGCTGTGTGAGTTCTTCTTCCTACACTGTTTGGAATATTACATTGAAATCTTTCAAACATATTAATTTTAATAAAATATATCAGAAATATTTCGTAAATATTTTGTATATGTATTAAAGTATTGCACTGAAATATATCTAAAATACTTCTGAAATATTGAAAAACCGCAATTCAAGAAATTGTTACATCAAAATTGTTTGATACTTGTTATAAAATGTTTCAAAAATCTTTCGAGGTATATATTTGAAAAAACTTTCAAAAACTATGTCGCAAAACATTTCTAAAATATTCTTGAAATATTTCATAAAAATAAGTTCATCAAAATTTCCTATAAAATATGATACATAATAAATAAATATATCTAAATATCTTAGCAATATTTCATGAAATACATTAACAAATATTTACGAAATCTTTTAATAATATTTCAACCCTTGTCGATAAATATTTTCGAAATATTCCCCAATTTTCCATACTGCATACGGAACACTGTCGTTTTGTAGGGTTAAATGGTCGAAAGTCATTCGACTTGGCCATTCGATTTGAACAATATCGGAAATCAAATTAAACACTTTCTTTATTTTTATTCTTATATTTCTTTCCCAGTAAATAAGTGAAATGGTATATAAACGTAAGAGGCATCACAAAGGAAATACGCATTCAAAAAAGGGTTGGAAAACCTACCGCAGAACCAAAGATTTGGATCAGGTAATAGTTAAATACGCATAACATAACCTAGAAAAATGTGTAAGTACTGAATATTGCGAGGCGGTTCACGTGGTTCACGTGGTTCACTTTTCGATATTTCTTGCTCTCTCCTCCGGTAGTGCAACAGTGCTGTATTGGACTCAATAACAAATGTTTTATTTTTAGATTGATCAAGATCTTAAAATTGAAAATGCCAAAGAGTTACTAAACCAAGAAGTCGATTTAGACAAACCAGGTGCCGCTCAACATTATTGTCTACATTGCGCGTAAGTCGAAGTGAATTTTCATAAAAAGAAGGTCTCTAAGGTCCATTTTCGGTTCCCTTCAAATTTTGTCAATCCTTGCGGGGTCAATCTCTGTTTTCTTAGATGGATGGCCAGGGGGGGGGGGGGGGGGGGGTGACTTATTATTTCCATGGATTTATTGTGATTCCTATTCATACATACACATATACATACATACTATTTGTTGCATGAAATAAACTGAAAATTGGTGTCGGAAAATTTTTCAGATCTTTTTTCTTTTGAGTCAGATAGCAAAGTTTGTATTCGTTCTCTATAATAAACTTAACGTTTTTAATATTTCCTGTTTTTGTGACATGCATATTATGAAAATTTAATTTTCATTTAAATTCAATTATTAATGATGGACAATTTCATTTGAATAACAAAAATTTATAATATTGGGTCATTGGGAAAGTAATTTCGTTTTTTCCCAACAGATTTCACAGAAAGGAATGAAATTACTTTTCGAACGACCCAATACATAATGAAATTTAATTTCAATAAAATGTAATTAAAAATTATATGTATAATAATCTTAATTTATTTTACTTCATATCTTTGATATAAAATATAGCTTTTATACGAAATCGTATATTAATTAAATTAACCTTTATGTTAATTTTTTGTATTTAAATATAAAAATTCATTAATATTTTCACCTTGAAAATTTGCAATATTTCACTAAATCACATGGGAGCGTTAGTCGTGCATCGAGCGAATAACAGTATTGCCATGATACCAGAACATTCTCACCGAAAAAGGTGACTTACTTCGATTATACACTCTTTTATCTGATGAGTTATTTACCTAGGAAATACTTCTAAAATAAGGAATAATCCTATATAACAGTGATATCTTTGTTTTAATACCAAATATATATTGAACAACCTATAAAATCTTTTTCGATATTTCCATTTTTTATTTTTGCTATTTTTACTGCATAATTCGCGTTTTATGAAAGCTACCGATGGCATCTTTGCTTCAATGTCAAATTGGTGTCTAGTGACTTCTAAAATCATACATTAGCAAAAGCTCTTTTATTCAACTACTAGTATTTTATCGAAGTTTACAATAATTCATATTTCACCCAATAACTGCAACATATACAGTGAGCGTCAAAAGTGAGTCAAAACGTTCGGACCGAACGTCAAAGTGTTAACTCACTTTTGACGCTTACTGTATATATGTATAACCAATTCTGATAGTAATATTGATAGGTGTTATTATCTATCCCATCTTAATTTTGAGAACAAATTTACATTCAGTAACTATAAAGACTCTTTATAGAGTACTTTCATTAACCCTTTCGTTACGGCAGTCCGCTCTGCCGGAATGAAATCACTGAACGGGGCACCACGCCGAAAAGTGTGCACAATGCACGTTGGTAGTCTCCGGTGTTTACTATTACGTCTTTCAATGCTACCTTCAAATTCTCTTATATGTACACTGTTTCAAGAGCTACTTAATAACTGTTTCACCATATTATATGAGAAACTTGAAAATGAGTATATTTTAAAACATATTCAGTTATTTACATATTTACAGATTTCGCTATTATTATAAATAAAAATACAATTTATGGTAATTAAAACACCAAGTTATAATCTTGTTTCAAATCAAAAATATACTTTTATTAGGATTAATCCAATATGGGTCGATATAATCAAGAGATACTTTACCGATACTGTAAATTCTTTTTTACAAGCTGCCAGATATATCCGGCATCCGACACACAGCTGGTTGCGCGGATGCTGGATGTATCCGACACCCATAACAAAAGGGTTAATTAACATTACATTTTATAAGTTTTATAAAATCCGTTTAGGCCAAAATCACTAAAATTCATGACATTTGATCTCAAAGAATAGGTTTAGGGAAAATCATTTTGACGAAATTTGATGACACCGGAATCGGCCCTTATGGACCTTCCTCCCTTTAAGCAATGCGATTTGTACAACTGAGCACTGATCTATTTCTTAACAGACGGTATTTCATCAACAAAACAGCGTTGGAAGGTCACTTCGCAACAAAAGTGCATAAGAGGAGATTAAAAGCTTTGGAATTGGAACCTTATACAATTGAAGATTCCGAAAGGGCAGCTGGGCAGGGCAATTATATTCCACCAAAAAAACGAAAGATAGAAACTCAAACCGATCTTTTGGAAGACGATGATGTACCGATACAAGACGCTTAAATATTAAATATCGATAAAATAGCAAAACTGACCATGTCCGTAACAAAACTATACGTTATGAGAAAGTTGCTCAAGCCAGTTTTCAAAACCTATCTACAGACAAGACAATATGCATCGGCTCTATTTATACCAGCGGAAAAGGCAAATTTGTCTTGCGCATTTGTATCACCGGAATTAGATTTCGAAACTCGATTGGCGGATATCAATAAACTGGAAGATGAATTAAGAAAACGAGATATGAAATTCGACGTTCTATCGTTACGCAATAATTGGGAGTGTTATAGAGATATTATGAAAAAATGCGTGGCATTGGAGAGCGAAAGAATGAAAGTCGCAGAAAAAGTAGAGCAATTGTCATCGAAGAAAGATTTGAGCGAAGATGATCATACGGAATTGAAACATTTAAAAAAATCCGGAAAAGATTTGCGCAAAGATTGGAAAAGTTTGAAGAAATCAATGGGAAAGTTGGAAGAGGATGTCATTTTAACCTTTTTAAAATTACCCAATGAATTAGACGAAGAAACACCATTGGATCGTTCGGTAGTTCTAAAAACTATCGGAAGCAAACCCGTGGTGGCGGCACATAAGGTAAAAAGTCACCTGGACATAGGCCAAAGGCTTGGTTTATTGGTGTATCAAAATTCTATAGTAAATTATCTTTGTAACGACGCGGCTTTGTTTGAACTTGGAATTTTGAAACTCGCTGGCAACATTTTGATGATGAACAATTTAACGAGAGTTTCTTGTGTGGACTTCAGTAAGAGTTTAGTTGTCGAAGGATCTGGTTTGAATCACGAGAGCCCATTCGACTCTTTCATTTTGCAAAACAAAAAGGATATCGAAGCGGGCTCTGAAAATAAATTGCACTTAGTGGGCAGTGCCAGCTTAGTTTCATTTTTGGCTATGCATACAAAGCAATTGATCAATCCTAATCATTTCCCGTTACGATACTTTTCCTTGGGAAGAGAATATAAACCAAATTTAGATAGTCAATTATCGAAAGGATTATTTTCTATTTCTCAATCATCCGTTGCGCATGCCTTTGTCGCGGTGCATCAACCTGGAAGCGAAGAATATCGAAGCGAGATTAATAACCTAATCGAAGTTATTATGCAAATATATGATAAGTTCGCCAGCCATTATAGAATCGTCTTGCAATCCTCAAAACAATTAAATCCATGGGAGAGTTATAAAGTTTCAATTGAAATGTGGTCGAACTATTACAAAGATTACATCGAAGTCGGATACATCTGTGCCTATGGTGATTACCACAGTAAAAGATTATTGATCGCTTATCAAACACCCACTGGTAGAGATTTTCCAGCTTTAATTTCTGGCACTATATTATCAGTACCGAAGGTCTTGGGATGTTTAATGGAAGAGGATCCCGATAACTTTGTTATTCCAAAGAATATAGCGAAAGAAATAATGCCCACATTTTAAAGTTTGTAACTTGTAATTGTAAAACAGCAATTGAAGAGTACAACTAATTCTATACATCTTTATGAGTTTATGTACTTTAATGAATTTTATTTAAAATAAAGTAAAAATTCTCCTATATCGTAGAACTCTGAATACCTTCATTGCATATTTTGGAAATATGTTTCCAGCGAAACTTTACGTAAATATGTAGTAATAAACGAAAATATCGTGCATTTTTTGACGAAAGTTATTTTAATTTTTGTAATTACCGATACTAGTTTTGTTAATTTGGCAAAGTGTATGCAACTACTACATTAGGGCCATAATTATAAAATAAAATAAATAACCTTTAATTGTGTAATTTTCATTAAAAAAATATTATCCTAAATATTATAAAACATTTTTAGATAATAATAAGTGTAAGTGTCCAAGTTAAAGTGCTTAATCGAGCATTAGAACCTAATGAATTCGAATCTTCCCGGTAAACTAACTATAAAAATACCGGAAACACTTCCGGGACGTAACACTCGTGATCTTTCGTCGCACCTATTTCGTCGCTTCGTGAAAAGGAACCCTTAGTTACATGTTACCATGGACCTAACATGTTATATCAATGGTATGGTGATTTAAAATTGTATTGTATTCTAACCATAGTTTAGCGCTGCGGTATATTATACGCTAGAATTAATAGTACAAAGAATATTTCTCCGTAACATAGTAAATGAACAATTTTTGAGGTAAAAGAGCAAATACGTTCTATAACTTTGTATGGACGTAACGTATAAAGGAGCGAATCAAAATAAATCAAACATTTAACATAACCTTAATTTTACGCAGAATGGGTTCACAAATTTGGTTCCGAAATTTCGCATTAAATCGGAATTTTTACGAAGTGTCGAGAATTCTCCTTTTCAAAAGAGGCTATGCCGCTGATTTTGGCCCAATAGACGAACCTGAAATTCCTGATGTTGCATTGTTGGATGAGAAACCTATGTATGCCGATACAAATGTTGGCTTAGAAATTGAGAAAAAAAGAAACAAGTCGGGACTCAATGAAGAACATAGACGAATACTAAACGGAGAACCTCCATACGATGAAGAATTCGTCCCTTGGCATAGAACATTAACGTACAAACGAAAGCTACTAGGTAAATATGGGCTGGAGATGTCCAACGTTTCCGCTGGAATTGCATGGCCAACCAAAGATGAATTAGAGGACAGGAAAGAGTACGAGTCCGTTATGTATCCGTTAACCCTTCGGGAAGCTTGGGCGGAAATCGCTAGAAGACGAGAGGAAAAGGCTGCCGCAGTAAGAGCTAGGTATAACATATTTCTATTATAAAAGGATGAAACGTCGAATATTCCATCGAGTTGAAATTTCTAATTCTTGGATGTACTTTTTTAGTTCACCATTAGTTTTATATGTTATTACAATTTTTGTGCTTATTTGCAGATCCTATAACATTTGTAATTTGTAGTATTCATTTATTACTCCTTATGATATTTATAGTTTGCGAATATAGATATTTATTGGAAGTCTAGACTGACCCAAAAAAGGGAAACCAAAAATAAAGTACTAATACTATTGATTTCAAAGATACGTAACATCGAGCGTACTATCACTCGGCATTAGGACGTTGCATATAAAATGTCGGATGTTAACACATTGCGTATGGGTCAAGAGAAATCTCATTTTTAAAAAATTGAATGTTGCGTAGGGGTCACGAGATTTCTCGTTTTCATGTTTCTTTTATTCAATCGCAACAAGCAGTGGTAAATATTTTTGTTACGTTACCAGGATGACCAAGCCTCTCCCATTCTTAAGACAAGTGATTAGCGAATTTCGACATTCCGAGCATTTCACTAACAGGCCTATGATTTCCATGGTACTGCCATGTCACCCTGGTATTATTTCATATTATTTACCATAAAAACAATGCTGGGAACTACAATTCTCTATCGCGTTTAGTTTATAAGTTACACTTATTTAAAGTCTCATTATTATGTTGTAATATACATTCGTCCTGTTTTGCGCTGGTCGATAAGCACAAAAATGGAATGAATTTATGTTACAACCTAATATAATATTAGATTTGTCCAATATATATCTCCAATATAAAGGTTAAATGGGGTAAATTATGATTTCCAAGGGTTCCCAACATAATCCTATATTCCAATATTCTTAATTAGAAGGACAACAATGCCGCAAATTGCAGTTCGCTATTGCCTTCAATTTATTAATTATACCACATTCATTCAAAATATTGTAAAATCACAGTCGCTGGTTCGGTAGAAGTCGCGACACTCAGCGTTACTGTGTATACATACAAATGTCTTGCCATTTGTTTGGATTTCGCTATATTCTTTGCTTGCCCATACTTTTTTAGAAGCGAGAGTTTGCATGTTTAGAAAAAACCAGGATCAGGGTTGTATTGTAACAACAACATAGTCCAATATCTAGATAGAAAGGAGATCTCAATGCGTATTTCTATGACAAGGGGACCCAATCATGGTCCCCCACCAATTTTAAGTGTCTTGGGTATCTCAAATTTGAGTTGTTATATATTATATTATTAAGATGTAACATAGATTCATCCTCTTTTTCCATATAGCAGCGTTATAAAACAGGACGAATGTATGGTACAACGATCAAAATTTAAATGAATGTTACTTATAAACTAAACCATAAAGGAAAATGTGAAAAGAGAAGGAAACAACCACAATTAAAAAAATTTTAAAGATGTCAACGTATCGGTCGTTGAAATTTCAACACAATTTTGAAATAAATCATTTTTAAGAGCGAAAGAACGGAGAAAGAATATATGTTTATATAAAGTAAACGTGTTAGAGAATTGTGGTTTGCGGTATGGTTTTTCTCATAATTTACACTTGTTAACACCCTTATACGCTTTTAAACAGATTCTACCATCCGTAAAGGGTTAAAAAAACAACACAGTTGAATCTTGGCGCTACAGAAATTCTAATCGTGCCGGTTTAAGATACCTAAGGTATCTGAAATTCAGATAGACACCCTTGAGACACCTAAAATAGAATATCACTTTGACCATGATGTGGGGTCTCAAGCAAAACCTCAACTTCCCCCAAGAAGAGGCTTGCATCCACCTATCATAGAAATATATGTCGAAATTTCTTTGCTTAGTGTTTGGTCTCTGCACATATTACGCTACCCGAGAAAATTATTTGTCGAAATTTTGCTATTTTTCTAATGTGCATAACTCCGCCAATTTTCATTGTATCGAGAAAATCTTTTTATTTTATAGGTAATTATTTGTATTAATTAACATGTAGTATAATAATTACATAAGACACTATTGTATAAATTGGATATCGCAAGGGCATAATTATACCTACATCGCATTGGAACATGAGTTCACTCACGAATAATCCTAGTAGTTTTATTTAATCATTCTACATAAAACATGAAAGGAGAGGAGACAAAGCAGCATAATTTCAATTTATTCAAATTGTGATAAGCCTAGTACCAACAGTCCAACGTCACATATTTTTTGAAAAAGTCAGAAAAGATAACCTTAAAAGTATATATTCCAAGCATTCATTTTTTTAACTACATTACGTTTCTTATATATTTAGTATGAATTCTTAATATGCCGAAAGTTTTTTTTGTACAGCAGTAGCTCTTAACCCTTTCCAATCCCAGGGAGTTGCTTGTTACGGGTAAAATGTCTTCGTAAGGGAGTCTGCAGAGCGTTAAGGGTTAATATTTCATATACCATTAGGGATAATCCCGAAAGAAAATTACATGTCGCATTTGATGTTACACAGTAAATGAAAATATATAGAGAAAAATTTTTTCCTTCGCATTAAGCTGACACTTATGTCATGGATGATACTGCCATCTAGAGGCAATATCTGTAGCGAGAGAGCAGGAAGACAAGATGGCGTAGATGGCGAAAGCAAGGACCACGTGTACCGAAAGACTATTATTAATAAATGTTAATAAATATGTTCATAATTAAACATGGCGCAGTCGTATATCGTGCTAAAATAATATAAAAAAAGAGACTAAAGAAAGGTTACAAAAAAAAATAAATAAATAAATAAATAAAAAATAATAAATAAAGATAAAGAGCACGTGGAAAAACGCTCAGAGTAAAAATGGAAGGAACGACGCAGAATCAGTCACAAACGTTTGCATCGAATTTGAAACCACCAGCACCGTTATCGTTCGAAGGAGATATAGCGGAGAATTGGAAAAAGTGGCAGAAAAAATTCGACATATATATGCGGGCGACGGAAAATATTAACAAGTCGTCAGAAGTGAAAACAGCTATTCTCTTGTACGCCATAGGAGAAGAAGCCCAGGACAAATTTGATACATTTGATTTAACAGAGGCCCAAAGAAGGAATTATGAGGCTGTGGAGGAAGCGTTTCGAGATTATTGCACGCCAAGAAAAAACGAAAGTGTATGTCGTCATCTATTTTTCCAAAGAAGCCAAAAAACGGGTGAAACATTCGAAGAATATTTAACAGATTTAAAGAAATTAAGTATAGATTGCTCATTTGGAACCTTAAAAGATAGTCTAATTAAGGACAGAATAATCAGTGGAATTAACAATAACCAACTAAAAGACAGACTGTTACGTGAAGAAAATCTAGAACTGGAAAAATGTATACGGTTATGCAGAGCAGCAGAAATAGCAGGCATAGAAATGCAAAAATTGAAGCCTGTGGAGAAAATTGATGCCATAAGAAGCAGCCAAGGTACGAGACAGACGCCGATGGAACAACATCAAAGGACAGACCAGCACAGGAATGGAAAAAAAGAGTATACAAGGCAAGGATTCAGTCAACAAAAGCAGCTGAAGAAGGACAACCGAATGGGTAAAAACGAACCAAACTATAACGAGCAGCAATTGAAGTGTGGCAGGTGTGGTTATAATCATAAGTTTAGACAGTGTCCAGCGTATAAAAAACAATGTAAGAAATGTAGAAAGTATAATCACTTTGCTCAGATGTGTAAAGCACAGAATGTACATTTAGTGCAAGAAAGCGTCGAAACAGTAAACGAAACTCTCCTGTTGGGTTCGATTACACAGAATAGTAATGACGAAGGGGATCAATGGATAGAAAAAATAAGATTTAAAGATACGAATAAAGATTTATCATTTAAGCTTGATACAGGAGCAGGTTGTAACGTAATAGGAATAACAGATTATAGAAAGGTAGGACCGCATGAACAATTTGAATTATCTAATATAAAGCTAACAAGTTACAACGGTACAGAGATTAAAGTGTTGGGAAAGATAAAATTGCAATGCCAAATAAAAAATAAGATAGAATATATTGAATTTTATATTGTAGAGAATCGTGCATCAATACCAGTGCTAGGGTTACCAACGATCAAAAAATTAAAATTGATAAATAGAGTAGATTATATAGGAGAAATACAACTAAAAGACAAGGAAACTCTCATTAAAAATTATAAGGATTTGTTCGAAGGAATAGGAAAAATGAGTTATAAATATGACTTTAAATTAAAGCAAGGAAGTATACCAAAGATAGAACCTTGTAGAAGAGTTCCATTTAAATTATATGATGCGTTTAAGAAAGAATTGGAAAGCATGGAAAAGGAAACAATAATTAAAAGAATAGACGAGCCGACAGATTTTGTAAACCAAGTAGTTTTAGTAACAAAACCGGATAAAACGCTACGAGTTTGCTTAGATCCGCAGAATTTAAATACATGCATACAAAGAGAACATTTTAAGTTAGATACTTTTGAGGAAATAGCAGCCAGGATGCCAAATGCGAAGGTATTTAGTAAGTTAGATGCATCGAAAGCATTTTGGATGATTGAATTAACAGAACGTAGTTCAAAAATGACCACTTTTCAAACACCGTTTGGCAGATATAGGTTTCTGAGAATGCCATATGGTATAAAAACGGCACCTGAAATCTTCCATAGAATTTTTAAAGATGTGTTTGGTAGCATACGTAATGTAGAAGTTTACATTGATGATATAATAATATGGGCTCCAAATAGAAAAGAACATGATCAGACACTTAAGTTAGTTTTAGAAAAAGCCAGAGAACATGGAATTAAATTTAATTTGAATAAAAGTGAAATTAATCAAGAAAGAGTTAAATTCTTAGGACATGTTTTCACGTCAGAGGGTATTATGATAGATAAAGGAAAAACGGAAGCAATTCGGTTAATGAAAAGTCCCAAGGATGTGAAAGCAGTAGAGCGCATATTGGGAATGGTCACATATATCGCGAAATTTATACCAAATGCAACTGAAATAACAGCACCGCTACGAGAACTGACAAGGAAAGGTGTTAAATTTGAATGGACAGATAGATGTGAAAAAACTTTTCAAGCTATAAAGAAAATGTTAATTAGTACACCGGTACTGCAGTATTATGACTCGGAAAAAGATTGTGTACTGAGCGTAGATGCAAGCAGTACAGGGGTAGGTGCAGTTATATTACAACAAAACTTGCCAGTAGCATACGCTTCAAAAGCATTTACAGATACGCAAAAGGCATGGGCGCAAATAGAAAAAGAAATGTATGCTATCGTTTTTGGCTGTGAAAGATTCAAGCAATATATATATGGTAAAACAACTATAGTACAAAGTGATCATAAACCGCTAATACCTATATTTAAAAAGGGATTAAATGAGATACCAGTAAGGTTGCAAAAAATGCGCTTAAGATTACAACCATTTGATATTAAAGTAGAATATAAGCCGGGTAAGGACTTATATCTGGCAGATGCTTTATCGCGACAGCATTTAGAAATTAGTGAGGAGGATGAGTCTATCAACACACACATTTTAAGTATACAGATAAAAGGAAATTTAAGTAATAAAAGATTCATAGAATACGTGAAGGAGACCGAGAAAGATGTAGAATTACAGACGGTTATAAAATTAATAAAAAATGGATGGCCAAAGGAAGTAAAGGATGTACCTAATATAGCAAAGGCATATCACACATATTATCCTTACTTAAATGAAGTAAATGGGTTACTTTTTAAGAATAATTCCATAGTAATACCTAAAGCTTTACGACAAGATGTTTTACAAAGATTGCATTACATGCACCTCGGTGTTGAAAAAACTAAAAACAGAGCTCGCGATATAGTGTTTTGGCCAGGGATCAGTCGAGAAATAGAGAACTTAGTATCGAAATGTCAAACATGTCAAAAATTCCAAAAAAGTAAACAAAAAGAAACTTTGATACCAACGGAAGTTCCTCAAGAACCGTGGAGAGTAATAGGAACCGATATATTTTATTTCAATAGAGTACCTTATTTAATTATAATAGATTATTTTTCAAAATACGTAGATTTTGTTAAACTACAGAATGAATCAAGCGAAAATGTAATACAAACGCTTAAGGTAATATTCGCGCGATTTGGAATACCGGAAATAGTAAGATCAGATAATGGTCCGCAGTATAGTAGCTATAAATTCAAGAAGTTCGCAAATGATTGGCAATTCAAACATACAACTTCAAGTCCAAATTATCCTAGAAGTAATGGAATGGTTGAGAGAAATGTACAAACGATAAAGAATATAATAAAAAAGGCAGAAGATAGTGGGCATGATCCATATTTAGCTATCTTGGAATACAGAAATACACCATTTAGTTCAGATATAGAGTCACCAAATAAACTATTGTTAGGGAAAAATGTGAGAGGAATCTTGCCAGAAACACAGAAAATACAAAGCCAAAGTAACAAGGAAGTAAAAGAGAAGTTACAAGAAAAACAACATTTACAGAAATTGTACTATGATAAGCGTACCAGGAGTTCCCCAGATATCCAGGTAGGTGATAATGTATGGATCCAAAACCAGGATAAAAACTGGAATAAAGGATTAGTAGTAAATAAAGCTAAGGAACCAAGATCATTTGAAGTAATGACAGAAAAGGGACAACTCCTGAGACGTAATAGTATGCATATTAATAAAGATGCGAGCGAGTCATTTAGTATTAAGCAGGATATAAACTATGATGATCTGTTTGATACTGTAAGTACTAGTGTGAGCGATGCGAATCTTAGAAAAGAGAATGTTCAGACTGAAAATGAGACATTAGAGCCGGTTAGAGGAAACGCAGAACAAGCTTGTAAACCACAATCGAGCGAAACGATAACAAAATCAGGCAGACATGTAAAACGTCCGAAATACCTCCAAGATTTTGTATGTTAGGAAGAATAACTTCCAAAGTTGGTTTTATATATTCAGACTGTTACTTTTGAAATAGTTAAGTATATCTTATAGTTTATAAGTTTATTTTAAGTTGTGTTGTTTAATCACATGAGTCTAAAATTATAATCAAAAAAAAAAAAAGGAAAAGAGAAAAACAAGCTTTTATGTTTGAAAATAGTTTGCTTGAAAAAGGGAGATGTCATGGATGATACTGCCATCTAGAGGCAATATCTGTAGCGAGAGAGCAGGAAGACAAGATGGCGTAGATGGCGAAAGCAAGGACCACGTGTACCGAAAGACTATTATTAATAAATGTTAATAAATATGTTCATAATTAAACACTTAGTCACCCATTGCCACTTACAATTAGAGTGGGAGTCAAGGGAAAGATTCTTATAAAGCGTTTGTTCGGTCCCAAAGAGATTATTATAACGAGGCCCTGGTCTATATTGTTGTAAATTTGGAGATTAAAATCCAACATTTTACATGGAGCGTCCTAATAAATCCAACTTGTCGAAATGGTGTCTACCGTGTCAAAGACGATATGTTCGAGAAAAGGTGTCGCAGGGTATCGCAACGATAATTTTTTAAATATTACGAGGATGTTTTTAGTTTATAAAATAGTAACATAAAATGAAAACCTGATATTAATCGACAGTTCGCTTTTTTTTGTTACTACTGTTAAGAAATCATACGATTTTTTTGGCCCATCGCGGTGTCCTACCTTCTTAAGATAGTCGAACAAGGGCATGTTCGTAATATAGGGTCTTCCATTGAGAGGTTTTTATTTTAAATGATTAAAAAAACACCTTTTTCTAAAGAAAAATTCTGACATCTTTATTCCAACTTAAAGTACGAACCCTACGATTTAATGTGGGATACGATATCTGGTAAATTGCTACGTCGGGATTTCTGACAAATAGTCATCCTTTTTAGGAAGTTTTGCATCACGTTTTTGCACAAATGATTTTCTCGTAAAAATCAGGGTTACCTGTCTGCATTTCTAACACATAATCAACAAACATACGGCGTTGTGCATGGTCTTTAGGCTTCAATTCTTGCGTCAGCTGCACTTTGTACGCATGCAAGCCAAGATCTTTATGCAAAATGCGATGTAGGCTGGTTTGTGAGATGTTTAATTGTTGCGAACGTCTTGCAATGGATAAACCTGGGTTTTCTGCGACACTTTCGGCTACAGCAGCAATGTTCTCGATTTACCTGGCACGACGAGTACGAACTGCGGTCTTTACATCAGTAACTTGGTCGTTTTTCTCAAATTTCTTATATAGGTTCACAATTGCTGTGCGAGAAGGTGCTTCAAAGTGACAAAAGCACCACGAACTCTACGAATTGTCTCTGAAAAATTTTCACCATATTTATAGTGAATTTGTACTATTCCTATTCGTTGTTGAAACGTATATCGTTTCATTTTCTTAAATCGTATACTTTTTACTTTACAGTTGTCCGATAAGAGCGCTATATATTTGAAGGTTTACAAATACCGCGAATTTTAAAATGAAACCTCTTAATGGAAGATCGTATAGTTTAGTATAAACCAAAATTACATTCTGGTTTCTTACGTTTCAGAGATGAGCAGTTGGCGAAAAATATGCTGATGGTAGATAAGTGGAGATCCGAGTTGAAAGCAAGGGTCGAGAAGAAAGCTGCCGATGTAGCTCAAGCTAAAGCAAGAAAAGAACGGATGATAGAAGAGGTACGCCGGCACTTTGGATTCCAAGTAAGTATGAAGGACGAAAGGTTTAAGCTAATGCTACAGAAAATAGAGAAAGAGGACAAGAAAAAGAAGAAAGAAGAAAAGAGACAAGAGAAGGCTGCCAAAATGATGGCGAAAATCTTGGCAAAAAGTGCTGACAAATTGGACAAGGAAGGTTCGGCGCAGCCAGTGGGAGAGGTACCCAAGGATGCACCCGCGAGTACTTCGTGAAACACAATTGTCATAAGGAAATAAAGTAACGCTAATTTGTATTATACATATATATGAATATATTTATTCAGAATGTATTTTTTTTTCTGACACTAATATAAAAAAAATTACACACAGGTCTCAAGAAGAAATTCTAACCTCGAGTAAGTCCGACGAATAAGGTCGGTTATAATAGATATATGCAATGAAAGCTGTAAATCGAATCATGATTGAACGAGACAGTGAATGGCATGGCGTATTGATATTCTTCAAAACACTTTCCACGAGCACTGACTTTGTGAAGCATAAGGATACCTTTCTAATTACTTTCCAATAATACAAATTCTCTCATATAAGTATTTGAATATCCGATTATGATCAAAAGGAGGTAAATTTTGCTTTTTTTCCAATTGTCCGTGTTCGATACAATTTTCGTTGTCATTACTTGGATGCAAGGCCATGGGAACGGACGGATCGTTGATTACAATTACTCGAAATTGTTCCTTTTCCGCGTGTCAGGCGGATTGAAGCTGCGAGGGAGACGTCAGTTCATAAAACTGGAAGCTTAGTTCTTCTCCGAACAAGTTTTCAGGTGTTATTTCTGGATCGACGACGCTTAACCCCAATGCCGCTGGGTTTAAATCCGTGACCAAATAACCTTCTCCGATTAAGCCACATTCTTCTGCCACTACTTCCTTTGAAATAGGATTGAGGAAATCTGAAAAAACATAAAGGAAACAAATTTTATTATTACATTATACGAAATGAACCTTTTAAGGACAGGACTGGTCGATATTTCAACCACTCAAGTATCATAACATTTTCAAAATGTTTTGAGGATAATATTATGTATTGAATATAGGAAAAATAGTGTAACCATTCTAGGAAACATATTTGACCTTAAAATAGTGATTTCAAGGTCAAAATTTTTATTCAGTATTTCGACCTGAAAATTAGTATACCCACGAATTCTGGTACGCTGAATACGAAAAAAATAGTATTGCGTATGGTAAAACGCATCTTCAAGGTGAATATAAAGACGAAGTTCGGGCTAAAATAGAAGAAACAATAAATTTGACCTTGAAATACATTTTTCATTATTTTTTCATATTCTGCGCATCCAATTACGTAGGAAAGCACTCCTAACTCGTCAAATCAAATTTTTAACATTGGACTTTACGTTGCAGACGGAAGTGGTCGAAATTTTGACCACCAATTTTGTCAGGCACTCGACGTGACAAATACTTTGATTTTATGTACAAATATCAAGTACATAAAAAAATGTCCAATTTAAACATCCCTGTCCTGAAAAGGTTAATCATGAGAGAAAGAACGATTAACCACTTGCGCTATAAAGACATGCCCCGCACGTCGTAATACTTTTGTTCCAAGATCGTCAACGACGTGAACACCACGTCCGATAGTCATTTATCCGTGTGTTATATTGTAGAGCACGACACCGCAACCGAAAGTTAAGGAGGTTCTTGCACAAATATTTATCAACTCAGCTGTAATATTTTCAATAGTTCAAGCTATGCCCAATCTTATGGTATTTTTACTTTATGGTGTTACCGTGTAAAATTTGATGAAATTAAATCTTGAAATTGTTACTTTTTTATATGTACTCTTATGGGACTGCATGAAAAAATTATATTTCCGAAGCGTGAACAAATTTTTGAACAATATAAAATATATGAATTTAAAGATAAAAGCTTCCTCTTTCAGATTACATTTTGTAAATAACTTGCAACCGTGGAAAATTTGGAGATATTATATGTTAAAGTGAGTAAACTTTGATTACATCCGGTTATCTGTAGGGAAGCCATGTTTTTCATATAGCGTGACTGCGCGAGAGAAGCGCGCACTTCTATTCGTCTATGACTGGTGATTCTCGTAAACCTGGGCCGGTAATATACTTGACGGTTACTCACGGGTTACACAAGTTGTAGTCTATTTATTTTAATAAAAAGTAGACAATGCGCACAACAAATGTAATGTTTACATTAGAATTATTTATTGAAAATTATTTTCAATTTTTAAACATAAAATACATACATAAATATTTGCAATAATTTTTTGTAACATTTGGGTTAAGTTGTACTCGCAAGAGCCTCCTTAAACGATAGCGCAAGTGGTTAACCGTTTGAGTCCCAAGGGGTATTGAAAAAACACTATCGCGAATAGCGCGACCGCGCTTCAGTGTCCTTACATTTGAAGTGTGCTGTGTTTTCTCGACATAAAATTGAACGGCGCGATAGCGCTGCTTGGGACTCAAACGGTTAAGTACCTCATAAGTTGATGAGTACAGTTTTTCTGGATCATGAAAATCGATGGACGCATGGAAAACGGATGGATTCCCGAAAAAAGCGCCTTTGGTGCAAAAAGAACAAGCCAAGTTCATTATAGGAAATTAGTAAAATCTTTAACCTACGAAAGTATTGAAATCCGGTAATTGCAGACAAAGTAGAATTTGTGCTGGATTTGTCGGGCCTATAAACCAAATGATAAGCAATCGATACAATATGCGCAATTCAAAGTAGTATTACGATTACGAATGATTAGCGTTAGGGAGCGGACAAAATTCAGCCTCGCTTTTATCTTGGCTGAAATTACCGAATCTTATTATTATCCCAAGTTGATGATCTTACCAATTTTATACAATGAACTCAAACCAAAGGTGTTTTTTCTCAAGAATTTATCTCCTTTTTGCAATACGTAATAAACAGGGTATCCATTTGCAAACTTTCCAGCCGAATATCTCGAAAAGTATGGAAAAATTAAAAAAAGTGTGAAACACGGGTTCAAAGGTTTCGAAGATGAATGACGGGCGCAATATCCGTTTTTTCATTAGGGTGGGCTTTTCAAAGTCATTTGAAGGTCAACTTTTCTTCGAATGGAAACCCATATTTTATATTATTTTTTTATTCGTAGAAAACTTTTGTCGTTCGAGCTATATTTTAGAAAATAATTATATTTAATCTAAACAGATCAAAACGGTAATTGTTTATTAAATGAAGAACTTTTGTAATTCCAACAAGATGGTGTGGCCCCACATTACGCGTTACCAGTTCGCCAGTGGTACAATCGATTCTCACAAAGATGGATTGGCAGAAGAGGTGTTATTGACTGGTCACCGAGATGACCAGATCTAACTCCATTCTCTTTTTGTGGGGACACAAGAATGTATATAAATATACAGGGTGGCCATAAAGTAAGTATCACTTTCAAAATTCAATATTTCAGACACCGAAAGAGAAAACTATAATCATGCATATCATTTTATTCAGGGTAAAATGGGATTTCTTCCTAAATTGTTTCAGATTTTTTGGAGCACTTTAAAAAATCACTTAAATTTGACCATTTTTCCTGATTCTACGCGATTTATCGATACTACGAATATTTTTGGCCAAGGTGACATTCAAATTAGATTATGAGAATGTAATCTGAAGAAAACGTAATGCCTCTCGATGAGCTCGATACAATAATTGTCAATTTCTAATTGATTTTTGATCAGAAAAATATTAAATTATGCGCTAACGTTATGAATAAATTTTTAGGTTAACGATGAAGAAGGATTTCACTTGGTTCGATTCATCAACTCAAATCTGACTAATGCGGAAATGATAGTGTAGATTTTTTTAGTGCAAAACTTAAGCTCCATCACCGCGACAAGGTGGAAGCGCGTCGATGGAGGTTTTTTGTTACTTTTTTTTCGTTTTTGTTCTTTTTTTTTATTGCTTTTGTTTTAAATTTTTGTTTTTTTCTAAATTTTGTATTACTCCTTTTTGCTGAAAGCTTTTAATTTCGTCCTAATTGTGCAACATTTGTTCAATGCACAAGTCTCGTGGGACTTCTATTGCAACTGCAACTGGAAACTCAGTGAGCCAATTTCCGATAGAATGGCCGGCTCGATCATCAGTCTTGTTAGTCGCGGACTTTTGGCTTTGGGGCCACTTACAATCAAAAGTCTTTTTAAGCCATCCCCAGACAATCGATGCACTTAAAAATAGCATAACAGTTGCCGTTCAGACCTCTCCGAAATGCTGTTCGCTACTGTGACCAATATTGTCCCACGATTGGAACACATTATTGAAAATGAAGGGAGGCGCACTTAACACATGTTCAACAATTAGGACGAAATTAAAAGCAAATTGCAGCAAAAATGGGTAATAGAAAAATGGGGAAAAAACCAAAAATTCAAGAAAAGAATAGAAAAAAAGAACAAAAACGAAAATAAAAACTTCCATCGACGGGCTTCTACCCTGTCGTGGTGATAGAGCTTAAGTTTTGCACTCAAAAAATCTACACTATCATTTTCGCATTAGTCAGATTTGAGTTGATAAATCGAACCAAGCAAAGCCCTTCTTCATCGCTAACCTTTAAATTTATTCATAACCTTAGCGCATAATTTAATGTTTTCCTGATCAAAAATCAATTGAAATTGACAATTATTGTATCAAGCTCATCGTGAGGCATTGCGTTTTCTTCAGATTATGTTATCATAATCTAATTTGAATGTCATCTTGGCCAAAAATGTTTATACTTGCGATAAATCGAGTAGAATCAGGAAAAAGGGTCAAATTTAAGTGATTTTTCAAAATGCACCAAAAAATCTGAAAAAATTTAGGAAGAAATCCCATTTTACCCGAAATAAAATGATATATATGACTATAGGATTTTCTTTTACGATGTCTGAGATGTCGAATTTTGAAAGTGATACTTTATGGCCACCCTGTATATTCTTTCTTCAGTCTATCGGTCTTAAATTTATTTATTAAAATATTGTGTTGACGTTTCGACAACTAATACGTTGTCATCTTGAGAACACTAATTTAAATAATTATTTTAATTTCATATTTTACTTTCTTAGAATTGAATTAATTTAATAATGCGAAAGTATTATTAAATTAAATTAAATTAAATTATTAAACACAATATTTGAATAAATAAATTTAAGGCCCATAGACTGAAGAAAGAATATATATTTATTTAAAACCTCGGGTCAAAGGTGGGATAATTAAAATAATTTACAAAAACTTATGTTTATAAAAGACAACCAGAAAGCGTCAACGTCTCGCCTCGCAGAGTTGTGCAGGTATGTAGAGCTATTCTAACAAAAATCTTCAAAAATATTCATTCAAAAACTGAGAATCATCGGCATCGTTGTTTAGAAAACAACGGAGAATATTTCAAAAATTTTGTATAGTTACAAACTTTTTCGCAGTGTAACTGTGCCTCGCTCTACTTAACTTTTACGCTATTTTTACTGCACTACTTATACGTAATCAAAAATTAAAACCAAAAATACAGTGTTTAAAAATGAAATAGATTCTCTAGTTCAATACTAAATTTTTTACAGACGTATAATTGCTCTACAAAGTAAATTCCGTTTGTATGTGTCAAAAAATGATTAAAGAAATTAAACTCCAAAAATAATTCTAAACGAAAATCCTAAAAGGTGTCTTTTGACACCTTTGGTAGAAATAGCGCTAAATATCACCGAAAATATTGCTCAGATATAAAGAAGTTTACAAGAACAATTGCTGTTTTTTTACGTGTAATAAAGTCCCATAATACAAAATATTGGTTTCCATTTGAGGAAACAAAGTTGACCTTCAAATGAGCTTAAATCACTACCCAAATAAATAAACTGATACAGTCGATTCTCCGTACAAGATACCACAAGGGACCAGAGGGGAATATGATTCCGAGAATTACCGTTCTCCCACTTAGCGGCCTGCTACGCCGGAGAGGAATAGAACTCTCGTCCTTCGTATAAGGTACCATGCAAAATAGTTTAAAGTTAAACTGATAATGCAGGTTGCTTTGTATTCCATATCCTTGTCCTTCTTTTTTTTTGTCACGCGACTAGAAGTCCGCAAACGAGGAGTTCTCGCAATGTTGACAGGACAGAAAGAGAGAAGGAAGGTTATTTTTACCGTTTGTGCAATTATCTCACGTAAGTAAATCAATTTTAAACATTTGAAACACATCAGAATAGGCTTGAGTTCATGTTTGTCATGATCGGGAATATTTTGTCTTAGACTTTCGTATATTTTTATTCTCAAATTATGGAAAACAAATAATTAATCATTTATGATAATAAATTTAAAAAATCGTTATGTGCAAATAATTCTTATTTTTTCTCATTTATTTCCGTGGTATCTTATACGGAGTACGCAACTCCAAACATTCAGAGGCGAAGAGGCATTAGGAGTGGGGGTAGTGAATTAGCAAAGGGGAACCCGTGGTATCTTAAACGAAAGCATTCGAAGGTATCTTATACGGAGAATCAACTGTACTACCCAACCTCTTTTTATACATATACGGCTGAAAAGTAGGACTCCGCTATAACAATCTCTTCCGGACCAAATAATCGCCTTATAACAATCCTTCCCTCAATTTCCACTCTGCGTGATTAGGTTGTAAGTTTAATGCGCAGGAGTGTGCGCGGAAGACAAAATCCATACGTTTTTGTTTACCGTGTAACATCAAATATTTTTACATGTGCAATTAGTAAAAAATAAATAAATTCAACATTAGAGACAGATTTTTACCGTTGATTACAGCGACAACGAAATACTGGTCTACCTGTTCTAGGTTTTTAGAATTAATAATTATTATGCTTATAAAAGTCATTAATTTCGTGTACAATTATGTTTTTTTATATATGTAATTTTGAACCCACGCATAATACACATTTGGTATACAATACATTTGCACATTTTCAACTTCAAAAAAAGATAAATTTTGTGATTTGGAGGTTCCGTCAATTTATAGGCGCCTCATGAGTTTAATGTGATTGGTCGACAAACTTTGGGGGGAGTTAGAAAGATTGTTATCGGAAGGTAATTTTACGCCTTACAGAGAGGGATTGTTATAAAGTGAAATTGTTAGCGGGGCCCTACTGTAATTGAAAAATCGCTTTATCGAATTCGTTTCCCTAAACAAAATCGAGATGGACGTTTGGAACGTTTAAATGATGTCTTACTCTATAGATAATTGTCATGCATTGTACTTCAAGTTAGAAAATTAATTAGTTCTGTCTTAATTGATTGTTCTTTTAGTTTATTTTAAAGTTATACCGTTCTTATTGAAAAACTCTTTATAGTTATGTCCAGGAAAAAAAATCTTTCCAAAAATAATAAGTTTTCGAGTGATTTGATTGCCTCGTCCCTTTCAAGTTTAGAGTAAAACTTACCAGTTTCTTTTAAGGAGCATGTCTGTTCCTCTGTTTGTCCACTCTGTTCAATGGATTGTTGCACTTCATGGGCTGGATTACTCGTCGCATCTGCGGTCATAGGAATAAGATATTGTACTTCTACTTCCCTTTTGATACCACTTAAAATCTGTTCCGCGCAATCTTCCAACGTTACACAGTTAACAGCGGTACCGTCGTTATCTTCTTCTTGTGTAAGTTGTTCTGTGATACTAGCTGTGGCTGCCGCAACCTCGTCGATGGTCACGAATTGACTGTAAAATTAAATCAAAGAGTTCAATTGTTTTCATCCCTTGTCGTTACTTTTCTTTCATCAGAAAGAAATTAATATTCCAAAATATGCTGCATTTGTTATGCATGTATTTTGGCAACTCGTGTTCTTGCAAAATAAAAAAGTTGAATAAATAAATAAATGCATGAAAATTAAACAAACGCTTTCAAATTAAAGATTTCCCGAAGAGGCTACAAAATTTTCCTCGATTTTTTTAGAAACCCAATGCATTTAATTATTCCTAGTTACTTATTTTTTTGTCATGTGTCCAAAAAGTGGTGGCACTCAAAAAATTAAAGAACATTGTTACAATGCTAATAAAAATAAATATGTATTACAATATGTTTTAAATAAATAGTATTTTTGGAAACAAATATTTACTAATAAATACCGTGTAAAAAAAACACAATACACAATTTAAATTTCAAATGCGTTTTTTTAAAATACATGTTTTCAAAACGCGTACCCAGAAATATCTCAAAAATGACTCGACCGATTAACTTGTAATTGGAGACCTTAATCTACATTTAAAAATTGGTCCTTTTCGTAGCAATTTTTTTGCAGAATTAATTTTATTTTTACACCTGAAAGTCGAAAAAATTTCTAGTAAAAAAAATCACCATTTTTAATTGAACGACTATGATTTATCAAAAATCAATATTTTAGAAGTCGGCTACGTAGAAGACTACATATTTTCACACAGTTTAAGAATAGTTTGATTCGTGTCAGATAAGTTTTGTACGAACTACCGTAGAACCTCGTTATAACAATCTCTTCAGGACCGAACAAACTCCTTATAACAATAAACAAAAACGAGAAAGCATAAAGAAAACGTTTCCTCTATGCTTCCTTCTGAGCATCAAGCTTACAACCTAGTCACGCATAAAGCGTTTTATGGGTCCCGAAGAGATTGTTATAACGAGCTCCTACTGTAGATCTAGTATCTTTTGTTTAACCGGGTCTTATCACATTTTTTACAGAAGCTTTTCAAAGACACTTCTTATTATTTTAATTTGGAATTACTTTCTAATAATAATTCTAATTAGATCATTTTTCGTCAAGTAAGTTTCTGACATCGTTAAGGGATTGGCAAAATTACATGATTTCCAAGATTTTTTTGCCGTTTTATTGAGTATTAACTAAAATTCGCAAAATACAACCAAAAAAGTACGTGTCTAGTAGTATGTGTATAAATTTTTATATTAGATAATATTTAAAAATGGTGGAAATATAACTCTTCTCTTAGAGCGTCCGTTTTCTTTTCATCACTCGCGGTGACCACAATATCGTCGGAACGGCTTAGTTCAAATCAAAATAAAAGAAAACTGTGTTAGTATATTGCATTATGAAGGGCCTGAACGAAGGGTTTGGTAAAATTTAGATTTTTACAAAAAAGACAACAATTTTACGAAAAAATCCGACATCCGAGCTGAACTGATTTTGGTATTTTTGTTATAAAAATTTTTTTTGTTACCGAATTAAAAAATCCTTTGTTCAGGCCCTTCATAATGCAATATACTAACACAGTATTCTTTTATTTTGATTTCAGATAAACTGCTCCGACGATATTGTGGTCACAGCAAGTGATGAAAAAAAACGGACGCTCTAGGAGAAGAGCTGTATTACCCCCATTTCTGAATATTTTCTAATATAAAAATTTATACATATACTACTAAACACGTACTCTTTTGGTAATATTTTTCGAATTCTAAGTAATACTCAATAAATCGGCAAAAAAATCTTGAAAATTATGTAATTTTGCCGATCCCAAGTAGGCATAACCCCTTAAACATTAGAAAAAACACCTAGAAAAATCGTTAAAAACTTTTGGTTTACCCTGATACTAGTTATGGATAACACTGAGAGCGAAAATGATAAGTGATGAACTTATTAGATGGATTAAATAATTTTCAAATATCACTTGTTACGATTCAGAGAAAATAAAAATAGTGGGTTTAGATTTTTTAACGTTGAAAAATCAAACATTTTTAATTTTAATTGTGAGGATACTTCGGAACTATTTAGCTTAACATTTCATACTAAAATTTCGGTGTATAAGCGAACACTCTCATTTTGTTACATGTAAATGTGCTTCTTAATTCCTTCAGACCTGATTTTTCTCGAAAAGAGCAAAATTTTTTTAAATTTACATTTCCATCAACAAATAAAGGGAGCACTAACTGTAGTTATGTTTAAATAAAATGTACATACATACGTTAACACTATTTCTACCGCCCTAATTATGCGTGATCAAAAATCGAAAGTCAAAAATATAAAAATATAACTTAAATAGATTTTCTTAATTAATACCATATTTTTTACAGACGCACAATTGCTCTACTAAGCATCTCCCGTTTGTGGGTTTCAAAAGAAGATTAAATTAAATCTCAAAAATAATTCCAAATTAAAATTCTAGAAGGTGTCTTTTGACACCTTTGGTAGAAATAGGGTTGACATGCAGAAACAGTCAACAAGGTTGCCGAACCTGGTGATTATATTACCAAAATTTTGAAAATTAACCTTTTGTCATGCGACGACGATTTAGGGTCGTTATTAATTTTATGTACATTGCGTTTTATTTCGTGTTAATTGCCATGTCGGCCACTGGTGGTCGACATTAAATTTTCCGTTCAGGCCGCGCGAGTTATGACAAATGCAATAGAATGTATCATTGCGACTCACGCGGCGCCAATAGGGAGTCACGTGAATTTGGCGTGAAGCCTAATGCGTTAATGTAGTTAATGCACGTTACTTATGCATCAGGTCTGAAGGGGTCAATCGAATTAGATGAATTTTAGAAGACTATTTGTACCTTTGCGTGTGCCACATGCATAGTGCGTATAATAAGCTGCATTATAATATTTACCATGAAGCGTTCGTAATCCTGGATTGAGAGTTATTGACTTCCGTTATAACTTTAGAAAATTGTTTTGTAGACGAGCAGGGCGCGTTGTTGTTAGTGACAATACTTTGTCGAGGCCGAGTATCGCGATTTGCAATCGCCCAAAGATGACCGGCTCCGTGTGGTGCTTTCGATCCTTTGCGAAAGTGTGGATTTATGGAAAGATTGTGACGAACGGAATTTTTCCAACGATCGTCGTTACTTTTGTAGTAAGGAAAATGTTCCCTGTGTGAAATATGAAGAAAAAGAAGGTCATCAAGGTATACTGGAAATGGGGAATAATAGTTATATAGAGTCTTCCATTGAGAGGTTTCATTTTAAAATTCGCGGTATTTGTAAACTGACAAATATACAGCGCTCTCATCGGACAGTTGTAAAGTAAAAAGTATACGATTTAAGAAAATGGAATGATATGCGCTTCAACAAAGAAATATAAATAGTGAAAATTCACTATAAATATGGTGACAATTTTGCGGAGACAATTCGTAGAGTTCGTGGTGTTTTTGTCGCTGTGAATCACCTTCTCGCACAGCAATTGCGAACCTAATTAAGGACGTTCGCCAGAGTCATAGAGGAGTGAGCTGTGCGGGGAGATTTCCTATGCTTATACATTGTGGCGATTGAGTACTGCCAACCTCAATTATCTAAAATATTAATTATTTAAAATGATCGTAAATATAAATAAATAATATAAGTAGGCAATAAAATATTTAAAATCGATATTTTTATTAAATGTAATTTTTTGTAATTAAGAATTTGCTAATAATATTCATATTCAAGTACATAAGAATTCTAGTGAAACTTGGCAACAGCGCAATATAAGTGTTTAACGGATGGTAATGGTTCGGCTCAGTTTGGCTGCCAACATAGCTACAGAGCACAAGAGAGCATATCTTAACCTCAAAATGTTGGCTGAATCACAAAATTTACAAGTGAGGTTAAAAGGAAAATTCTCGTGCAAGAAACAATTAAAACGTTTTCGGCAATGCTCAGAAATGGGGAAAAAAGAATAAAAAGATACAATCTATAAACAAGAAACAGGATAACACATTCCCTATAAAAGGCAATCGGATTGTTGCTTTTAGCAGTTCAAATTTACCGCCTAATTGAAAAGCGGTGTTGCCAAGTCTAACGTTCAGGTGATGTAAAATCTGTACATTACGATTTAATCAATTAATTTAGACTATAAATAAACGGTAAATCTCCTCTATATTTCTCTGAAATAATTAGCAAGCTTTGATTTATCCGATAAAAAATTTTATTTCGTTTTTGAACATTCTAAAAGTAATTATTTTTCATATCAAACTTTACTCGCCATAAGAGCACATGTTAAATTACCTTTTATTTTTATTCGATTTTGTCAATAACAAAACGGTAAAAAATTCTGAACAAATTCATAGTATATTTTTTTATATTAAGAATAAGGTACAATTTTTCAGAATTTTTTGACATGTTAAAACTTTCTGGCAAACGTCCTTAAGGGGTTATGCCTACTTGAGATCGGCAAAATTATACATGATTTTCAAAATTGTTTGCCGTTTTATTGAATATTAATTAAAATTCACAAAATACTACCAAAAAAGTACGTGTTTAGTAGTATATGTATAAATTTTTATATTCGAAAATATTAAAAAATGGTGGAAATATAGCTGTTCTCCTAGAGCATCCGGTTTTTTTTCCATCACTTGCGGTGACCACAATATCGTCGGAACGGCTTATTTAAAATCAAAATGAAAGAATATTGCGTTAGTATGTTGCATTATGAAGGGCCTGAACGAAGGATTTTTTATTTCGGTAACAAAAAAAATTTTTACAACAAAAATACCAAAATCAATTCAGCTCGAAAGACGGTCTTTTTCGTAAAAATGTTGTCATTTTTGTAAAAATCTAAAATTTACCAAACCCTTCGTTCAGGCCCTTCTTAGTACAATATACTAACACGGTATTCTTTTATTTTAATTTTAGATAAGCCGTTCCGACGATATTGTGGTCACCGCAAGTGATGGAAAAAAACGGACGCTTTGGGAGAAGAGCTATATTTCCACCATTTTTTAATATTTTCTAATATAAAAATTTATACATATGGGGCATTCCACGCCAAATCAGACGGTTCGTAAAATTTTGATTTTTGATTTCCTCAATTTTCTGATATTTTTTAGTACCTACCGAAAAACCCTTCCTGGTAAATTTTGAGATTTTTTTGATTACCCGTTTAAAAGATATCAAATTTTCAAAAAAATCGCTTTTTTTTTAGTTTTTTGCTGATAACTTCTTCAATAATGGTCCAAATTTAAACTTTTTTTTTTCAAAATTTTTGTTTTTTCATGTACTCTTTAGAAAAAAATATTTAAAAAATTGTTGAAGCATTTTTGAATGAGTTTTTTGAGTTAAAAATTTTAAATCTCATTTTCCAAAGTGATTGCATATTTTGATTTTCGTCAAAATTTTTTATAGCAAACTACTACTCATTCCACAACTTTTCAGGCCGGTCCGATCGTGGGACCTCCAAAGCTATTATTTTTTTTCAATTTTTGAAAAAAATTTTCTTTCTATTAATCATTATGAATATCAATTTCCGTTACTGTATAATATTTTTCTAATTATTTTTTAATAATTTTCACAATTTATAATGGTATAAAGGTGTTTAAAATCAATCAATAGTCGTTAAATCAATTTATAATCAATAAAAAAAATATCTATTTATTTTCGGTAATTTTTTGAAAAATCTGATTGGGGTTGAATTTTCAATGTTACTTTTTGTTATAAAGTATTTGTTATAAATTTGCCAAATATTGCCGTAATATTTCACCTGAACAGAATTATTTAAATGCAACGGAAAAAATTAGATTTGAGATACAAAACAGCTAACAATAAGATAATTGCAGGAACGCACAAAATTCATTCAGTTGTTCCAATGGATAGCGGAAATGTACGAGTTAAACATTATTCTGGTTCAAATGATGCCCGCATATGTAAAATTTTCAAAAAATTACGAAAATAAATAAATATTTTTGTTTTATTGATTATAAATTGATTTAACGACTACTAATTGATTTTAATCACCTTTTTACCATTATAAATTATAGAAATTATTAAAAAATAATTAGAAAAACAATATACAGTAACGGAAATTGATATTCATAATGATTAATAGAAAGAAAAAATTTTTCAAAAATTGAAAAAAAATAATAGCTTTGGAGGTCCCACGATCGGACCAGCCTGAAAAGTTGTGGAATGAGTAGTAGTTTGCTATAAAAAATTTTGACGAAAATCAAAATATGCAATCACTTTGGAAAATGAGATTTAAAATTTTAAACTAAAAAATCTCATTCAAAAATACTTCAACAATTTTTTAAATATTTTTTTCTAAAGAGTACATGAAAAAACAAAAATTTTGAAAAAAAAAGTTTAAATTTAGACCATTATTGAAGAAGTTATCAGCAAAAAACTAAAAAAAAGCGATTTTTTTGAAAAATTGATATCTTTTAAACGGGTAATCAAAAAAATCTCAAAATTTACCAGGAAGGGTTTTTTGGTAGATACTAAAAAATATCAGAAAATTGAGGATATCAAAAATCAAAATTTTACGAACCGTCCGATTTGGCGTGGAATGCCCCATATACTACTAGCCACGTACTTTTTTCGTAGTATTTTGCGAATTTCAATTAATACTTAATAAAACGGCAAAAAAATCTTGAAAATCATGCAATTTTGTCAGTTCCAAGTAGGCATAACCCCTTAAGAAATTTGAGAAAAACGGCCAAGTTACCGATTTAAAGACCGCAGTTCGTATTTGTCGTGCCAGGTAAATTGAGAACATTGCTGCTGTAGCTGAAAGCGTCGCAGAAAACCCAGGTTTATCCAATGCAAGACGTTCGCAACAATTAAAGATCTCACAAACCAGCCTACATCGCGTTTTGCATAAAGATCTTGGCTTGCATGCGTACAAAGTGCAGCTGGCGCAATTATTCAAACCTACAGACCATGCACAACGCCGTACGTTTGTTGATTATGTGTTAGAAATGCAGGCAGGTAACCCTGATTTTTACGAGAAAATTATTTGTACAAAAACGTGATGCATAACTTCCTAAAAAGGATGACTATTTGTCAAAAATCCCGAGGTGGCAATTTACCAGATATCGTGTTCCACACTTAATCGTCGGATTTGTACTTTAAATTGAAATAAAGATGTCAGAATTTTTCTTTAAAAAAAGGTATTTTTTTAATCATTTAAAATGAAACCTCTTATTGGAAGATCTTATATTAAATACAGCCTATTGCGATAAAGGTACCTGAAAACATGAAATTTTTGAAAATTATGTGATAAAGAAATTGTTTAACGAAGTTTCGCATGTTAACCATGGAGTGATACTTATTATCAAACGTAGATAGTGTATTATTTGACCCTATAACGTTTCTTGAAACGTTTTACCCACAATTCAGAAATATTTAACTGCCATATTTTAAGAAATTTACAAAGTATTACAGAAATGTTTTCGGTACATTTCATTGAAATAAATATATTTTTGAAAGATAGAAGAAATATTTTAGAAATATTTCGCAACGTATTTTTTGGAAGATTATTTATACATAATATTTCTCGAAAGATTCTTGAAATGTCTCCAAAATATTTTACAACAGACTGTAAAACAGGTGTTTAGTAAGACTTCTTGAAATATGTTGTAATTATTTCATAAATATTTCAGTGATATATTTCAACGTAATATTTACATACTTTTCATTCTTGACTCTATTTTCAATGTTCGCATTTACAGTAGGATCTCGTTACAAGAATCTCTTTGGAACCGAACGAACGCCTTACAACAATCTTTCCCTCAATATCCTCTTTACGTGACTATGCGTGACTAGGTTGTAAACTTAATGCGCAGGGGAAAAATTTTCTCTATATGTTTTCATTTATTGGGTAACCTAAGATGTACTATGTATTGAAATATGTATTTGTAGATGTTCAGTTTGCCAAAAATAAGCGTAATACATATACATAGAGGTAAATTCATCATTAGAAAAAGATCTTTGTCGTTGGTTTCAGCGACAACGAAATGCTAGTCTACCCGCCATAGCTTTTTGGAATTAATAACCACGACGTATATAATAGTTACGAATTTCACTATATTATACACACTTTTTTACCTATGTAATTTTAAATCCATGCATAATATGTAATACACATTTTATGTGCATGCACTATGCATATACACATTTTCGACTTCAAGAAAAATAATGTTTAACAACTAAAAGATTTTTTTTAATATCCCTTTTTTGACCGTAGGTTTTAAATAAATATTTATTTTCTCTTCAGTCTTTCGGTCGTTAAATTATTTATTTCAATATTGTGTCGTTTGACAACTAATACGTTGTCATCGTCAGAACTAGAGAAAAAAATATTATTTAGTATAACGATACTTTATATTCCTCCACTGAACTGGAGGTTTTGCTATGAGATATTTGTTATTTCAATTAAGGCGCCTTATAAGTTCAGTGTGATTGGTCGACAAACTTTCGAGGTGGGAGCTAGAAAATTTGTTATCGAGAGGTAGTTTTGTCCCTTATAAAGAGGAATTGTTAGAAAGTGAATTTCTTATAACTAGGTCCTACTGCATACACATAATTACTGACTAGGAGACTGGACCTGCGCTACGTAAAGGCCGATAGTTGAAAACCATTGCGTCGAAAACTTTATATTTAAAATATTAATTTGCAGAATACGCAAAAGACTCTCGTAAAAATGCATTAATTTGACCATTTCAGAACCCAATTTTGATCACGTCATATTTCGACACTGATATGGTGTTAACCTACGGGTTAGCGGGGGAAAACGCCGTGGTCGCGGCTCGGTTGTACACGGAACAACAGCCGGACCGTCGGCATCCTAGCGACCGGACAATACTTCGCGTTGCCCAAAGGCTACGGTATATCGGGTGTTTTGTGCGACAAGCGCGTGAGAGACCATTAAATCGCAGAGTCCGCGATGAAAAAGGGATTTTAAATCATTTCGCAGAAAATCCTGGGTGCAGTGCACGCCGTGCGGTAAACACACTGGGTATTTCGCGATACCTAGTGCAACGCATACTGCGAAATAACAGGTTGCACCCGTACCACTACCGACCTGTGCAGCAACTGTTACCCAGGGATTACGAACACCGAGTGAATTTTTGTGCGAGTAAGTATTATTACTATTATTTGTTTATAAATATGGTATGATCACCGTAATGTATTCATTATTTTTTTTATCATACAGGATTCCTTGCGCAATGTCGGCGGGATGATTCGTTTCCCGACACAGTTTTGTGGAGCGACGAGGCGACATTCACCCTGAATGGAATCTGTAATTCCAAGAATTACTTGTACTGGGTGGAGGAAGACCCCCATGCTGTTAGGGAAGGCAATTTTCAGTATGGCTATTCCACTAACGTATAGGCTGGATTAGTGGGCAACCAAGTAGTAAGTAAAACTTTTAAGAAAGTAAAACAACTCTTGGTATATCTGACGTGTTAAAATTTACTCTTTAATTTTCAGATCGGACCTTATTTTCTGCCTTCGTGTTTAAATGGCAACATTCACGCGGAGTTCGTAGAAAATACTCTACCAAAATTGTTTCAAGATGTGCCGCTGCACGTGTGAATGGAATTAATTTTCCAGCACGACGGAGCACCGGCACATTTCCGTCGTCGAGTTCGCGACATTCTCGACAAGAATTACCCTGATCGATGGATAGGTCGCGGTGGCCCGATTGTTTGGCCCCCACGGTCGCCAGACCTTTCCCCCCAGATTTTTTCGTCTGGGGCTATATTAAAAACCTTATTGAGGATCGACGTAATAGTACCGAACAGAAGGTACGTAAAGCAATTGTTGCGGCCTTCCGTACTATTACACCAGATATGGCGCGTCGTGGGACGCGAGTCATTGTTCGAAGGGCCGAACTCTGCCTTGGAGAAGGAGGACGGCACTTCGAACAATTTCTGCACTAGGCACGAGGGTGGATTAGGCCTAATGGGGAAACCACTATAAAAAAGCGCACCTATCTACCGCAAGGTGGTGTGGAAAAGATAGTCCTCGCCAATACAATAATCATGATGATGATGATGATAAGAAATAAATTTAAAAAATAGTAAAAACAATAATAATAATAATTATCATCATCATCAACAAAGTAATAATAGTAATAATAATATTAACAATAATCATAATGATAGCAGTAGTGGTAGTGGCAATAATAGAAGAAATAATACAAATAAGAATGTTAAGCTTTTGCTTTTCGCCATTTTATTTCTTATGTATTTCTTTCTTCAAAGTAGTAGTAATAGCTATTACAACAACAACTACTACTACTACTACTACTACTTTGTTGTCCAACGACAATACATTACAAATCTAGTAGTGTGTAGTAGTAGAAATAAGAACAATAACAGAAGTGAGATTTAGAATGTTTTGATGTACACTAGAATCTCCGTACAAGACACCACAAGGGACCGGAGGGGAATATGATTCCGAAAATAACTGTTCCCCCACTCAGCGGCCTGCTACACCGGAGAGAAATAGAACTCACGTGCTTCGTATAAGATACCATGCAAAATAGTTTAAAGTTAAACCGATAATGTAGGTTACTTTGTATTCCATTCCCTTTTCCTTCTTTTTTTTGTCACGTGACTAGAAGTCCGCAAACGAGAAGTTCTCGCAGTGTCGACAAGAAAGAAAGAGAGAAGAAAAGTTATTTTTACCGTTTGTGCAATTATCTCACGTAAGTAAATCAATTTTAAACATACTAGTCCAGTGCGTCACGGAAAAGCCACTTCTCCGACAAAAAACTACGTTTCCGAGTCATTGAAAATTCTCTATGAATTTTAAAGAAAAAAAATTATAATGTGATCTTAAATAATTAATAACTTATGATAATAAATAAAAAAATCGTTATATGCAGCTTTTCTCATTTAGCAAAACCATCCGAATATTAAAAAAGTACACTGTAAGCTACATCATTTACATTTTATTTGAAATATTAAAAAGCAATTTTTGCCAATATTTCTTGTTTTGTACTTCTAACTCCTTTCAAGGATATAATAAATAAATGCATAAATAAATAAATATGTGAAAATATCAACCACTGTATTACCCCTTTTAGACCTGAATTTTTTTAACACTAAACCTACCCGAGCGGTCAAATGACCGCCTTTGAAATTTCAATAAAAATTGTTGAATTCCAGGTTTTCATTTATCTGCACGAGTTTTTCTATAAATATGGACTGAAACCGTTATCTACCGTGAGCGGTCTTTTTACTGCTGGAAAATATATATAGTTTTATAAAGTTGTCTCCATTAAAATGTCAAACTTATTAAAAATAAAATAAAACCATAAACATTTGTTCTACATGCAAAAGATATGTTTATGGAAAATGTTTACGGAAGAGACCTTTGATCTGTAAAAAGTGCGACGACGAATAAATTTTATTTTAATTTGCATAAAGATATCTATGTAAATTACCGAAGTAACATATAATTTTTCAGTTTCTAGTCTTCTTTCTAAAAATGTATATTCCTAAAGCTCGAAAAAACAAATATTTTTCAATTATTATATGATAATTATTTTGTGTTTTATTGCCTATGCTGAATTCAGCATTATTTATGATCAACTGAAAAATAATATAACGTTTATTTGAAGAACAGTCATTAGACTGCCATCGGTAGAAGTAGGAATATATAAAGTGTCGCTAGGTTTAGCGTTAAACAGGACAACATTATGATAATTCGTTTTTCCTAAAATTTACGTTTCTGTCATTAACCCCTTGACTACGGCAGACTTTGGTACGCACCGATCGTACCATACGGCAGGAATTAAGTTACGATGTGCGCCGAGAACGGCGAACATCGTTACTTTTTTGGGTAGGGATGGATTTTTGTGAAAACGTCTTTCAATAAAAAAATAACTGAGCTTCACTACATTCACTGAGATGACTTATGGGAATAAATACCTGTATAATTTTCGCGGCGCCTATCCCTCCGTGTTAGAAAGCCCATCTGCGTCGAGCGCCTAAAGGCGCTCTCAGTGTCAGAAAGCCAAACTCCGTCGAGCGCCTATAGGCGCTCTCAGTGTCACAAACGCAAAATTTCTGAGCGCCTATAGGCGCCCACAGTAGTCAAGGGGTTAAAGAGTAGCACGAGTTCTAGGCACATGTGGATAAGATATATATTAACCGTCGTCAGTGCTGAACTTTCCATTTATTTAAACAAAAAAATTTGAATGCACTTAATGAAGCTAAAGGACGTTACAATGTGCACCAAGTCCGAAGGGGTAAAATCGTGGGCTTATACGGAAAAGTTGTGCAAAAGAACCTATTTTCTCCGATATGAATAATAATTATTCCCTTAATTCGTATTAATCGTTGAAATTATACAAAGGTAATGGTTAAGGTTGAGTGTCAAAGACGCAAGGGATACCGTGAGGCACGGTTGGCTAGGCCGGCACGTCCTAGTACCACCTCGCACCGATTACGATGCACCCTTGCTTCTATATTTCTCTCAAACCCATTCCCAGGCTGTTTCAGTCCAGTATCTACGTTTCTAGAAGCAATTTACTTCACCTGCTGTCCTAAGGTCCCGGTGCGTTAATCATCACCTTAAATGCCCCATTAATTTCCAAATAGGAGCGACTGTACGTATCGGTACATAAATTATGCATGGGAAATAAGCTATAGGGATGAAAATTGGTCCTGCTCTAAATGATCCAAATGCTCCACTATTTCAAGTTTACGCTGCGGATATTGTAGTAAACTATTGAGTTTTTCGTGAGAATTGAACGATCGAATTTGGGAAATATATGTAGATATACAGCTATGTTCTGTAAATACGAAGAGTCGTGGTAAAGGATGAAGGCGTTCCGAGCCGTACCATCTACATGACTGGTACTGGTACCAGGGAGTACCACTGTATTCGGTATTGCTTTTGAACCCCTTAGCCCTTCCTGTATTCGGTTTGCATGAATCTGCTTATTTTCTGACATTGTTTCAAATTCAATTCCAAAAATATATGCTCAAAATATTATTATCTCTATTATTATTATTATTGTTATTGTTACTGTTATTTCCATTGTTATTGTCATTGACACTGTCATTTTCATTGTTATTGTCATTGTCATTCTCATTTTCATTATCATTGTCATTGCCGTTGACGTTGTTATTTTCATTGTCATTGTCATGGTCATCATTGTTATTGTTATTGTCCTTGTTACTGTCATTTTCAATTTCATTGTCACTATCACTGCCATTGTCATTGTAATTGTTATTATCATTATTATTATTATTGTTGTTGTTATTACTGCCAGTATTATTATTATTATTATTATTGTTATTATTATTATTATTATTATTATTATTATTATTATTATTATTATTATTATTATTATTTAGATCCTACATTTTTTTAAGACGATCTCTACATCCCTACACATACACACACATCCTCAAAAACATTACTTACGAAATCCACTGGTATATCGCTGATACCGTTAACTCCCCTTTTTCTTGCAAGGCATGTTCTATCAACTCCGTGTATGTAAAAGGCGGCTTCTTGGGTCCTTTCGCGTCCGAGGATGAAATGAAACCTCGGTCTTGAGAAAAGGAATAATTCGAACTTAGCGTTTGATTGGTTTCCGGACTCAAGGACGACACGGCGACTTCGTTCGGCGATCTCTTGCTCTCGTTGTTCAAAGTCGACGACAAACGACCGTTCGAATGAATCTTGATCTTGTGTTTGGAAGCGGGTCTTTCCACGGAAGATCTCTCTTCCGTGACTTCGATGAACGGATCGAGTTTGAAGTCGAGGAGCCACGATAAATTCGCATTCTCGTTATCTCCATCCCTGGAGGGCTCCACGGAGTTCCCGGTGCACGGTATCGCGGCGTCCGGGTGATGATCATTGGCGAACGTGGAAACGTCGCTGGTGGGAACGTGCCAGTAATTAGCGGAACCGAACGAGTCGTTCTCGATCGAATGCACGTTCAAAGAATCGCATCCTTCGTTTTGGTGTTGCACACCGCTGGCGGAAACCGCCGTCAATTCCGTCAGATTCATCGGCTCGAGATTGTTCGCGTCCCAAGTGCACGTTCCGTCGACCACCAGGACCGCCAAACGCGTCACCGAACTGTCCTCGGTGTCGTTCGACACGGAAACCGGCAGAAAAGTCCCGGGACGCGAACCGCGCTCCATGGCGACTTCCAAATCCGTTAGATAACGTTTTCTGCCGGACTGCAGGTACATCTCCTCGCAAAAGCTCTCGATGTCCAATTCCTCCAGGACTTTTCGTTTGGCCCTTATGTGATCGTCAGAAATTTCTCGCACCGACACACTGCCCGTGCCCGCAGAAGGACCGATCATTTTTTCTTCAATTAAATAACGATGCTATTTGTGAACATTTGTCGCAATCTTCCGAACCAAAGTGTCCCTTTGCCGACGCGGAATTAGATACCGGGATTGCTCGTTGAGAAATGCATAAATTCGCAGGTAAAATCAAACTTTCGAGTCGTTTCTCGCTCAAAGAAAATTCCGATCGGCGGCGAAACTGCGTCCCGAGGAAAATTGTGGGAACTTCCGATAACTAAAAGTTCAGGTAATTAAATCGGAGTTTGATCTGCAATTTTTTCAATGCACTTCTTCGTAACACTCATTCAAGTGGAAATCAACGGATACGCGAAAAATCACGATCCTTCGTGGTACAATTTTTGCACAGTTTAGCACTGACGATAAGTGAACGCGGTTTTGCACAAAATGAAGGAACTCTTCGTTCCTTTTTGACCGTTATTATTGCAATTGGTGAGTAATGGGTTACGAGAGCTCTTGCTTATCAAATTTGGCGTGTCTTTTCCCTTACCACGCGATCAACGTTTTTGAAGTTTCTGCCGCGGTCGACTTCGTGCCACTCCCTCGTTTGTTTCGTATTTCGGCATTTCGAAGCTGGTGCGCGCGCCGTTGAAAATCGGAAACCGCGTGTAAGTGCTGTTTTAGATGTGTCAATTTCTTCCGTTTAAGAAATATCATTTTCAATTGTTACGATTCGTCGTTGGTCCTTTATTTCGAATCGATAATCCTTGGAATTTTTGGTTTTTTGTTTACACGAACTTGTAAATGGAAAAAAAAATGAAAATCGAAATTTATGTAGTTTTCGATGTGCATTTCATTTGAAATTTAGTATATATTCGAATATCAATCTTGTAACGGAATTGAAATTATTTAGAAATTCATATTCACGTATGATAATAGTGAACAAGCAGTGAGATTAAAAAATTCGTTAACACAGGGATCATGTACCGAAAAAATTAGGTTACTAATTATTTAAGGGGGGAAATACATATAGACGGTGAGAAAGTAGTCAATTTTTATCATTTTTTTAAAGGAACAAAACGTTTAAAATTGTTGAAACTTTAGGTACAGTTTATTACATGATTAAACTGTTTAAATAAATTTTTCCATTAAGGAATATTGTCAAATGGCGATGTTCGGTTGTGATCTTCCAGTAAGGTTTTGGCGGCAGTTACCCGTTTGTGGGAGTCCCAACGACTTTAATATTCATCTTAAAAGTATGAATCAGAATTTTTTAGTATTTTAACATCCAGATGCTAAACTTACACCCAAGAAACATTTTAAAAATTGAAAATTACAAAAGTGGAGTACTTCGGAAAAAAAACTGCAATTTTACGTAAATTTTTTTTTCTTTTTGGCAATAAGAAAGCAGTTTCGAAAAGCGATTTTCATAAACAAGTTGGTGTAAGTTCAAGGTAATATTGATATTGAGTTGTGTGTACAATTTTAGCACGATCGGTAGATTCGTTCTAAAGTAATGTTTCCCACAATTTTAAAGAATGTAGTTTTCCGCAAAATGTTTTTAAAGTTCCGAACTACGAAAACTCAATCACTTTAGTAACTTAACCGGCTAATTAGCTATTCCAGGGCCACACCGAATTTCAGTTTAAAACTTTACCACCTTATTCTTGAGATGTTTAACTAACATTTTATGAAAAAAAAAAATGATTTTTTGAAGCTGCTACATGTATTTCCCCCCTTACTTTCTAGTTTACTCTATCGTGGAAATAGTTGGGGTCGCAATAAATATAGTTAGAAATACTGTAAAGAATTATATATTTGTTAGAATTACTATATATGCACCCCAAAGACAAAAACCGTCATAATAAATCAGCTATTTAATATTTGAACTTAAAATGAAGTCACAAGTCTCATATCGGTAAATCATACTTTTTATCATTCAGAAATTACTAATACGCTGCACCTCAATGTTATATATTGATAGAAGAATTTTACTCTTCCTTAATTTTTATAAATTTTTCAAAATTATTAGGCTTTGTTGTTTTTTGTGTCAATTAATAGTATTTCAGTAAATTCAATATATTATTAGTAATTTAGGAATTTTTCCAATTAAAAGACAAATGAAGAAAAAGTATAAAAGTTGATAGTCATTTCATTCAGGGGGTACTGGTTTCGAATCTCAAGCAAGACATCATCATCATGATCCCAGGTTTTCTCGTCAACCGGTTAGAGTTACAGTACGTGCTGGGTTAGAGTTAGAGCTAAAGTAATTAACACTATTTCTACCGCGCTATTTGCTCGTAATCCAAAATCCAAAACCAAAAACTTAGAACTACAATTTGGATAGATTTTTTTAATTAATACCAAATTTTGTACAGACGCCTAATTGCTCTACTAAGCACCTCCCGTTTGGGGATTTCACAAAGAAATTAAATTAAACCTCGAATATAATTCTAAATTAAAATTCTAAAAGGTGTCTTTTGACACCTTTGGTGGATATAGTATTAATTTAAGGATTTGGGACAAGATCCTTAAGGGGTAAAACCACTCTAGAATTTAAAAAAAATCGATGTTTTTTTTCGCTTAAATGATACTTTAGGGTCATAAAAACAATATGCCATTTGATTTATAGTGGAAAACAAATGTTAAAAGGTTAGAGGTAAACAAACATTCCAAGGATTAAAGTGTTCATAAAATTTTAAACGCGTTTTTCTCGAAAACACTTTTTCCAAACTGGGAGGACGGATTTTTCAAAGACTATTGCATGGATCTATTTGAAATTTTTACAATAGCTTCATAACAATATTCTCTTTGGAAGTACGTAGCCGTTTTTGATTTAATGTAAACTTTTTTTTAATAAACAATTTAATGCTCACTTTGAGGGCAAAAAATCGATTCATTTCTTAAAAAGTGCATCAATTCCACAAAATTTGAATAAAAAAACCTCTACGTACTTCCAAAGCCAATTGTATATAGATTATAAATTTTTTTTATTTTTTGCTCCATGACTCATATATATCGAGAAATCCGTCCTCCCGTGGCGGTGTTTTCAAAAAAGTTGTTTTCAACGACGGGCTCTGTCGCCGCCATTTTACAGAAAAATGACAATACAAAAATTGTTTTTCCTAATTCAATATGTGCTAAATGAACCTTCTGAAAATAAATTCTACTCAGTTTGTCATACTCCTAGAATAAATTGTCGGATTTAGGTCTTTTTTCTGCCTCTAGAATGGTTTTACCCCTTAAAACGCAAATAAAAATATACTGTATACAAAACCAATAAATTGTTTGACTTCTTTAGGCAAAATAAAACAAAGTAGACTCTTCTATGTAAAGAAACAAATGAAATAATTAATATAACTATTAAAATAAAATACCACTGTGTATAAATGAAATAAATTGCAACTAAACTTATAAAATTTACGAATTTGATTGTTGCTCTTGACACCTCGCAGATATAAGATGGTCATTTACACATTTTTTTAAAAGGATCTGCGGTTAAGTTACAGCGTAACTTAGAATTCTATAACTTGCTATTCGTGCAAATTAAAAATTAAAAACTTCTGCTAGTTTTGATTCCTGTTCAAGAATTTTTCGTATTTATATTTTGGATACACCCGACTATCTAACCCTTTTGTCATCGAACCTATTGACATTTTTTCTTTCAAGTTTTTTGACATTAGCAACGCTCTTTTGCGTACGATATTTCCTGCGCGAAATTTAAATGTGTCATACGAAAAATAGTTAAAAGCATAAAGGCAAGTCTCCATTCTACGTGTGCTTGAGGCGAATATTCACTGCTCTGACTGTCAAACGCAGCGGCCCGTGGGCGTGGTTCATTTTGTCAAAAGGTTTAGAAGTCGAGTGTATTTGCTTTGAAGAATGTCATATGTGAGTTTGTATAGTGAAAATAACCGACTTTCTTCTACTTTAAGGGGTTACATACATGCAGCCTTTGAAAAACGTAAGATTTTGGGGATTTTTGAAATAATCCGATAAATAGATATGTGAATATTACGTATCTTTTATTTATTCCTAAGTTATAACGAAATAATTTTGTATTTACACACAATGTATTGTAACGTGGCCATTTGGCCGCGTTATCAATACGCGCTGTTCTGAACGGATATAGTGTCCAGAGATCTTCCCGAAAGGGCTGGGACAAAAATATTAAAGATATTTTAGATTGTTACAGAGTAGGACGGAGGAAGCACAATACCCAATCCCCATTTCCCTTACCTCACGCCTTCCTACCGTCTACCTATTACCGTGACGCTCCGGAGGAAGAAGGACTCCGATACCGCTGAGACCAGAAGACTGGACAAGAACGCCATCATCAACCAATCACAAGACGCAACTCCGCCAGCCAGAAGCCATCGATCAAGATCCACCACCCAGGGCGGCAGCACTATCCACGCTAGGAATTGCGAAAGGGCCCTGGGTGGGGGGAATCGAGGACCGCCGCCGGCGAAGAAGCCAGAGATCTTTGGACCACCATCCAAAACAGACCCTATCGTGACACTACCGAATATCTTGTGGGAGTTTTGTTTCTTGGAGTCGAGGCTTTGGAGACGCGGAGGAGCCGGGAAGGAGACCGGAGTTCGAGGAGGAAGCATCCGACGAGGTTGGTCATCGACTCCATTGTCCGGGCGTCACGGACACATCTTGTATGCTCCCTCACCTTCTTTCTCCCGTCTTGGTTGTTGTTTCTTCCTCCCTAGCTCCCCGAATTTGAGAGATAGCTTTCCCTTATCGCCTACCAGTTCCGTGCTTCCTTACCGCGATTCTTTTCTTTCTCTTTCTTTTCTCTTCTCTTTTTGTTGTGAGTCCCAGGCCCTTTCGGCTGCGGGCCATTTTGAGGCCACATTCTTTTGTTTTCCGCCTACCGAGGCGACGCTTTGGTTTTGTGAAAGATTTTCTTTTCGGTTTCCTTTTTTTTTCTTCTCTTGTTACCGCCTACCGAGGCGACGTTTTTTTTTCTTGTTTTTGTTGTTCTTTTTTTTTTAATTTAATAAATTAAATTAAAACCCAGTTACCGCGTGAGCCTCCGTTTTAGCCCTTTTCTTTTCCCTTTCTGTTTTTCCCCAGGGCACGGAGGCAGAACCCCCTTCTGGGACTCTGCTCCCGACCGCTAGCCGTGCCCCCTCGTCTACGCCGCGGGCTGATCGGATCTCCATCGTCGAGGGCCACCCCCTCGGCTGGCGCCCATCTCTCGATTTCGCATCCCTGGACTCCCCTTAAGGGACTCCAGGAAGGGAGGAGCCGATCAGGCCGAACGGAGGGACGAGCGAGGATTTGCGACGGAAAGTCCGTCACAGTATTACATACAATATATTACATACAATATATTTACATACAATTATATATATACTGCGGCGACTGCAACTTACCGCGAACTCAATTCAACAAAATTTTGGGCGCCAGGCTAATCTAAGCCAACTTCAGCAAACTATACTGGAAAATTTTTGCTAAGCTCATCGTCATGCCGCGTATGCTCAGTTTGGCAGGTTGCGGAGAGAGAGAGAGTGAGCAGGGTTCTTTCAAGTAATCGTAGCTTAACAAATCGTAAAAAAAAATAAGTCCCTGTAATTTAAGACACTTTAGTTGAAATTTGTACATAATTTTAACTTTGAATGACATGGTCTCAGGGCAGCAAATTACAATATTCAATCAAATTCTGAGATAGCATACAAAAAATTTTAAGATAACGATTTTAGATAACGGTTGCAAGACCCACAAAACTTTTTTTCGATAAAATTTTAACTTAACTCGATTTTGAACTTAACGTTTCGACAGAACTTAAATCAACTGAAATGCTCATATCTGAGTTTTATTATTTCGACTATAACAAAGCTTCAGCTTAACTTAAACGCATCTTAACGGTAGCAAAACGGTAATGGGAACACAGTTCTGTAGACACTAATCTGAACTTCAAAAACATAACTAAATCATAACAAAACATAACAAAATCAAAGAACTTAATGACTCGCCAAAATCGTGAACAACTAACCAAAATGAGAGAGAGAGAAAGAGAGAGTTGGTAGAGAGCAGCAACGTAACTCCAGATTTTCCTCGGGCTCCAGGAGAGGAGCTCTGCCTCCTCGGACGATTCCAGGACGAGAGAGCGAACTCAAAATCGGCATCGGCATCGGTATCCAAAATTCCTCCCGTGGTCGATTCCAGGGATGTATCAATTATTCTGTTATCTAGAGTTTGAAAATCTAAATCTTCATCTCAGTAATTCCTTGAGTGGATTTCTGAAGACCAGCTCCGAGCTGGTAAGTCATGGAACCCTGTGCTTTAGACGAGGGCTACGGCATCTTCATATTCTAGAGCTGATTCGGTCTTTTGAAATTATAACGCCTCGTTTCTTCACTTAGCAAATCTCCAAGTGTAACCTTTCTTCGAGGTAGATTTCCAATGGCCAGTTTGTAACGTCTTATGAATCCAGTCTGCTAGAATGTCACCCAATATCTTTATTTTAACGTAACAAAATCTCAAATCAAAAGAAAATCTGAGCCGTAACAAATCATGCCAGGATATTCTTCATCCAGACTGGCATTTAGATAGCTGATGAATCAGCTACAAAATCCGTAACAAAACAATATCAAAACAAATTGGGACTTGGTTCTCCATCGAAGAGCAAAGTCTCCAAATCCGTAGGATGATTCTTTCCTCTCTCTCTCAACTTAACATCATAACTAATCTAATAATTTGGTGATCTATGTATATCAAGAAAGCAATATTCACAGAAACCGTAGCGAAAGGTAGCCATTTCCATGAGAAAATACCATACAAAACTAACAAATCTCAAAACCATAGATAGCAAAAATCGTTCGTAAACCGAACGATAACAATACTGAGGTAATGGTGACGAATTCGTATTTACAAATCGTCACAATACATACTGTTGGTTTTTTACACCTCTACACGGAGAATGACTACTTGTGGTCTGCATGGTTTTGTCTTGGTGGATGAGTGAATCAAAAAAATTCAAAGTTTTTTATATGTATATTAATATTGTTATAGTTACTAAGGCCAGATTTGTCAATATTGAAAAAATGAGAAATTTATGAAATTTTAACGAATATCAAGTTTTTTCATAAGTTACACTTATTACTTATCAATTAAACGTTTATTTAGCAAAAATTTAAAAAATGGCTCCATAGACTGTAGATCAATTAGTTCCGAACTTTTCAAATCAATGCCCATAAGAAAATATTAAAACGCGCTTAAAGTTCCTGACACGCATTTAAACTTTAGAGCATAAAAACCTGTAACAAAAAGAATCGTTTTCAAAATTTCTGGACGTATAAATGGACCCCTGAAGACAACCAAGTTACATAAATATTGAATAGGCGAAGTGCACCTAAATTGGACCACTGCCTAAATTGGACCTGTTCTTGATTCAGAAAATAATTCACGTTAGCATTTTTTTCGCGATAAATACTCCAACTAGCTGTAATAATATATAGAAAAACAAAAAATAGTAGCAATTCGGCAATTACGTCTTCTACAACAGCTATTTGTTAGGAAGGAACGCGAATATTATAATTTCTGCTGCTTCGCATTCGAGTGCCCGGCTCTTCCCAGTTAAAATTCAATAAATTTTATCAAGAGACACGGTAGTGTTTCGGGACAAGTTCATGTATGAATTGGGAGCGAGCGCTAACGTGTATCTTTTCTCGACCGAACTAGGTGCGGGTACATGAAAAACAGCCGAAGCATGTTGTGTATATACACAGCTTCAACCTACGTATACACTCAAAAGTATTCTGTCGCATCAGTGACGGCTCATCGGTTTGCTACGTCTTAGGGAATTCAGACGCTCCCGTACAGACGTGAGGTCCAGGGCCGTCTATATTTTTTATGATTTATGTATCTCACCAAGAGACACGGTAGTGTTTCGATCATTACCATTATATACAGATACAGGGTGGCCATAAAGTAAGTATCACTTTCAAAATTCGATATCTCAGACACCGTAAGAGAAAACCCCATAATCATGTATATCATTTTATTCAGGGTAAAATGGGATTTCTTCCTAAATTTTTTCAGATTTTTTGGTGCATTTTGAAAAATCACTTAAATATGACCTTTTTCTTGATTCTACTTGATTTATCACAAGTATGAATGTTTTTGGCCAAGGTGACATTCAAATTAGATTATGATAACATAATCTGAAGGAAACGCAATGCCTCACGATGTACTTGATACAATAATTGTCAATTCCAATTGATTTTTGATTAGAAAAACATTAAATTATGCGTTAACGTTATGAATAAATGTTTAAGTTAACGATGAAGATGGGCTTCACTTGGTTCGATTCATCAACTCAAATCTAACTAATGCGGAAAATGAAGGGAGGCGCACTGAACAAATGTTGCATAATTAGGACGAAATTAAAAGCAAATTTCAGCAAAAAAAGTAATAAAAAGTGAGAAGCAAAAATTAAAAAAAAACAATAGAAAGAAAAAACAATAACGAAAAAAAAACAAAAAACCTCCATCGAAGGGCTTCCACCTTGTCATCGTGATAGAGCTTAAGTTTTGCACTCAAAAAATCTACACTATAATTTCCAAATTAGTCAGACTTGAGTTGATGAATCGAACCAAGCAAAATGGAATAACATCTCTTTATTTTATGTTCTTCTTATACGAAAATAATTCCGGCTCGAGGTCATACATAGTGTGGCGCGGAGAAAACTTATGGGACACCCTAATAGATACATAGTTAACCCTCAGCGGGTACTCTGGGTCTGACAGATCCGAGCGCAAAATCGTATATGTGAATATCTCGGAGGGGCGCAGGGGACGGGGATTCGTTATAGCGGGGAAAAATCCTTCTTTGTGTGCCAAATCAAGGGAGCACTCGTGCCATTTCAGTGCGACGTCACCTACGGAGCTAGGAGCATTGAAAAATTCGATTCGGGTCTCCTGGACCCAGAGTACCCGTAATGTCAGAAAGTAAGTTTTATGAAAAAATTATAATTATTTAGAATTTATATTTAAATTACTTAATAATGTAAAAATATATGTTTTAATGTATAGTGCGCGTGAAAAATTTTTTTAATAGCTTAGTTTTTTTTTAAGGCAGAAATGGAGACGCGGTCTCGCACGCGGTCCGCCGCTGAGTTCGCAGCAATCGAGAACCGTAACAAGGAGGAAGTTTACGAAAATGATGCTTCTTCTGGGGAAGAAGAAGATCGAACATACATCTAAAATTTGTTCTGCTTGTTCAACTACCGATATGTAAAAAATAATTACAATGTTATAATGATAATAGTTTTCAGATAATAAATACTTTTCAAATAATATATCTCGATTTTTATCTTTATTTACCATTGCAACTCTATATTTATATATATATTTTTTTTAAATATTATATACATATGTATATATATATGTATGCATGTATATATATCTTATTTTATGATAAGGTAGGCTAAAAAATTTTTTAAACAATTTTTTTGCAAATTTTCTAGCGATAATGGCCGTGTATATATGAAAAATACGTTGTAAAAAATACTAACTTTCAATCGCAAAAATAAATCGCTTATCCTAATTTAATCGAAAAATGACCTATACAGCCTTAAAGTACAACACTTAAGCTTTAAAAACCCGTTTTTAAAATTAATTTATCTTTATTTTTCATTTTTTTACAACAATTTGAAAAAAAAAAATTTTTTTCGAAAGGTCTCCTTGTATTTTGTTAAATATTAACAAAACCTTTAGATTTGGAGTAAAATGGATCACGCATTCGTTTTTTTGAGATTCTGGCGATGGATTTAAAAAAAAAAGGTCTCCCTACGATGATTTGGCTCCGAGTTATAAGCGATTGAAAATCGCTCGGGTCTCACAGACCCAGAGTACCCGGATCGGGACAAACAGTATAGAGTACCCGCGGAGGGTTAAAACATTAAATAAACGCGAACAATGAAGTCACAAATAAAATAAAGTAACTTTTCTTTATTTTAATAATTTACGTGTTTGAAACTTTAAAATTGTACAAGTTTGATATTTGGTAAAAATAAACAAATTTAGATGATCTTTGGTGAGTATATTATTTTTGGATGAGAGGATATTTGCAAAAAGGAGACAAATCCCCCTGAAAAAACACCTCTGGTGCAAAAAAATCGAGACAGGTTCATGTATGGAAAGTGATACCTGTACATCTGACGCACATCTGACGCACCCCACCCCTCCAAAAAAAAATTTGTACAAAATGTCCAAAAATCAAAATTGATTATAATGAGAAACGAATACATCATATTTTTTTTATAGTTTATAGGATAGAATGGAAATGAATGAATATTACTGTGTCATCTAAAAGATATGACCGCTAAACAGTTTTGTGGTATATTTTGAAAATCTTCAGCCATACAAAATAGTTAAATCAGATAACAATAGACAAGTTCAAATTTTCCATTATATCCATGTGAATTTTGAAAAACTTCGGCCAAATAAAGTTGTGAAATCCGAAAATAACATTAAACAAGTTTGTTTTATCCATTATGTCAATACGAAATAATTACATTGAACCAAAAGTTCACAAAAGTACCTAGTACTCTCCGCTTCTTATGATTTGTCAATTTCTCCCATAGCTTCTATATATTGTCCATGTGGCAATATCTGTGGTAATTAAAACAAAATGGAAAGAATTTTGTTTGTTTACGTGATTAGAACCGGTATTGAACTTGTCGGCCCCCGAGCCCAAACGACAAGCAACAAATATCTTACAATTGAATTTAATTTTACCACATTATGAATTAGTCAAGATCAGATTAAATAATAATAATATGAATAATAATACATCATACTCAAACATCTGAATTTTTCGGGGGCCGACAAGTTCAGTATGAACTTGTCGGTTACTATATAGGTTATAGGCTACTTGTCGGTTACTATTATATAGACATAATGGAAAAAACGAGCTTGTCTAATGTTATTGGATTTCACAACTTTTGTAGAGAGATTCCTTTTCATATATGAACTTGTCTCGACTTTTTTGCACCAGAGGTGTTTTTTAGGGCGATTTGTCTTCTTTTTGCAAATATTATTATTATTATCGGCTTTATATCTCGAGATAATATAAATTTACAGTAAAATTAAAGCTGTGTTCATAAAAACGCGCCTCAATTTGATTTTATAAAATTTAATTTTGGCGCGTTTAATAAAGTGTACTAAAATATAGACGGCCCTGAGCCTCACGTTTGTACGGGAGCGTCTGAATGCCTAAAGGCGTAGCAAACCGATGAGCCGTCACTGGGCGACAGAATTCGTTTGAGTGTGTACGTAGGTTGAAACTGTGTATATACACAACGTGTTTTTCGCTATTTTTCATGTGCCCGCACCTAGTTCGGTCGAGAAAAGATACACGTAGCGCTCGCTCCCAATTCATACATGTGTTACGACCTCAATCGTAACTTTTGTTATTTACCGCGAATATTCGAATTTCGAAGGAAATAGTAAAAGAAAAACAAAATTTGAAGAAAACTTAGTTATTACTTTTATTTTTATCAAATGTTTCATCGAGCAAAGACGAAAAGGAACTGTCTGGCAAACTACAAATCCTTAAGATCTAAACTCCAAGTTTCCCCCAGTAAAGCTACATTTTTGAGGGTGAGGGAACTTGAGTTACTCGTATTCTAGGAAAAGTCATTTAAAGAAACAAATATATACTTATTGAAAGTTTTATGTGGTTCTAAGGGTGCCTCGGTATGAGAAGGATGACATGTGAGGCCCTTATTGTTCGGCCGTCAAGCTATTGAGTATCAGTTATCGCACAGGGCTTGACATTTTCAAGACGCACATATTTTACGACCCTTTTGAGTTAGCTAAGAGCTGCATGGAAAGTCTCTAGAGAACAATTTTGTTACATATACAATTTTGAATAGTTTTATATTTGTTTATTCAATGACCCTTCATATATTTCTTAATGCTTATTTCTAAATTTTAAGAATCTCTTAAAATACTTATATAAATATTCGGAGACGTAGGTTGATTTATAATTGCCTTAAATACTAAACATTTCAGCACTGTCTCTATTTTAAAAGATTTGTTTAGTTTAACTCTTAATAGTTTCATATTCATATAATTTCGAAAATACAGAAAATGCTGAAAGGCACTAAAAACGTGTGAGCAAAATCATATTTTGCCGCGCAAAAGCTTTCTAGTCATTGCGTTTCGCGTGAGGATATAACACATGAACTTGTCTCAAGACACTACCGTGTCTCCTGTGGTCTCCTGATTAATTTGAATGTGGTCATTTTGCGCCATCTATTCTTAACAATCGGTACTAGGGGCATACGACTCTTGTCTCTCTACCATGAACTATGTCAAGTATACAGAACACACAGTATATGTCATGTGAGGCAGTTATCTCGAAATTAAATATATAAACAAAATCCCAAACGAAAAAATAAAGACAATTTTGTGAATGCAATTTTACAAATGAATCCTTTTCTCTTTTTCTATTCGATTGCGAAGTAATTGAAAGCAATATGACATCTGTTTCATCGTACAATGTTGCGAGTAAATATGAATCTGTTCGAAAACATTTGGATTGTTTGGGTTATAAACAAGCGCTTTCCTTAGAAGCGCTTCCTTTAATTGAAAACCTGGTATCTGATCTGATCAAAACTACAGAGAGTTTGAAACACTATAAAAACATTGCTCAGGATCATATTGAGGTAAGTCTCAAATTTTCTGTGCCTCCTTAGCCTCAGCGATAGCTACTTGGCTTCTATTGTAACAAATATATATGTATATTTTTGAAAAAGTTCACCACTAGCCACCCACTACTGTAACAAATATTAGGGTTTTCGAAAAAATTCACTTCCCACTATTCTTTTGTTGTACCATGCATTTTTTCTTCATTCTAAAGTGAACTTCAGATCACTTGCTTAGTTTCACAAATAAAAAAAGTGCTCAACTAATTGATATATTCAAATTTCAAAAATCCTAAGAAAGCTGTATCTCTTTGCCCATTATTAGATTTATTTGTACTTCGTTAGGAACCGTTGTTTCACAGAAGAACCGATTCTAACTTTTTCTTCTTTCTAAACTTCACCAAAAAATGATTATCACTCTCAAGAGATAAATTTACATTATGAGGTTCTAATTTATCAGGTGAACAAACACACGAAACTTTATATATAAACTTTACCCATTAGTGTCACAAGTTTTTAGTTCCGCATTTGTGAAAAATTGTTATAAATTAAAATCAATAGCTGAAATGTAACTATTTTATAGAGAACTAAAACAATGTAATTATTTTATATCTGATTTAAAATTAAAAGTTTAATAACTGAATTTTTTAAATTTTTATTACGTTTGAGTCCTATACATTACAAAAGTAATTTTCATCCAAATTTAATTCAATATGATGAAATTTTTTACCGAAGTAAACAAAAGTTAAATTACATTTTGAAATTTAATTTTCGTCTTTTACAAAACTGATATTAACCAGGAATCAATTGACACAATATTTTTGTAAGGGGGAAAACCAAATTAGGCAACGAATGTGATATTAGAGGTGTTTTATAATATTTTTTGTACAATGAAGGCTTTATTTATTTCTTCTATAACATTGTAAATAGTTTATTAATGTTTTTAGGTACACTTTTATTTTTTTTTATTAATCCAATTGGCACAGAAGTGTCTGAGACCATAGACGTTCCTTATGGCACCTCTTCGCCTAAGTTCCTAATTTGTAGGTTCCAACAGTTATTTTATTAGACTTATTACAATTATTTTATTATAGTTGTATTACATTATTTTGTAAGAGTGTGAACTAAGGTGCAGCCAAAAAAATGGTAATTTTTATCTTTTATCTTATATTCTTGGTAATTAAATAAATTAAACATATGTAAATATTCAAAGCAATTGGTAATTTAGTTTTTGAGCTGGAACTCCTGCGAGTTAATCAAATGTCTTAAGAAAAACGTGTTTGAAGTTATGAACTAGCAAAACCAAGAAACTTATAGCAATAATCAATGATATAAACTACTTACTGATTCATCACCAATTGCAGCACTATACGGTAAACCCTTTCTCACCTTCTAGCTCTTCTTTCTAAGCTTTTTGAGCTTTTTTCAACTTGAAAGCGCTACATCTATTTTGCACACTCATGCTATGTTCGTCTATCTGGTTGGCATGTCAAGAGCTTTGGCTACCAATTTTAATTTTTAATTCAAGCTTTCACTTGTAGTAGAATAGAGTGTTCTTGCACCGGCACTTTCATCCTTATTAGCACTTGTTTCATCATTACCAGGGTTATTATCTTACCAATTCCCATGAAATACTGACTCGATCGTTCATATTATGATGACCTTTTGGATACGAATACACTTTGCAATTATAACTTTGGAACTCATGATAATATGGATCTTTCTAATAGCTTCTATCCTAGCCATTAAACAGAAGGGACTACCCGTGCGAACGTTCCATTTGACTTCTTGGAGTGTGCCATTCGGGTGTTCTATAACTTTGGCTACATTTGAAGTCAGCGATAATAATGCATGTGTATTTGTAAGGTGTTAATTTATAAATTGTGTAAAATGCAATTTTAATGCTCTCGTCACCATGTCCTCCAAAGAGAATATTTGTTTCATTCAGAAGAAAACAAGCGAATTCAATTTTGAAGCTTATTATATTAATTAAATAGTCATTAGTTATCGATTGAAATCTTTGAAGATAATTTCTATTACTAAATTACTTTGGATTGAAATCTGAAATTGAAAATTAATTTCTTTTAACCCTTTAACTACGGCTGTCGTCAATAGACGTTTAAAACCAATAGACGTAATAGACACTAGTCGCTAAAGTGTTAAATAAGTAAATCAAGAAAATATAGCCTCTCGCTTAAATTATGACCGAAAGGGGTAATATTATTAATCACATTTGAAACAAAAAATAGAAAGGAAATAAACAGAAATGTTATGCAAAAAAAACCATACGATACAAAAACCAGTATTGACCTTATTATCATAGGTCGTGTAATTGTTAATTTAATCGAACACATAAGTGTTGAAAATTGTAATTATTGAATAGAGTGACAAAATGGATTTTGAATTGTTAGACCAAAACTGTCGTACATAAATTCTGCCTTATGTTAGAAAAACATTGATGCATTTCATTTCTTATTTTCATAATTATTACCTTATTACCTAAAAGACAGGTTCAATAATACAAGCTGATCAATTTATTTGTAACAATCTTTTTGTTTACACAATTTGTGTAGAAATTTTTTGGTATACCAAATTTCCTAATAATTATGTTAAATATGATATGAAGAATAAGGAGCCATTACCCAATAATTAGCTCCTGAATTAAAATTTCCATGGCTCCTGTCTGTATCAAAAGTAATGAAAGTAGAGGGCGAGACAAATACTATAACAAATATTTATTTGTAGGCATGTAATCAATTACAATCGATAGTGGAACCTTATAAATACGACAATGCCAAATTAGTGCAGGAATGTAATCAATTACACACTAATTTATTGGAAAATCAAGAAAGTTATCAAAAGCAGATAAAAAATTTGAAAAAATTGTTATATAAACTAGAAAGTGAATATAATGATTTACAACTGTCATGTTCACGAAACTTACAAAAAATCAAAGATTTGGAATTGGAGTCTTCAAAGAAAAGTAAAAAAATACTCGAGTTACAAGGAAAGTGTTGTAAACCCATCTTTAAAAATGTTGTTCTTGGTAATAATATTTTATTAATTTGTAACAAATAACCTCATTTTTTCTTTTTAACATAGAAAATTTTTATAATTATAGCTTCAAAAAAACAATCGTGTTACCCTTTGAGACGTCCGACTTTGGAATGTGCTAATTTGTCAAAAGTCAGTGGTACTTTTTCTTTACCCAGTTTAACTACTGTAGAACCAAAAACAATAGACCTAATAAATATGGCTGATCATAGGATGAATTGTTTAAATCGAGAGGTAACCAAATTGAAAAGTGATCTTTCCACACAATCTGATAATGTTTATACATTAAAGGAACAGGTAGAATATTTTATTATTTTTTGTACAATTTTTTAATCTTGTCTACATCCATATCTTTTATTACCACATTTCTACACTAGGTTTACAGACGTTTCTTATACACCTATCTCTACGATCACCCGTCAAATTGACGGGTAGACGAAAATACGTATTTTCTCTAAAAAATCAATTTATTCAAACTAAGTCTGAATTGAACAATATAAGGCTTCATGTTTAAATAAATTATTAATAAGTAAAAATCTTTTTTTTTAAATTATCACGGAAATCATAACAATAATATAAACGATATAGGGTAATCATATTTATTGAGCACATTTTTTACAAATGTATTGAATTTCGTTTGTGCATTTTTCGCATAGGATCTTTTTGCAATACATACAGCAATTATTGCTTCTATTTTTTTTGCAGTAGTTCACTTGGCAACTTTTTCGGATTTCTGACGTTGAAGGTGACAGAAGTGAAACGTCTGAAGTTTGACAAATGTTCTCCTTGTTTTCTCTAGCTAATTCCTCGGCTAAACAAAATATGAAGTCCTTTTTGGATATTTTCGATCCGGTGCATTCTTTATAGTATCCACGCGTTTGTCACTGCCAAATCTAAGATATTATAAAAACTTGAAGGGACCATCGAAAGCACCCTGCTTTCACACTATATTTGCGTGCTATCTGGTCCGCGACTTCAACACCAAACTTTGTTTCATGAAAATTATCCAGGCGCTATTGAGATAATGAATTGGGGGTATTTTACTAAAGACTTTTCTTTCATTCTCATATTTATTATTGGAGGAATAATTTTACGAACGAAGCAAATATATAAGGATTGTTTATGAAATCAGCTAACCCGTCAATTTGACGGGTTTCGTAGAGATAGGTATACCACATACAAATTTCAAAATTTAGAATGCTTAGGAAAATAATAATTCTGTGTATAAATTCTTTTAATGAAATTATAAATTTACGATGCAAAGTGGTTAAGATTAACGCTATGGTTTTTTGGGTATTTTATTTCAAAATCTGAAATCCGTCAAATTGACGGGTCCCGTAAACCTAGTGTTAATCAGTTGTGGTAAGCAATTTTTGAATTTCTACAAACATGTAGGACCTATAAATTTTATTATTTTTTTTTATGATTCGTAATACCAATAATTTTTAATAATTTTATACAATAATGACAAACCAAATTAAACATTTTTATCTTACAGTTAACTGCTAAAGAAAAAGAGATATTACGATTAAGAAAAATGCTGGAAGGTGGTAGACCATTTAATGTTATTACTAAAGATTATCAGTGCAAAAAAGTAAATGTAACGGGATCTTATGATAATAACGAATTCTTAATGCTACAGCAAGCAAAGCTTGATCTAGAACAACAATTGAAAGGTAATAATATATTTTATAAAGAGGCAAATAAATAAATAAATTAATTATATATACTACAAATAAAGAAAAAAAGATGTCATATTTTTTAATTATATTTTCTTTTGTTTTACTAGTATGAAATGGACAAGAATAAGATATGTGTTAAATTATTTTACAGAAACTTTAGATAAGCAACATGATGCTATGGCACGAGCCGTGGAGCTCGCTGAAAGAAATGAGGAACTGGAAAAAGAATTAAAGGATATAGATTATATAGCACTAGCTGTTGAAGCTGATTGCAACTCTGTCATAAAAGAAAATACAAAGAGGGTGTCGCAGTTACAGGTAGTTTTTTCCAATTAGTACAATTCATTTAAGGGGTAAAACCACTCTAGAGGCAGAAAAAAAGACCTAAATTTGACAATTTATTTTGGGAGTATGACAAATTGAATAGAATTTATTTTCAGAGGGTTTATTTAGCATATATTGAATTAGGAAAAACAATTTTTGTATTGTCATTTTCGTATAAAATGACGGCTACAGAACCCGTCGTCGAAAACAGCTTTTTTGAAAACACCGCCGCGGGAGGACGGATTTCTCGGCATATATGAGTCATGGAACAAAAAGTAAACAAAATTTATAACATATGTACAATTGGCTTTGGAAGTACGTAGGGGTTTTTTTTTAATAAAATTTTCTGGAAGTGGTGCACTTTTTAAGAAATTAATTGATTTTTTGCCCTAAAAATGAGCATTAAATTGTTTGTAAAAAAAAGTTTACATTCAATCAAAAAACAGCTACGTACTTCGAAAGAGAATATTGTTGTGAAGTTACTGTAAAAATTTCAAATCGATCCATGCAATAGTCTCCGAGAAATCCGTCCTTCCAGTTTGGAAAAAGTGTTTTCGAGAAAAACGCGTTTAAAGTTTTATGAACACTTTAATCCTTGGAATGTTTATTTACATCTAAGCTTTTAACATTTGTTTTCCACTATAAATCAAATGGCATATTGTTTTTATGACCCCAAAGTATCATTTGAGCGAAAAAAACATCGATTTTTTGAAAATCTTAGAGTGGTTTTACCCCTTAAAAGCAATAAATCATGAGGTTATTTTAATTAATTAACAAAGATTTTTTTATAAATCATGGGTGGCTGTGCATACTATAAACTTATAACATATCTAAATTCCTCCCGTTTTTTATCCGGACACCAAGCAGTGAAACAAGACGAATTTATGTTACATTCTAATATAAAGAAATGATGAAAAATCCATTGGCAAAAAAAGAGAAAATATTCATATTATTATATTTGTGATTCTGTTGCAACCAAAGTAAATGTTCTTACGAAACATTAGCCTTGCATATAATTTACGATAGGGAACGATATAAAAAATTGTCATACTTTTTAATGGAATTTCCAAATTTATTTTAGAATATTTCACAAAAATTGTTCAATATATTTTTATGAAATTACTACGCTGTTTTTATCAATGTATCTACTGTTTTATGACTTTTTGTATTAATGAAAGTTTCAATTTAGTTATTTTTAACCAACTTCCCACACTGCATGAAATATTTGTCAAATGTTTTTGTGTTATTTGTCGACAAGGGTTGAAATAATCCAAATATCTTTCATTTCTCTAAAAGTGGAATACAAGAAATATTTTCTGAAAGATTATTGGAAGTCTTCGTAATTATTTGATAACATATTTCATAAAATATTGCCAAAATATTGACACAATATTCTATCGAAAGTTTTGATAACATATTTTTATGAAATATTTAGAGAATATTTCACAAATCTTTTATAGAATATTCTTTGAAATGTTTTAATGAAACAGTTTGAAAATATTTCATGGAAGATTTCTAAAAGATTTGATAGATATTTAGTAAAAATCTAAAAATCCTATGTTTGTAAACATTTCTGAAATAATTTACAAATATTTCGTAACGTATTTTTTGAAAAATCTTTTATATATCTCTCAAAATATTATACAGCAGGCTATAAAACAGCTTTCTAGTATTATTATTTCTGGATATATTTCGAAAATGTTTCATAAGTATTTTAGTAAAATATTTCGGTGTAATAATTTGATACATTTACGAAATATTTTCAACATATTTTATTGAAATATTTCTGAAAGACTTCAATGCAATATTTTATACCGTACTGGTATTCTTACTAAACACTGAGAATATTTCTACCGACTTATGACTATTAACAAATTACGTATTAATCAAAGTTTCAACTTATGTTAGACTTTTTTTAAGTAACTTGTTAACTAAATTAGATGCTTTTATTTTTGGTATCGTTTCTTCAATTGCAAGGTCAAAGCCAACATTGCCAAGATATTTTTCAATTTAACTTAGTTTACCAAACTCACTCAAATAAATAAATGAAATGCAGGGTAACTATTGCCTACATCACTTTTAGGTGTTTTAAAAGCTGCCACGAGAAATATTATGTGCAGTGGGCCCTCGACTTTCGCATCCAATTGGTTCCTAAAAGTGTGTGCGAATGTTAAATGCTCAAAAGTAGAGGGATGTAAAAAATTATGCATCAAAAACGGTGTTTTAAAGTATTTATTTATTTATTGAGCTTTCGGGTGTTTTCTTGATAAATTTGTCAAGAGTTAGTTGAGTAGCTCCTTTTTTTTCTTTTCGTAAAAAAATATTTCTATAACACGCAGTGTCTTTTTGTATTGCCCTACGTACTTGAGATATACGCTCTCCATTGGGATCGCATTCTTCCATAATAGTTAAAAATTCGTCTAGATGCATAAAGGCTTCATTCATATTTTTAATTGTTAAAGTCTTTACGTTCTTATCGACTTCTTTATCCTCACTTTCGTCGTGTATTTTATTGTTAATCAATTGTTGGTCAATTAGATATTCATTTTACAGCAGTGCCAAGTGAGATTCAATTAATTCATTAACATCGTCGTTGTTGACGTCCAAGTTAAATTCATTCATGAGACTAACTATTTCATCGGTGATAGTTTCCGGTGTTTCTTCAAAATTTGTAAAATCATTCGTCATTTGTGGGCATAATTGTTTCCAGGAACCTTTTATTGTCGACTCTTGTATGTCAGCCCACAGAGGGAACATTCGACCGCAAAGGCTTACAAAGTTGAATTTTTTAAAATGTGAGAAATAGCGAATTGTGCGAAAGTCGAGGGCCGCCTGTATATGAATATTATGCACATACTTGCTTAAAGTTTGCGATACGGAACGATTTAAAAAAAGTTTCATACGTTTTAATGGAATTTTTGTATTTATCCTACAATATTTCACAAAAATTGTTCAATATATTTTTATGGAATTGCTACGCTGTTTTTTTTATACTTTGCTTGTTATTTGTTTTAAGGAGAAACTAGAAAATGTTTTAACTCAAGTTCATGTTTTGGAAAATGAATTGATAGTAGAGCGCAGAGAATCTCAGGAACTTAAGGCGGACTTGGAAGCATCGCGACTTGAAAAACGCAATATTCAACGAATGTTGGAATCAGCTTTAGATGAGAAAAAAAGAATTACGGATCAAATTAATCAATTGACAATTATTGGTATCTTTTTTTGTAGCATTATATATTAAGGGGGTATACCAGTGTGACGGCCGAAAATTTACCTGTTTTTTGGGAATTTTTTCAAAGAAAAGTATTCCATGGAATGTTTTCAAACTTTGTGGATATATTTGCCTATAAATACAGGTCACTAGGATGTCTGAAATAAAAAAAAAAGATGCTCTTAAACTAGAAGATATTCCCTACCCGATGACCCAGGATATCCGAGAAATGTTGAAATCTGACAAAGTGGCAGAGTTTTTAAAAAAGGTGTCGATTTTTCCTTAAAAAAAATTCGTCGTTTTTTCGCTGCCAAAATTACAGTTTTCATCCGATCAAAAATATCCTAGATCATCGGACAATAAAACGTGTCTAGAACACTCAGTTAAAATTTCAAGTTAATCGGATAAGTGGTCTTTGAGTTACAATATCAGCAAATTTGAATAACATAGTTTCGAGTAAAACGTGTTTAAAGTTTTAAGTCTCGATTTCTTCATGATAAAACATTATTTTACACAGTTTATTTATAGGTAAGTACATCCATAAAGTTCAAAAACATTCCATGAAATACTTTTCTTTAAGAAAATTCCCAAAAAAACATGTAAATTTTCGGCCGTCACACTGATATACGCCCTTAAAGTTACTGTATACGTTAAAGTCTATCGAAGGCAAACTTTCGTCTACTCAAAAGACGTTATTAATTATATTTCGTTAAATTGTAGAGCAAAGTTTGAATGATGAGATCCAAAGATTAAGCAAAGAAAACGAAAAATTAAAGTTAAATATAGTACAACTGGAATGTATGACTCGATTAATGAAAGAAGATAACACCAATACAGATTACAAAACGAATGACTCGAAGCCAGGTGAGGGAAAACAAAAGAAATTTTTGAAAATTCTAAAACTGTTAAGGAAACCCACCCATCAAGAATCTGAAAGAAGTAGATGATTATAATTTTTTAGATTAGATTATGATTTTTCGATACTTTATTTAGGAATACGGAAAAATTGTTGATTTTAATATTTTTTCAATACAACATTTTGTAGATGGCGCAGCAGCAAGTGAAAGGATTCTAAATGATGGTCACGAAATATCACCACAGAATTATATAGTACCAAAAAAAGAACAAAATTCTTAAAACTTATATCGAAAGCTATCGCCTTATCTACGATCATCAATTTCGAATCAAGCATTATTGTTTTTTTTTACATTTTCGTGCGCAAAATTTAGCGTTTTCTAAGCATCTTTTTATTAAAACGTGTACCAAAAATTACCATTTTAAGCTTTTGCTACAATTGTATAAGGCAATAGCCATCGATATAAGTTTGAAAAATTTTCTTGTTTTTTTTATTCTAGTAATTCTGGGATGAGATTTCGTGTACACCGTTCAGGCTTGATTCAGTTGCAGCTTCTGACTGAGGGCCAACTACAAAACGCATATGTTGTAAACTTTTCTCGAACAAATTTCATAAATATAATCTATTTTTTTAGAGTTTTGATGGGACTGTTCGCTTAAGGAAAGATATAAACACGTCTGTATTAAATAGCGAAATAAAAATTGAAGTGAAATGGTTTTTGTGTCACTTCATATTTTGAATTAGAAATTGAGAAAAGTATGTCGAGTGATGTGAGGATTTCCCTGGTTTGAAGCTTAATTTAATTTTTCATTCTTTATCTTTGTCTAGGATCAAGTGGTGGACAGAAACCTTATTCGCCCCCAACAAGAAATATACATTATGATAAGGACAAGAAAGGAAATGAAATTACCAGGGATTCAAATACCGAATTCTTCTTCACAAATGGCGAAGGACGAGAATGTATCAGAGAAAGGGGTCAAATATCAAGAACGGTAATTATTCTGAAAAACATACAATAATTTTCTAGAAATTCCCATTTTTTAAGTAAGGAATAGTGATTTTCAGCATTTTCCATCTCAACGTTTGAAAATCATAATTCAGAAGTTAAAAAAATTAAAATGAATTACAGTAGGACCTCGCTATAACGATTTCGCTTTATAGCATACCCTCTCCATAAGGCACAAAATTACCTCCCGATAATAATCTTTTTAGCTCCCTCCTCGAAAGATTATCTACCAATCACATTGAACCATTATTCCGCGAAAACTATAAGCCAAAAGTGGGCATTGCTCATATCAAAAGATTTGAAAGAAAAATGACAAAAAGTTTAGAAGTTTTTTTTAGTGGCGAATTTATTTACATGTATAACATTCGTTTTTTTTTTCTTCAAATTGCGCATGTAAAAATATTTTAATACATATCACATTTGAGGACACAGAATAAACAAAAACGTATAGAGAAAGATTGTTATAAGGTGTTTGTTCGGTCTCGAAGAGATTGTTATAATGAAATCTTACTGTATTACAGAAATTTGTATTATGCCAGAAGATTATTTAATACATGCAATGAGTAGGATGTAACTTAAGGAAGTAATAACTTATGGGGGGAATGTCTTTTTTTTCGCTAAATTTTCCGCTTTTTTCTAATTTTTTGGTGAAAAAACTATACAACAAATGAAGGTGAAATTTGACATGTAGATTTATTAATTCGTTATGCATTCCATAAAAAAAATTCAATCGATTTCCTCCAAAAATACGCATCCCACACCCCGAGATCCGCGGTGGTTCATATCCGATGATGTGCATGATTGTAGGTTTCTCATTAATCCTACAACAAAAATCCAACAACACCTTTTTTTTAGACACATGTAACTATCGTTTGACGAAGCGATAAAAAAATAAAAAATGATGTTTTGAACTAAAATTATCGATTAATCCAAAAAATCGATCGATCTTTTTGTTACAAAAAAAAATATTGAACGTATTAATTTTTTGGTTGGTCAAACCAAGGAAGCATGTTGACAGAGCATGCTTTCCAAATTTGAAGGCAAATCGGTTCAATAGTTTTTTAGAAATCGTGCACACTATTGGATATGCACCATCGCGGATCTCGGTGTATGAGATGCGTATTTTTGGAGGAAATCGATTGAAATTTTCTTTTATGAAATGCATAACGAATTAATAAATTACATGTCAAATTTTACCTTCATCCGTTGTATACGTTTTTTCACCAAAAAATTAGAAAAAAGCGGAAATTTAACCGAAAAAACAGACATTCTCCCCTTATAGTAAAATTCAATAAACTTATTCTTAATCTAAACTTCCTGTTTATCGTATTATTAGTATTTATTATTTGATTGTAATTCACAGGCGGATGTCTGTGCTGAAATTTGTGACCTAAAGCGTCAATTAAATGAAAAGGAGCATGCATTAATTTCGCTGAAACGTGAAAAGGAAGAATTATCGAGAGAAAAGATGAGTTTGGAAACTCATTTGCAATTTTATAAAAATCAACATAGAAGATCTTGCACTTGTAGTCCACCTAGCAAGCCTTCTGAAACATGCACGTGCACATCTGCATCAGTACTTGAGACAGATGCTAACAGAACAAAAGTAAGTTAAGATGGAAGAAGTGTCACTGCATTTATTCTTAAAATTCGATCATAATTCTCGACGTATGATATTGAGAAAACACAAAAAGTAAACCATATATTTTTCATCAGTCTTTCGATTTATCTTCAAGTAATTTTTCAATTCTATCTATGGATCTTTTTTTTATTGTAACAATGATATTAACTTTCTCTGCTTTTAAAAGTATAATATTTGAATTTTTTTCAAAATTTGTTTACATTACATTTATCACCCATTTCTTCTTGTAAATTTTGACGATTTACTTTATTTTTAGAAATCACTAGATCGATGGTGATTTCCCCTTTAATTTTATTTTAACAATTTTCGTTACAATTATACATATATTGTTTTTTCTGTACTTTTAATGATTTTAAATAAGTTTTTAATACATTATTCTATTCTTTCTTTCATTCTTTTTACTTTCTTTCTTTTGATTTCATTTATAAGTTGCTGATATTTTTTTTGGCAAATTGATTTTGTCTTTTTTCTTGTTTTATTCAAAAACGGAAGCTTGTGTAATTTTTTATTTCTTGAAATTGATTTTTGTATAGTTACGTGATCGAACATTATATAAACTTGCGGCAATCACGTCTTCGTGTAAAGTCGCAATAAATTTAACGTATATTGAAAATTACCGTTTGATGCACGTATATATTATGCAGAGTTGTAGCAAATTCCTCGAACCTACCTTTTTTCTAGACTTGTATATAGACTTGCATCGCCGAGCAAAGTATTTATGTAGAATTTTTTAGGTTGTGTATCTATAATTAATTTTCGAATTTGATATACATAATTGGGTTAAGGTATTTTCAATTTACAAAATTTTTCAATGATATTATATTTGTATATTTTTACATATTATGCTCATAACCGTGAAAAGCAGATTACAGTTTGTTGCTATTGATAAAACACTATTAATTTTATTTCCACGTTCTATACAAATCGTTGATAATATTTTCCAATTCAAATTTAAAGGAACGATAAGATCAGTTAAAAAAATCTAAAATGTTTCAATACTTATAGGTATTATTGGATCGTTTAGAAAGGGAGAGGAATATCGCACGGGCTGATGTGGAATATTTGACGGAAGAACGTGACGCTTTACGTGAACGATTGAAGGTAAGACGGAATATGTCATTGTATAAATTCTTTTTTTTTATTATTTCTAATTTCCAATATAATCGAAATCGCGTACAAAAAATTTATTTCTATGGCTCTCGTAATTTTTTAAATTTTCCTTTTTTAACACGATAACAGTCGTAAATTTTATGTTAAGTAGATTCTTGATTAGTAATCATAAGACAAACACTACTTGTAATTATGCATGTCCTGCTTAAATGTTTCAATTGATGCATATACAAAATCATAAATGCTGTAGTGCTTTTTATAGAACTGTATCGTTTAGTCCCCATTTCAACTTCTGATGTACATCTAATATCAATGTGACAATAATATCTTTTTCGCTTTGTGTTTTTTTTTATCAGAAAGTGCATATGAAAATTGAATAAACTTTAATCGTGTTACTAATGTAATCTTATTATTGACGTTTTTCGAGATTTTTTTAAAAAATGTAACGTATATAATTACTCTTAGTTCTTTCTACTTTAAGGGGTAACACTACTCTGGAAGTCCTAAAAAGGACGAAGTTTAAGAATGAATTTAAAAATTACGGAAAAAGGAATCGAAATTTTTTTCAGACAATTAATCAAACATGTATTCAAGTGTAAAAAAAATTGTTGTATTGACATTTTATTACAAAATGGTGGTGCCGCAGTCGTTTTTCGAAATCCCTTTTTTTAAGGGCCTCCACGGGAGGACGGATTTCTTCGAAAGTTGAAGACCAGGAACAAAAAATCACAAAATTTCTTAATCTATATGACATTGTCCATAAAAGTACGTAGGGATTTTTTTTAAAATTGATTTTTGTAAAAATAGCACACTTATAAAGAAAAAATTCAATTTTCGGCAAAAAATGAGCAGTAAATTGTTTATAAGAAAAGTTTACAACGAATCAAAAAACGGCTACGTACTTTTGTAATGAATGCAATTGTCAAGCTACTGTCAAAATTTCAAACCGATCCATGCAATAGTTTCCTATTAATCCGTCCTCCCGTGGAGGCCCTTAAGAAAAGGCGATTTCGAAAAACAACTGTGGCATCACCATTTTGCAACAAAATGTCAATACAAAAATTTTTTATTACACTTAAATACATGTTTGATTAATTGTCTGAAAAAAATTTCGATTCCTTTTTCCGTACTTTTTAAATTAATTCTCAAAGTTTGGCCTTTTTTCGGACCTCTAGAGTGGTGTTACCCCTTAAGGTATTTTTGAAACATGTTTATTCATATTTTGCTCTTAGCCTCAATTGTTTTCTATCGGAAATTTAAAGCAGAGTAGTTAAATAGCGTAACACAGTTAGAAGGCGCCCGAAAACTTTCGAGAACCCTTGTATATAAAAAAGCTAGAGAAGCTTGTATGAATCTTATTCAAAAGTACTTATAGTACCCCATAATAAACATTATATTTCACTCCTATGGAAACGTAATATCTTGCGATTCAGAAGCACCAATAGAACATGTAAAACTTGTTGATCGTTTTCTATTGAACATTTTAAGCAGTATTGGTAACGGATACTTCGTGAAGTGTTTATCAACTTGAAGTGCACGTCGGTGCAAAAATATATGCTGCTAAATGGAGAAGGCAAAAAAAAGTTTATATTATGTAGAAAATGTTTTAGGATTTATGGAAAAGAAAATTCTAATCCCACAAAATTTTAATCCCGCAGGGTACGAGGAAAGTTAGTGGTTTGGAGGACCAAATGGAAGATTTACGAGAGGAATTGAAACGGACCAAACAAGAACTCGCGTCCCAAAGAACCCAATATTTTCAACTAAGGTTTGATGGAATTGTCTTTGTTACTCTAATAACTTCAAAGCACTCTCTTATGAATTTTCATTCAGTTTTTGTACATGAATGATATTCAAGTTAAAATAATTGATAAAAATAAACTAAATAATAAAAATTCGATTGAATTAGGGCACTGCAAGATCAAACTGATCAAGCACTTGAAGATCTGCAGGGTCAATTAGTTAGATCAGAGACTGAATTGAACAAAATGATGGATTGTAATAAATCTGTCGAACAGCAACGAAGGCAACTGGACAATCAAGTGCAGAACTTAAAACTTGAAATAGCCAATCTTCGAAGTAATACAGTACACTTGGACCAGGAAAGAGATCAGTTACTGGTAAGCTCTCAATATTGCTCCTAACGTCTTGTGTATAAACCGTTCAATTTTCTCAATTGTTTTCACGAGTTTAACTGAAAGTGCCAATTCCATTTGAAACTTTCTTTGAAAATGTGTTGACTTAAAAATTCTGAAAGGACTAACAGTTAACATTAGTTATTATTATCAAATGTGTAGGTTGCAGAACAAATTAAAATAGACATTACTTTTCTTATTCGATACATTTTTAAAATAAATCCATCAAAATTCAACTATGAGAAATATATATTCTAATATTTCGATAATTTACGTAAAAAAAATACCGACTGATGAAGTCATTTAAGTAAAACGTGCAATAGCTATAGATAGGATCAGAAACTACTCCAGAACCGAAAATCACTTATCCTCAACGGCTTCCATTTTCAAATTTACTACGGCAAAGAAAGCAAAAGAACCGGCGATGGAACAATAAAATAATGGTCCTACCGTATCTGCAAGGTGTAATTGACCGAATAGCAAGAGTATTGCGCAAATATAAGATCAAAGCCATATTCAAACCGCCTAAAAAATATCCCAACTTCTGATATCTCCAGAAACAGATTTCCCCCCTTGGGCATCACGGAAATTTAAAAGATTCCTTGCTCTGGCTGCATGGTATACGAATGGTATGTCAGATTGAAGCACCTCATCCGTCGATACTAGCACGGTATCAGATAGAAACAAGACATAAAATTCTATATAAAGAATGCTTTACAAGAAAATACAGGAAAGCTTTAGAAATCCAGAAATACTCTCAAAATTTAAATGAAAATAATGAGTACCAAATGAATTAAGTACCCGTCCCCAATTTCGAAACATTTCCATCAACAGCAGTAAAAAATGACATAGCAGTATATAACATTTTATTTGAAGACATGACCATTCTGACTTCAACTAAAGAATACTTTACAAGAAAACATAGGAAAAGTTTAGAAATACAGAAACACCCTCAAAGTTTCTAACGTTCGGCCCCAAGCGTGATTCGGTTGAGTTTTTCACGGGCCCAAATTTTACTGTCGGCGTACCATAACGTAAAGCGTCACCCACATATGGGTGACGTGGTCCCCACGGAAGCATACCCGTCACCCAAGTACGGGTGACGCGGGGCCGAACGTGTTAAATCGGAATAACAGGTACCAAATCAATTTGGTACCCATCCTTAATTTGCAAAATTTCCAAATTGAGGGCTTCCTTTAGCACCAGTGAAATATGAGATAGAAGCAGTACATAAGATTCCGTTTGAAGACACGACCATCCTGGCCTCAACCAAAGAATACTTTCCAAGAAAATATAGCGGACGTTTAGACACGAAATTAAATCGAGACAAGAGGTACCAAATACATCTAACTCGGAAAGACTTGCTTCCTGTATTTTAATTTTGATTGGTCAACCAATATTAAAAAACCTATCACAATGGACCTATAATGCCCCGCCCCCTCCCATTTCCCCCGGAATATCAGGGATATAAATATGATGACCCAGTCCAGGGCACACCAGTATCAGTGTGCCCACAAGTCCTGATGAAGCAAAACTGCAATGTTTGCGAAACATCACCAAGTAAGCAACACAAGACAAGGGTGCCACCTGGAAGCCAAAAAAGCAGTTATTAATAATGACCGTGGAAACCTCCAATGCTTTTCAAAATTGTTTCGTTTTCGGAAAAATATTAGTAATCGATGTCGGTGTGATAGTTACAAATGATCAGTATTAATATTTTTTCTGATACACTGCATATTCCCTCACACAGAACTTTGTGTGTTTATAGTGGTTCACTTTTAAACAGGTTACACTGTACTTTTTTTAAATTTCATATTACAATATTTTGGATTTTTTTACTTATTATTAAATACTGGACTCTAATTGGTATGTACAGTAACATAGAGCGACACTTTGAGTAGCATATATTCCAATATATCTTAAAATCATTTAGAAAATTTGTATACAAGCAAGTGTTTTTGATAAAAAAAGTACAAATGAATTAGGCAACAATGTCAGGATAATCTGATATCTTCAAAAATATTTATACATGTGTCATTATTACTATTTAATTTTTTTTTTCTACAGAAATTTACATAAATATGATTTATGAATTCAACCTACTCGTATAAGTGTCCCAATGAGTTTTGTTAGGGTTTTATCTGTGTCATAGTCACAAAAAGATAACAGTGTAAAGTGAATCGTAAAGTTGTGGGAAAAAACTGAAACATTAAATAACAAATTTAGTTGCAACAATGTAACATAAAATATAAATTCTAGAAAAAATACAGTGGTGAATAGATAAGAGGAAGGAAACTATATTTGTTGTATATCTTAAATAATTCGTTTATATTACGCTTCAAAATTGTTCGATAAAAAAAATGCTTGCAATTCAAGTTAATGATTTATATCATTTTATACACCATGTGATAAACAGTACGAGCCAGATAATAGAAAAAATCGAATGCTTGACATAAAATTGATAATTAAGCCAAATCCGCTACTTTCAGAGAAAAAAAAGTGAAATAACGTTCATAAATCCTGTATGAAAATTATGTACGAACATGTTCAACGCTTGTACCCACGCGTTCAGTGATTCTTTCCTCCTTATAGTACTTGTCTTTTAAATGAAAACATTTTTTTTTTTAATTTCTAGGTGGTTTTAGACAGAAAGACGGAAAAACTGGCGGCTTTGGAAAACGAACTTCATGTAAAAGGACAACAAATAAATGAAATGGATCAACAGATTCGAGATTTGGAACGCAAAAACCAGTAAGTTAACGGCATAATTCATTTTAATAATATCTTGAATCCTAAGAAAACATACACGTATATTTTATTTACAATCTCAGTGGCACTTGAAAAACATCCCTTGGATAAAAGAGATACTTATAATATTTAAAAATTACAAATAAATAATAACTTAAGGCTACAATTTAGCACTAAATATTGGCTACAATGACTGAGTATCAAGAAAACATTTTTACAGTCGTGTCACCTCGAAAACAATTAGTTGAGAATATACCATCAAGTCTTTTTTCAATTTTAAGGAGGTTGCACCGGTACATAGCTAATCAATTGAGTGCCCAAATATGCTTCTCTTTGATTCTCGTAGTTGTAAGCGCAGATTTGGCAACTTAACAAAGCACACGGTCTACTACGATTACGATCCGCGTGCGCCTGCGTTAATATATGGCGCGTGTGTTTCGTTTCGTTCACTACGTGTGTTGCTTTTTCTACGAATCAGTTGTCAAAATATGAGTGAAAAACGAAAAAGATTTTTTTGGAAAGGCGAGAGAGTGACCGAGAAAGTGTACAAGAAAAGAGTTCAGCAGTCTCAGATTGGAAAAAATATTAGAAAAATATTCGAGCAGAAACATAAGTCAGATGAACTAGATACCGCGCAAAGTGCGCGCAGATGCAACGTTGCCAGACTTTCGTTGTCCTGCTCTCGGTCATACATTTTGAATGAGAATTGATGATTTCCTAGTCTTACAAGCTTTGAACGTACATTATGATAATTGATAAATGATCAGGACAATATCCTTTATCGCTCATTAAATTTTCAAGAAGATCTGAATGTTAATTCTTTAAATATCGTTGAAAAAGTGATTTTTCCCATAAGAACACATGTTAACCCTTCGAGAACACACCTCTTTTTTCAAGCATGGAGAACACTCTGGGTCAATCTGACCCGACGCTAACTATAAGAGTCCGCCATTTTAAAACGACAAGTTTTATTAGCTTGAAAAAATTCCTAGGTATACTTGAAACACAGATAAATCATGTCATATAATTTTAAAGTGTCATTAATATTATTTATATATCGAAAAAAATTCTCGAAAAAAATTTTTTTTTTAAATTGAAAACAAAAATAAATGTGGAATATAGAGGGCGTTAAACCCGCCAATTTTCAAAATTCCTTTACGTTATTCTTAATCGAAATTGAGGTACGGGTCAAATTGACCCAGAGTGTTCTCGAAGGGTTAAATGAAATCACAATTTTCTCGGTTTCTAGGCTCTGAACCATCTCAAAATTTTAACTGAAGCTTTATTACATAAAAACAGACCAGTGGTTGAAATTTTATCAAATTCTGAATATTAATTCTAAAAACGGTACAACCTCCTTAAGACGGTTATTATCGCGATCCCTGATTTCTATGCAGAGGTCGTTCTTTTCCTCAAAATTACTCTGCGAAGCTTATAGTTTTAATTTGGTCATTGAGAAACCTCGCTAAACTAACGGTCGGGGGTTGACAAGTTCCGGAATTCATTAAACGATTGCTTTCGACTTCTGATACTTCCGAACTTTCCATAACCCTCTTGTATCCTGGCCTACATTCGCATCTAGCCTTCGACGAATTGGTATGACCTTCCCATAAGGTTGTGGTACCTTTGGGCATCCTTCTCGCGACTAACCATTCGCCTTCGGAACACGGCCCTTGCGTATAAAGCTTGTAACACGTTTTATTTATTAATACTGCACTCGGTATGTTCTCGCAAGTATCGTCATTCTCATTGTCAGAGGGTTCGATACACTTACCCGACGCTTTCATGGCACTGGTGCAACCACACACACCGTTATAACTGATACCGTCTATCGATGGACGCACAGTGTAGTCGTACAATACGACTTGTTCATTTGGACACGGTCCCTTCGAACCAACTTTGTAACACGTTTTCTCTGTCGGAAAATAAAGTCTACCCCGTTTACATGGTACCGGAATACACATCGTCGAGTTTACAAGCATATTGCCACTTTCGCAAGGTCCTCTCGTATGCACTTTGTAGCACAAACCGTCTTTATACAATACGTGACCGCGTTTACATACGCATTTTGCTCGTACTATTTTTTCGTCTTCGCTCTGATGATCCGTTGTCACCACAAAGTGATGACCCGGTAAACATGGTCCAATTCCACCTAAAATATAAATCAAATCTTGTATATAAACGTACTCGTTTGAAAGAATGTACATATTTCATCTAAAACTTTTAACGCGTGTAATTAAATTTAATCGAATATTAAAAGTGGGGCATTCCATTTTGTGAAATAAAGTAGATAAAACTAGATCTTATCACAAATTAATATAAAATTATTATGTCAATTAATTATGTACCACTAAATATCTAGCGTTAACATAAAATAGACCCGCAACACTACCAAAAGCAACAGTTCGTTTTAAAAATTTTTTTCTTCAAAAGATATTTTTTACATACAGTTTCTGTGTATAACGAACTAATTAATCACATCATACACGTTATATCAAGTTGTTTGTTAGATACATTTACAATAATTGATAAAAAAAATCGATAACGAAAAAACTGACCCTTTGGAAATTCACAAAAACTGAAATGGAAAGACGAATTTTATTTTTTTCGGGACAATTGTTGATGATAATCAATAACGAAGAAAAATAAAATTTATATTCATAAAAATGTGACTTCAAGCTATTTTTTAGAATAGAAAGATAAAATGAAGGGTTAAGGGGAGATTGACCGTTTCGGCGGCAGGCGCGACCAAAAACGGCTGAGTTCCTTCTCACCGGAACAAAAGTTGAAAAATCGGTGTTTTCTTGCACAAAATGTTCCTTTTTTAATATTCTACTGCTCCGATCTTCAATTTTTCTTTTGGACATTATTCACTAATGTTAAACAAACAATCTGAGAGCGGAAAATTATTAGAAAAATATTTTAGTGGTTGTAAAAATTTGTATCTGCTCAATTTTCAACTTCAGACAAATTCTGTTCCGCTCAATATGTTCCAGGATAGTGCCTTTAAACAATGAAAAAAGAATCAAAATGATATCTGCAATATTAGCTGAGAAAAGGAACATTTTGTGCAAGAAAACACTGATTGTTTCCGTCATCTTTCGAAGGTCAGCATGGGCTTAATTTAAAAAATTTTAAAACCAATCTTGGGTTAAATTAAAGCTTGGAATATAAGCTTTAATATGAGCACAAAAAACCTTAGGTTTTTATTTAATATTTTTTATAAATTACGGTGAGAAGGAACTCAGCCGCTTTTGGTCGCGCCTGCCGCCGAAACGGTCAAAGTCCCCTTAAAGTAAGATTTAAAATTCGTCAGACCAACTGAGACTTAGGATCCCTCATAAAACTTGACAATTTTGTTCTGCCTATAATTTTCAGACTTTTTATTTGGAAGTTGAGCTATGTGTCTAATATCTCACACAGAAAGAATATATCGATCAGGGAAGTCGTTACAATAACTATTAAGTATATTTCAAGGTGGGGCAAAATGGGACATTTTTCAAGATTTTTATAAAACCGTTTATACAATTGATAAAACAAAATAATAATTCGCAAAAATACTTTTTCAAGGGTTTTCGGTGTCGCTAATTGTGATTCTGTCATAATTGACATCTGTCCATATTAGAATCAACGGGTCAATATTACATCATGATTTGATATATTGATTATTGATTATACAAATGCTTGTTACAATCATCGGGCTGAAAAATGAATTGAAATTCTGTTTAATAGATCATAGACTAATACTATCATAGAAAGTTGTAAGTTGACACCTGTCAATGGTACTACCAATTTGGAAAAATACTACTGATCGAGTAAAAATGGCATCGGTGTATGGTTTTAGAAGTTTCTAAACATCAATTTGAAGTCGAACTAAAGGTTCTACCGTTGACTTTGATAAAACACAAATTGTCTAGTAAAAGTATATAAAAATAAGATTTTATGGGTTCCTAACACGTTGAGTGCCGAGGCAAATTTATGTAATTTACTATGAAGGGACATGGCTTAAACGGAAAGTATAGTGCCGGTATCCGGATACCGACGTAGCACTTAACCCTTTATAGCCCCATGTAACAATTCTATAACAAACGTCGAATCCCGCAAGACGGTGGGATTTTCGAGGTTTGTTAAGGTATTGTTCGGTTACGTCTTACATGCTGTTTATGTTTGGTCGATCCATGTTATAGGAATCTTGTGGCGTTCCTTAACTCGTTTACTGTTACCTATTTCGAGATTTGAATAAATAATAATTTAACAAAATTATTTGATAAATATATGTTTTTTCTCCGGTCTTTCGGTACTAAAATTATTTATTTCAATATTTGCGTTGACGTTTCGACAACTAATATGATGTCATCTTCGGAACACTAAATTCAATTATTATTCTTTATTTTCCTTGGTTTTCAAATTCGGTAGGATTATAATTGATATCCTTTAGATATCAATTATAAGGAATTTGGGATTTGCGACTCCTCTCAAAAAAACCATAAATTTGAGATCTTAAATCATAGGTTGATCTTATATAAAGTGTCGATCATGGGTCGAGCCAATATATTGGCTTTCCGGTCCTCTAGGTTAATGCTGATCTTCTTCAGTAATATTTGATATCATGTATTATGTGAAAATATAATTTTCCAGATTATAATTACGAAATAATGCGAATTATGCGAATTACATCAGTTATTTTTGATCAATAATGATCCATATTTTCATTTGCTATAATCAAACCGATCAGTTAATTGATTTATGATGTAAATACTATTGTATTATTTATATTTGTTTATTTCAGCTGTTCTTGCCCTAAGGCTTTAAAATCTTACAGATTAATTGCAACTGGTAAAATTATAAGCTAGAGTCTTTTAACCAACAATATAAACATCAGAACAAATAATAGATAATAACGGTTTCTCTTCTCTTCTCTCCGCTGTCTTCTCGTCTTTCAATTTTTGTACGATGCAGTTCTTTGACCGTTTCTTCAAATTCTCTGCAATAGAGACCCGTCATCACTACTTTAAGTCCGCGGTGATAGCGTCGAAAAAAAAACATGGCTGAATCCTGTGTGCTTATGAAGTGTCTGTACGTGTAAACAATGTTGTATTCTTGAAAATGCTCACATTATTATTGGAAACAATATTTTTTACAAAACCTCGTATCACAACAACGTAAACGAGACACAGGTTTCAGTCACTTTTTTTGTTTCCGAAATCGGCCGCTTATTTAGTTGGGCGACACTTTTAGAACAACTGGTCTCTATAATCACACATTTCAGGCTTCACTTCTCCCTGCAGTGCGAATTCCCACTTGCTTTCACTCGTGTCCTCTAGTATGCTATTCAGCTTGGCCTTAAGATCATTTTCAATCCCTTTTTTAAATTCTCCGCATCTTCACACATGTTTCAGGGTTTCTTCGTCTTTTCCACAGATCGTGCAGCTTACTTCTTTGAAACCCTTATTTCCAGCTAGGCCTATATTTCCACATCTCATTCTGGCCCATTGTTGCCTGTCATTTCCGGAAATCCTTGAATCCTCCCAATACTCTTTCGGTCCCCACTTTGTCGTCCAAACCTTATACGATGTGCAGTACTTGGATTTTTTTATCCTGCTCCAGTCTTGCTGTGTTATCTGGTCCATTCTTGTTCTATTTCTAGCTTCCATGTTGTTTCGGAGTTTCTCCAGATCTCCTCCTCCTCGAATGATCTCCATGGATTCTCCATCTCCTACTTCCCTCAGTCCTGCTGTAAGCTCTGTCATCCATTTTGAAGGGTTCCCGTTCAACTCGTTTCTGATTTCTTCTCTTAGACATATCTTCGGTAAATACTATTGTGTTGTATTATCAAGTTAGTATGTATTCTGTGTATTGTAGAATATTATGTATTCTAAAATCAATTCTCAGAAATTTAATCCACCGGAATCGTAAAGAAAAACGTAATTTAATTAACAAAATACATAATAACTTGGTAATACAATATAATAGTGATTACACCATGAATCAATTAACTTATCTGTTTTCATCATAATAAATGAAAATATGGATCACTATTGATAAAAAGTAACTAATGTAATTCGCATTATTTCGTAATTAGTATTTGGAAAATTATATTTTCACATAATACATCATATCAAATATTACTGAAGAGGACCAGCTTAATAATCGTAACGTCTGAAGGATATCAATTATAATCTGGCCGAATTTGAAAACCAAGAAAAATAAAGAGTTATTTAACATCGACCAACTAAGAATTGAACAAAAGATTCAATTCTTATTATTATTATTATGTCATATTCTGAATTTTTTAAATGGAAATAACATAATTATTATCTCAATACATCGTTACGATGTTTTCGGCTACGTTGTTCTACTTGTAGAAATATTATTAATTATTAAATATTTTGAAAAATACGTATGTCTTATTCTACTATAAACTAGTCTCTTTTCAAAATTATTTTAAATTTCCACAAACTTGAGCTACAAAGGGTTATCGCGTTGAATATGAATTTGATTTTAAAATATCTATTTGACTGTTGCGTTGTTTCTTATTTTACAATTAGAATTCTTCCTGAGATGAATAAGTCTTATCGGATAAAGGACATATCATATTCTGAATTTTTTTAAATGGAAATAACATAATTATTATCTGAATACATCGTTACGATGTTTTCGGCTACGTTGTTCTAATTGTAGAGATATTATTAATTAATAAATATCTTGAAAAATACGTATGTCTTATTCTACCATAAACTAGTCCTTTTTCAGAATTATTTTAAATTTCCATAAACTAGGCTACAAAGGGTTATCGCGTTGAATATGAATTTGGTTTTAAAATATATATTTGACTGTTGCGTTATTTCTTATCTTAGAATTCTTCCTGAGATGAATAAGTCTTATCGAATAAAGGATATCGTAGAGTGTGTTATTGAAGTGACTCATTCTCTTCCATAACTGTGTTCTGATATCCTGGCAATACTTTTATATAAACGTCGCCATCCGACTTAAAACAATGAAAACTAATACTGACAGCTGTCAACTTCTAATTCTGTATTCTGACTTTAAATTCGTAATCAGCAACTCCAAAATCTTTTCGATACCAATTTTCAGTTTAATTCATTTTTCCAGTCTTTCGATTTTAAAATTATTTATTTCAATACTTGTGTTGACGTTTCGACGACTAATACGTTGCCATCTTGAGAACTGTAAATCAAATTATTATTATTATTTTCTTTCCTCCTTTTCTTTTTTTTCGACAGTCCAATGGTCCCTTCTTCTATAAAATACTAACATATTTCAATTTAGTGTTCAGAAGATGACAACGTATTAATTTTCGAAACGTCAATGCAAATATTGATATAAATAATTGTAAAATAGAACGACTGAAGAAAAAAATATACATATTATTGGCTTAATTTATGCAATAGATTACGATACATTCATAGGGGACAAAAATCTAGGTCCCTCCTATGGGCTTTCGTCTAATTGTAAGGAAACGAGCCAGGCTTGCCATGGGTTACTTGAATGTGACAGAAAAATTTCGCATATCATAAATTACACGCAAATATAGATACGCCCAACGCCGCGTTAATGCAAAAGTCATTACCTAATTGAAAACACATTCGACTTTCTTCGTGGTAGTGCGGGAGACCACTATGGCAGCCGCATGTACCTCCTGGAAGGAACAATTCTCCAGGCTCCGTGCATGGTCCTTTTGTGTAATGTTCATGACAACCGCCACTGTCACCGTGCCAATGGTACCTTCCTAATTCACCCTTGGTCGAACAAGAACAAACGGCTAGGCCATCGTCCCCCAATGTGAGAAGTTCTCCTCTGGGACAGGGACCTCGTGTCAATTTCGGATAACATTTGTTATCCCTCGGCCAATAAATCTCACTTTTTTCACTGCACTTTTCAGGTTTCCGACAAACGCCCCATCTGTTTCTTGAACTATATCCACACGTAGATTCAGTTTTTCATTGAAAAAATGTCGTACATATTAGAAATATAAGGATCGTAAGGTGGTGACTTCATTTATAGCTTACGCAAGTTTCTCAGGAGTTTCTGGTACAGGTGCAAAATATTGTCCGTTTGGGCAAGAAGCTCTCGAGAAAATCGGATGACACAGAGCGTCCCTAGGAGATTGAGCCGTTCCCGGGGGACATCTGCATTCCGCGACTGTTCCTCCACCACCAGCCGCAGGTCCTAATTCCATTGTTTCCGGGCATGGCTTACCGACCTTAAAAAACAAATAAATCAGACACGAAATATGACAAAGATAAATTTTTTTTATATAGAGACAATAACATTAAATGAATTCAATTCAAGATACCGCTGAAACTTGAGCGCAGTAAATTGAGTGATATTTAGCAATTCAGGGAAAATGTATCTATATTGGACCACATAAGCAAAATTACCTGCCCGCGGGCCTAAAGTGAAGAAAAAGGTTAAAAATCAAAGTAATTATGAAAAAACGTACATTTAATTATAAATAGAAACTTATGAAATGAAAATAAACGGAAAAGTAAGAGTTCTATGAAGAAAATAAAAAACATAACCAACTGGAAATTTCAAAAGTATTCGCCCAAATTGGACCACTATTTTCCAAAATTAGGCAAATCTGCCACTTTTCCAAAAGATACTATAAGTAGGATATGAACGAACGAAACTCAATAAAATAGTATATGAAATCTTTCAAACAAATGTGTAGATTAATCGTATGATAATGAAATTTATTGAATTTTAACTGGAAAGAACCGAGCACTCGAATGCGAAGCAGCAAAAATTGCAAGATGCGCGTAATTTCCTAACAAGCAACTGTAGTAGGAGACGCAATTATTGAATTATTACTAGCTTTTGTTTTTCTATATATCATTACAGTTAGTTCAAGATTTTGTCACGAAAAATTTGTAATGTGGATTATTTCCTTGGTCAAGAACCTGTCCATCTTAGGCAGTGGTCCAATTTAGGCGCACTTCCCCTACAGCATTGTATAGTATTTAGTGTAATTTTAGCCAAAACTACTGACACTTATGTCAGTCCAGTCATACTTCATTGTTAGTAGCAGACAAATTTGACGTAGTAAGCGATGGAAAATAGTGTAGGCCCTTAGCATTATGACGAAAAATAGCTTTTTGTGCCAAAAATTCTTTTTTCAAAATTATTAAAATCATGTTTTGCGTCACTGAATCAGAATGTGATGAATGAAACTGAATATTGAGGTCACTGGTTACTTAACCAAATTTAAATAATCAAAAAGGCTCCGTCTAGTAGCTCGTCACATCGGATTTGCTATTTGAAATTTTGAAATTGAAGGTCCTTTGTTGTACTTAGTTGTTTTATTTTCGTTGTTTTATTTCCGAAAATAAAACAACTAAGTACAACAAAGGACCTTCAATTATTAACGACCAACCGAGAAGAAATTTTGAAATTTTAATTTTTTTGGGGGGGGCGTTGAATCCGAATCCGATGTGTAATTTTGAAAATTCAAAAACACACCTGGTATTCTATGAAAATTAATCTCTAGTGGTATTTAAGATCTTGGAACTAACAATTAAAATTGATATCAGATTTTCAAAATCAAAAATGATCAATCTAATGTGATAATCCAAAATTTACAAATTATTTTACTCGAATGAAACTTAGTATTTTTTGAGGTCACTGATTGCTGTCTTCAATCTTAAAACTTTGAGATTTTTGGGTCGCGGATTTCGAAATTGAGGTGGAAATATAAAAATTTAATAGAGCGGATCCAACATGGCGGACGAAAATACGAGAAACACTTGGATTTCTAAATATGAAAATTAGTCTCTTGTGGTGTTTAAGATCGCAGAACGGTAAATCGATAAAATGAAGAATCCATTATGACAAACCGAAATTCTAAAGCGCTTTTCTTCAAAAAGAAATTCTTTAGTGCTATTTCCACCGCACTAGTTATACGTAATCAAAAATCCAGAGCGAAAAATATAGAATTATAATTAAAATAGATTTTCTTCATTAATACCAAATTTTTCACATGCGCATAATAGCTCTACTAAGCATCTCCCTTCCAATTCTAAAAGGTGTCTTTTGACACTTTTGGTAGAAATAGTGTTAACTTAAAGGAAACACCTTATTCTTGGCAGGTGAAGTCACTGATTACTAAACGAAATTCAAGAATTGGAAAAGGCTCAGTCTTGTAGCTCGTCATATTAAATTTGGTCTTTTAAATTTTTCAATTTTGACTTCAAATTTGGTTTCAGATTCAGTTTCAGCGACCCTAAAAACATGTATGGTAAATACCACACGTTACAATGCAGCTTTATATTTAACAAAAACTTTCTTTTTACTCCCTTTATCAAGGCAGGGAACAATTTTGTTTACCGATATACCTGAAATATTTTATAACACTTTCCATCTGCTGGCCAATACAAAAGTTGCCAGCCACGAGGTTGCGAAGCGCAGGGATTACTCGAAGGATCAGCCCACGGTGGAGGAACAATCGCTGCTCTTCCGATATTTGCAATTAAAATCAAATATACGAGATAGCGACGAGTTCCCTCGAAATTTCCCATCGCCCCTGAAATAATATCGATATTCAGAATAATTCTTTCAACGATTTCAAGGAAGGAGCGGGGGGGGGGGGGGGGGGGTAAATTGCTCATTTTTCAACTTCCCACTAGCTTTTTAATTAAGTGTCGTTCATGGGGGAAAGTTTGCTGCTCGTTATAGGTGGGGTATTAAATTCATTATTTAAAGGAAATTCATCTTCCGTCCGAAATCATATTTGATACAATCAATCAAATACATTAAGCGGTGAACCGGATTATTTCGTTGAGGTAACTATTACCCAACACCTTGCAGGAGGTAAATATTACTTATGGAGCTATACATGCCCCTAGTGACGCAAAGAATAGGCATTTTTCTTTCTAGATTTTTTTAGAAACATAAAGTTTCAAGTAATAAATATTAATTTTAGAAACTAGAAGTATATAATTACTTCTAGTTTTCTTTATTTTAAAGAACTTTGGTACAATATGTATCATAATAAAGTAAATCGACCCAATATCTGCCATTTAAACTTACAACGCGTTTTTCTGAAAAAATATTTATCAAAATGTGTACCAGAAATATCTCGAAAACGACTGACCTGATTAACTTGTGATTCGGAGCCCTTAATCTACTTTTATAGGCGGAAATTGTCGAATTCTATCATAAAAAAATCGCTGTTTTTAATTAAACGACTGCTATTGTGTCAAAAATCAACATTTTACAAAAAAAAATTGATTACACAGAAAACTTGATAATTTCATACAGTTTAAGAAAATTTTAGTCTGGTTTGCATCAGATAAGTCTCGTACGGGCTGCATGTGGTACTTTATTAGAAATTTATTTTCATAAATATTGTAATAATGAGTTTTAAAGTAGAGAAAACTGAGACTAATTACGTACATTTCGTTTTTAAAGAAAAATTGGGAAAAAAAGTTTTTTTATTTTCTGAACGTATATTAGCCCCTTAACCCATTAACGCCTGAAAGGCCACTCTGCAAACCACTACTTTTGAGCTTACTGTATGGATACAATTCCATTAAAAGAAAAAAAGCAAAACATGAAATTTATAGTTTTTTTAATGCTCTTTCAGGTGGTGTCATTGAAAATTTGAAAAAAAATTTTGAGTACTCTAAAATGGAGTTAAATGGTAAAAAAACATTGAAAAAGTAACAAAAATTTTTCTTTTTTGAATTTTTCGGCAACTTGCCGTTATGGAATTATCTTGAAACCAGTGTAGATGGGGGACGCGATGTCTGAACTTTAAAAATATGTATTAACAAATGTTTTTCCCTCACCTGGGTGATCCAAAATGGCGTCCAAAGTGAAAAATTTTACTCAATATCTGTCGGACGCTTTAATTAATAAACTATTAATTTTTCGAAAAAAATGTTAGGAATGAAAAGTGTTTAGAATTTGTCAAGGAATACTCCAGAATTTTTTCAGATTTTTTTTGACGCATTTAAAAAAATTTCTTAACCCTTAACCACCTGACGTCGGTCTCAGAGACTCTCAAGGATTTGGTTTTAACTCTTTTTCATGAACAAACTTTTATTAAGTGTTGATTTTTCATATCTTTAAGCATAATTTTTCTGAGTTTTGAGTTGTATTATGAATAAAAATAAAATAAAATAAAGACGTGACTTTAATTTATTGCAATATTTTAACGTACTTTAATATAAAAATTAAAATATGCAAGCGGTCTCTATGACGAACGTCAGGTGGTAGTGTATCTGAAATACACGTCAGGTGGTAGTGTATCTGAAATACACGTCAGGTGGCTAAGGGTTAACACAAAATTTGTATGAATTTAAAAAAATTCACAGAAAATTTTAAGAAAATTCTAGAGTGTTCCTCTGATAATTCTAAGCTTTTTTTATACTTGTGAATTTTTTCTGAAAGTTGATAGTTTTTGAGTACAAAAATCTAAATGGGCAGAAAAATGTACACGTATCGAATGCGGCAGATTTTTTTAACTTAAAAACTATCACCGCAAGAAGAGCTATATTTTTGCCATTTTTAAATATCTTCTAATATAAAAATTTATACACATACTACTAAACGCGTACTTGTTGGGTAATATTTTGCGAATTTGAATTAATACTCAATAAAACGACAAAAAAATCTTGAAAATCATGTAATTTTGCCGATCCCAAGTAGGCATAACCTCTTAAGGGGGGGGTTCTGCCTTGTAGGACCGAAAAAGTAGGTGATATTTGCGAATTTTTTTATAAAAAAACTGTTGAACGGGTTTATTTGAAATTTGGGAATTTGTTTCATTGTACTTTTAAGTATTATTACAAATTTTTATAAGGCTATACAAAAAAAGATGTGCGTGTGTAGAGCGTCGACTGCAGAACTTTGAGAAAAAATGGCTCGTGCTGGCGTTGAAGGAAAGTGTCCTATGGTTTATCTGAAAAACAAAAAGGAAAAGGGATTCTTAATCTGCATGAACATGACTATGGTACATATCTATGGTACTAGAACAATTCAGAAAAATGAAAAACTGTTAAAATGGCAGCCTTTTGTAAAAAGAGTTCGAATTTCGTCCAAAAATCGCAAGGAATTATTTAAATAATAAAATAACGGTAACAGATACAGCCATAATTCTAGTACCATAGATAGCCATGTTCATGCAGATTAAGAATTCCTTTTCCTTTTTGTTTTTCAGATAAACCACAGGACACTTTCCTTCAACGCCAGCACGAGCCATTTTTTTCTCAACGTTCTGCAATCGACGCTCTACACACGCACATTTTTTTGTTGTATAGCCTCATAAAAATTTGTAATAATACTTAAGGGTACAATGAAACAACTTGCTAAATTTCAAATAAACCCGTTCAACAGTTTTTTTATAAAAAATTCGCAAATATCACCTACTTTTCCGGTCCCACAAGGCAGAACCCCCCCCTAAACGCATTGTCTGTCCTTGAAAAATCAATCGACTTGTTGAGTTTCTTTACGAAATGTTGCGCTCACTATGTATTTAGAGAGCAGCATTAAACTCTTCCTATAATTTGTGTTGTAGGCAGAGACATTACCTTAACAGATTTTCAAATCACATAGATAGCGAAACAAATGTTTAGCATGTTACCAAGGATTTAAATGGGACACTGTTGTAACATAAAAAGGAAAAAAAGAGGTCTCTATAACGCACAGATAGAAAATGAGTATACTTTCACTGTTTATCTATGGCAATGGCATTGCCCCTGTCAGGACGAAAGATGACGACGTGCATACGGAATAAAGACAATCGGTATATACACATTTGCACAAATACCCGATACAAAAGTGTGATCTTTTCATTCACGTACCGAAAGTAAAATTCGATGATTTTCTCTTTTGTTTTCATTAATTGCAAGTACTCTCCAAATTCCTTCAGTTGAATAAGCAATTTAACAGGGCAAATAAATTTTGGAGAATCCGCTTGAGCGTTAATATGAAATTGAGAATTTGTATGGGATGCAGTAGTGGAAATGAAACTATTTAAGGGGCTACGTACACCTAGCAGCGTAAAAAATAGGCCTTTTGTCTCGTTTTTTTTTAAAACGTAATGTAAGTAATTATTAGTTTTCTTTAATTTAAAGTACATTGTTACAATATTTATCAAAATGAATTCTAATACAAATATTGGAAAATAGCTGTGATATTGTCTTTGGCGTAAGAACCTGTTGGAAAAGGTACCCCATGGTACCGGATGCGGCTCATACAGGATATATTTGACACAAATCGGATTAAAATTTTCTTAAACTGTACACTTAAAGAAAATGCTCTAGGTTTCAACTACATTGACTTAATTCCAAAAAAATAAAATCGATTGAATAGCAGCAACGATGCGTCAAGTATTCGACAGATTTGTTTAACATTATTTCTACCAAGACACCTTTTAGAATTTTAGTTCACAATTATTATTGAGGTTTAATTCACAAACGGGAGGTGCTTAGTAGAGCAATTGTGCCCATAATTTTGAAAGTGGTCTAAGTCATATTTTTTTGTGTTGATAAATTTAAAGGATTTGTTTTAAATAAAATAAAAAATGTTTTTACATTCTGCAATATTAAAAGTTGGAGTTTTATTAGACTTGATTAATGAAGAAAAAAATGTATTGCAAGATAAAATGATGCGAAATAACTGAAAGTCTCATTATTTTCAAATCTTGATTTAGACCACTTTCATAATAAATTATGGACTCAATTATATGCGTCTGTAAAGAATTTGGTATTAATTAAGAAAATCTATTTTTATTATAATCCTATATTTCTGGTTTTGGATATTCGATTACGTATAATTAGCGCGGTAGAAATAGTGTTAACAAATTTTTCATTGCTTCAGTAACCAAAGAAGATAGAAAAACTATCATATGTTTGTGGAAGCCCGTGATAATTTTCTATTTAAATCAATAATATTTTGTTGATTCTGTGTATGAAATTATCTCGTCTTCTCTAGGTAACCGATTTTTAAAATGTTAATATTTGACAAAGTAGCAGTCTTTTAATTAAAAATAGCGATTGTTTATGTTGGGGTTTGTCGCCTTTCAGCTTTGAAAGAAAAAGTAAGGTTTCAAAAAAAAGATTTGTTACGATAAAGACTGTCTTCTTTTTATATAAATTAAGGCTTCGAAATTACAATTTTCGAGATACATATTTCTGGTACTCCTTTTGTGCTTCGTTAGAAAAATACGTTCAAAGTGTGGAGTAAAATGTGGAAATTGGACCAATTAATTTTATTATTTTTTTGCATATTGTAACAATTTTCTTTATAGCCGAGAAAATTAGGAGTAGTTACATAAAATCGAAAAATAATATTATTTATTTTTTAAGTACCCTTACGTCGCTAGGTCCGTGTAGCGTCTTAAGGGGTTACATCTAGTTGACGGCCGAATTTTTGTGAATTTTTTTTTTGGGAAAATGATTGCAGGTTTCGAATTGTTTTTTTTCATAGTAAAGGGTATATTTTCGACTATGTTTCATAAGTTTTTATTGAAAAAAATTCACAAATGTAGGAGATTTATATAAGATACAATGCATTTCCCGGACCGCTGTTCAAAAAAGGTCTTCTGCGGTGACCACTGTATCTTCCACCTCACTCGTCTAAAATACAAAAATCAAATAGATTATGTTTTTGCATCGTATTATCTAGTCCTTAATCGAAGGATTTGAGAAAATATTAATTTTTGAAAAAATGGTCGACGAAAATTAAGTGATTTATTCATCAAAATTTGGACTTTCACGTTCAATCGTCAACCATTTTTTCAAAAATTAATATTTTCTCAAATGCTTCGATTACGGACTAGATAATACGATGAAAAAACATAATCTATTTGATTTATTGATTTTAGACGAGTGAGGTGGAAGATACAGTGGTCACCGCAGAAGACCTTTTTTGAACAGCGGTCCGGGAAATGCATTGTATCTTCTACATTTGTGAGTTTTTTTCAATAAAAAAATTATGAAACATGGTCGAAGTTATTTACTTTACTATGAAAAAAAAAAACTGCAATCATTTTCCCGAAAAAAAAAAAATTCACAAAAACACGCCTTTTTTCGGCCGCCAACTAGATGTAACCCCTTAATAAGACAATTTAATTTTGCACAATTTATATGAGCATTAAAATGAAGTTGAGAAAGCTCGAAGTCAATTTTTCATGGTCTGCAGTGGTTTAGATAAAACTATTTAATACCGAGGAACAGGAATTGATAAAACAGAAGCATCGAGAGAATGAAAGCAGGCTTCCTTTCAGAAAAAAATATGGCAACGAACTATTCTAAACGATTTGATAACGTTTGCGTGTAGACGTTCGTCTTAATGAAAATCATCTAAAAGATTTATTGGCCATTAAAGCGAAGACGAATAATCCTCCGAGCCTTGCCTTTAACTCTAAAGGTCACTACTACAAGTGAAAGTGTTACTTTGGTTCATGATTCTAAACTATCAAGTCCATACAAAAGCTTCAAGACGATGCAGGGCATTAAAATTTCTTATTTTGGAGCAATAATCTTTAGTAAATTCATACGATGCTCGGAATGACGGCATTTTTAAAAATTAAGCAAACGCATCATTGGATGTCATTTTCTTTCTTTGATTAAAATTCTTAAATACATATCTTGAATCGTGTGTTACACAACTGATCAATTAATGGTTACTAAGAAAACGAAGAAGTCTTACATCATAACTTTCACGTTCTTATTTTCAGTTGTATGAATCAGTTTTAGTAGTAGTTAAATTTGTGACGGTATATTTATCCTCTGGGCACGCTGTTACAAAATTCGATGCATCGATATACAAATTCTCAAAGCGTCTCTACTCAAAGTTACAAAGTTTTTCTATCGACTTTTGTCCATTCTTTTTTTTTGTTACAAGGATGACGTGTACTTTTGACAACGGGATCATTTAATTCTTCCTCTTTTTGGTAAAAAATATACCCTCGATTTCTAAACATTTTGTCGTCAAATCTTTTGACGCTTTTCTTTCAAATCTTTTGACATTGGCAACGTCCTCTCCTGGCCGATATTTTCCCCACGAAATGTAAATGAGACAACATTTGCAAAATAATTAACTCGTTAAACGTCGCGTCGGTCACCGGTGGCCGACAATAAACATCCGTTCAGGCCGCGCCGATTGTGATAAATGCAATAGAGTATATTATTACGACCCACGCCGCGTGAATAAGCAGTCACGCAAATGTGAAGTGGCGTTTCATGTGTTAACACTTTTTCTACCGCGCTAATTATACGTAATCAAAAATCCAAAACCAAAAATATAGAATTATAATTAAAATAGATTTTTTTTAATCGATACGAAATTTTTTACAGGCGCATAATTGCTCTACCAAGCACCTCGCGTTTGTGGATTTAAGAAAAATTAAATTAAACTTCGAAAATAATTTTAAATTAAAATTCTGAACAGTGTTTTTTGACACCTTTGGCAGAAATAGTGTCAAAAGCGTAAAGGCGAATCTCCACTGCACGCGAGCTCAAGGTGAATTTTCACTGCCCCGGGGTCAATGACAGTGGCCCGTGGGCATAGTTTATTTTCGTCAAAAGGTTCGAGCGTTTCCAGTTCCTTCGTATCAAAAGGTTTAGAAGTCTACTATATTTGAGCCGTTCATTTTGAAAGTGGCCTAAATCCAGTTTTTTTTTAATTTTTCAAAATGGTTTTTTATCAAAACTAATATCAAGGGGCACATGTTAGTACAGTTAACAACAAAAAACTAAAAAATGGACTTAGGCCACTTTCAAAATGAATGGCTCATTTGTGACGAGAGAAGGCAGATAAGAAAAATATTTCAAAAATCTGGTAATTCATGACTCAATTGTTTTTGTTTACACGACCAAAGAAACATTCTTGACCATATGACAACCTAAAATTTTCGGTGTCCAATTCTTATGAATAGGTAAAATGTGGCAAAAAAATAAGAAAAGTTGTTTAAGTATTTGAATCATGGACAAGAAAGAAGTGGAAAACATGTAAAACAAAGATTTGCATTCAAGACGACCTTTGAAAAATTGCTATCATTCACAAAAAAGCTGATGACGATGGAAACTTGTATCTCGGTTTGTCCTTACTGCTGCGTGTCTTGCGTTGGTGATATCCACTCAATGTATGCTTGTTATTGTGTCTTTTTCCTTTTTCATACTTGAGCAAAGGAAAGAAAATTGTTTTACAACGATTTTCCTTATTAAAAGTCTAATACACTTTCTTTTTAATAAACTTATAATTAGGATATAAAAATCACTTGTGATATTTATGTAACTTCCGTAATTGTTATTATTTAAATATGCGCAGTTGAAAATGCACACGTGCAAATTGTTAATATGAAAACTTTTAATGTCAATCTTATGTCTTTCAAAAAATCGAATTTCTTTCTCACGTATTTTAGTTTCTCTGTACTTTGTAGTAATTCGTAATTTGTGATTGTCACAAAAATTATCAGAGCGTATTGGAAAACTAAAAAAATAACATTTTTAATATTTTTCAGAGGAAAAAATGTTGAGAAATTATTTAATATATGAAGTATTGAAATAGTAGTAGTTGGGTAATGTTGAAATTCGATAAAAGTGTTAAGTGAAGGTGTACGTTACCATGTTGCAACTTTCCAAAAGGCTATCACTGTAAAGTTGATTTAAATATTTGAATTGAAAAATAATCTTGAAAATGGTTAAAATATGAATTGTGGAGTTTCGATAAAAGTTTTAAACGAAGGTGCATGTTCCCATGCTACAGCTTTCCAAAATACTACCACTCCAAAGTTAATTTGAATATTTGAATTGAAACTAATCTTGAAAACGGTAAAAATATAAAAATAGTATAGTTTATGATGTTTAGATTTGATAAAAGTTTTAAGCAAACGTGTACGTTACCATATTACCACTTTCCCAAATGCTAATACTTTAAAGTTGATTTAAACATTCAAAAAAAAAAATCTTGAAAATAATCGAAATATTGAAATATAGGAGAAGAGTCGAATGATGTTTAGACTCGATAAAAATATTAAACGAACATGTTTTTTTCTTCATATTGTAACAGAAATTATACCTTATCATATTACACGATCGTAGTTTTCAAATTGCTAACACTCTAAAGTTTATCAAAATGTTTGAATTTAAAAAATATAATTCTTTGAAAACACTGTCACTTTTTTTTGCGACTATTCAGCACTTGGTTAGTGGAAAGAAAAACAAAAATTGAAAATAATAATGATTATTAATTTCAAAATATTGAATATTTCAATTTATCGATGATTAATTTAAAAAACGTAAAAAAAGTACTTACACTTAGTTGAAAGTAGACATAACCGAAAAAACCAAACGAAATAGGAGAAATATGCGGGTCTAATTTTTATTGTTTTCACCGCTTGCCTTATTTATAAATTAACTAAACGATACGCATCCTTTCCGATAAAACGGTTTAAGTAAAAAAAAAAAGAAACACAGAGATGAACAATATGCTTAAGCGCTAAGCCGTATATGTTCTAATCGCTACGGCTCGCGTGTAAAGACTGACTCCATTCTGGATTCCTTCCATGCTTACTTGCATATGTATAAAGTTACCTAACTTCTCCAAGAGACAACAAAACTAGTTATGTCTCAAACTCGCCTTCTTTTTTCGGTAAATGAATTTTCAAGATTGTGAATTGGAGTGATCAAATTGGTTGAAGGTGTATTTTAATTCTTATACACGTTCATAGAAATAGAAATGGATATGACCTGTTTCAGAAATGATCAGTCATCTTAAGGTGGATAGGTATCAATTCTGAATTAAATTCATATTTGACTCCTCCTTTTGGCAATGAGTGGCACTATCGCCTATGTAAATATTAAATATTACTCTATAATTATAGAAAAAAAAAATCCCGTCGGTTTCAAGAGAAAACATGAATTATCCGCTTTCCACTGGGAAGAGGCATATTCTTTCTTAAACTTCTCGTTATATAACGGGGCTTATGGGAACGTTATCTGTCACTTAAGAGGATAAACTAATTTTACCGATACCTGCTGGTACCGTAAAAAAATTCTTTCTTGAAAAAGAAAACTTTAAAAATCCTTTAAAAATTATACAGAGTCTCCCAGGAGTATGAATTTGATATATGTAGAAATTTTTAAATACATGTATGTGCGTATTCAACACAGTAGTTACAGTAGTAAAAAAGAAACCAGACTAAGGAAGGTCTTACGCAAGGTTTGCGCTAAATTGTAGAAGATTACGAGTTTTGCTCAAAGTTCTTGAAAATTTGGGTTTTTTTTTGCACTCAATTGGTCATATGGTAAATGCGTATTTCTCGTAAATACAAATTCTAACAAATTTATTTTATGGGTAGCCATCAAAGAAAAAGATTTTTGTTTAAGAATCAGTCAAAATTCTTTGAGGTATGATGCATAAGGTGTGATATATAAATAAAGAACTCCGAGACACGTAAGAATACCTGCATGAAACAATTCTAGAAAGGGAATACGGTCGTGATTGTATGGAAGAAAAAAGGGAAAGGAACTTGGTTTTTACTCTTAGGGTGTTGCACTGATCTCTAAGGCTTCTCTTTCTTCTGAGCCGTGGATCATCAAAAACACGCACTCGTATATTTTCAGGTCACACGCGTAACAGGAAACGTACTGCCTTAAACGAGAAAATTCGTTGCTTTTCAATGAAAATGAAATTTCATGGAGAATACGTATGGATCGATTAACATTTTTTTTATATGTTACTTAATGCTTTTTTTGGAATTAAGCAACGACAGTAGATTTTTCTATTTTCAAAATGAATCTGTCAAGAACCTCAATATTTTAACCATTTGCTATATCATTAGGACAAATAATTTCTAAATAAAACGTTACCGTTGAAACAATTTAATTGTAGTTACCTTTTGATAAAACGTTGATTATAATCTGTTTATATCGATTATTTTATTTTTTTTATTGTATTTTTTAAATGTATTTGCTCTTTTAAGATTTAGTTAAGTAAGATTTTTGTTAACCAGCATCTTAAATTAATTTATCCTCTTCAAATATACCATATTTTATAGTAAACATATTACTTTGCAATTTTATAGTAAATTTGTTTCTTTTTCAAGATAAAATTAGAATTTTTTTTTCCAAGAAGAAATTAGTTTATAAAACATAAATAAAACTTTATACCATAAAACATACAAATACAATCTCACGGGGAATATATATGGATTGATTAACATTTTTGCATTGCTTCTTAACCCTTTGACTGCTAAAGGCGTATTTATACGCTTTGACAAGTTCATCAATATCTACGAAAGGCGCATATATGCGCCCTTAATGACTGACATCTGAATATTGCCGCATATATTGATAGTTTCGTGCAAGAGTAAGCCGCAGTCAAAGGGTTAATGTTTTTTTTAAATTAAGTACCCGCAGTACATTTTTCTATTGTATTTTCAAATTAAATCGGTGAATAATTTCTACAACTTTATTATCTACTATGTTAATAAGACAAAGAAATTCCAAATAAAATATTACAGTCGAATTTTTTTAAGGGGTTACATCTAGTTGGCGGCCGAAAAAAAGCGTGTTTTTGTGAATTTTTTTTTTGGGAAAATGATTGTAGGTTTCGAACTGTTTTTTTTTCATAGTAAAGAGTATATCTTCGACTATGTTTCATAATTTTTTTATTGAAAAAAATTCCCAAATGTAGGAGATACAATGCATTTCCCGGACCATTAGGTTTTCTGCGGTTACCACTGTATCTTCCACCTCACTCGTTTAAAATCAAAAAATCAAATAGATTATGTTTTTGCATCGTATTATCTAGTCCTTAATCGAAGGATTTGAGAGAATATTAATTTTTGAAAAAATGGTCGACGAAAATGAAGTGATTTATTCATCAAAATTTGGACTTTCACGTTCAATCGTCAACCATTTTTTCAAAAATTAATATTTTCTCAAATCCTTTGATTAAACCTTAAAATACTTTTTTTCAAGAAGAAAATTAATAATGTAGTATAAACTAAATTTCATACTATAAAACATACAGGTACAATTTTACAGAGAAAACATGTGGATTGATTGAAATTTCGTTATTTGTTTTTTTAACGCGTTTTTGGAAATAAGAACCGACAGTACATTTCTTTACTTAAAATATTTAGAAGCAATAGTACACAGTGAACGAGGTTACTTGTAAACAAATAATTTCTACTTTCTTTCATTTTTGTACGTCTTAGCAATAAAAAAAATGGAAGTATGTAATTTTGTAATATCGAGGCCGAAAAAGAATACAACATTGCAATTATGCTGATTATATATCTAATTAAACGCTCGCGGAAGCAGAGATGGATGAAGTTCTACTCTCACCTTCCTTTTTCTATTTTATAACTTTTCTTTTACGTGCATTACTCTTTCAATAAACAGCGAGGAAGAAAGGAAAAGAAAGGAAGTCGAATCACGCTGAATTTCTTGGCGTCGTACTAAAAAATCATAATTTTCCTTTTGTTTCTTTTTTCTTTAAATTCAAGGGAAATTGCGTATTTCGTCAAGCGATTCCCATCTTTCCTAGCTTTGCAATAATTATGCCTCGTGTGATATAAGGAGGAATTGTCGCGATTAAAGACAGCGACGTTTCACTTGTTTTAACTACCTCCACATATTTCCACTTTCAGTCTCTCGCTGCACGTTACAAAGCAGTCCGAGTCTTTTAAGATAAGTGAAAGTTTATAAAGCCAGAAGCCAGCTTCCATTTGTTGGACGGATCATTCTTTTTATTACGTTCCCTCTTCATTGCTTCAGGAATCACACGCTTGCACCGCAATCAACTCGTTGTCAGTCGAATTACATAATATTTTCAAACGTAATTTGATCCCCTTTCTTGTCTTCATTGTTTGCCAAATACAGTGGACCCTCGACTTTCGCACACAATTGGTTCCGGAAAGTGTGTGCGAATGTTGAATGTTCGAAAGTAGAGGGATGTAAAAAAGTATGCACCAAAAACGATGTTTTAAAGTATTTATTTATTTATTTAGCTTTCGGGTGTTTTCTTTATAAACTTGTCAAGAGTTAGTTGAGTAGCTCCTTTTTTTTTGCTTTTCGTAAAAAAGATTTCTATAACACGCAGTGTCTTTTTGTACTGCCTTACGTACTTGAGATTTACGTTCTCAATTGGGATCGCATTTTTCCATAACAGTTAAAAATTTGTCTAGATGCATAAAGACTTCATCCATATTTTTAATTGTAGAAATATCCCTTCGTTGACCGTAGGTTTTTAATAAATGTATTAATTTCTTCAGTTTTTCGGTCTTTTAGAAATTATTTATTTCAAAATTATGTTGACGTTTCGACAACTAATACGTTGTCATCTTCAGAACTGTACAAAATGTTTTTATAACATTAAATAATTAGTATAGGGTAAACATACCAATAGATGGACACCCTCCAATAGATGGACAAATATTATTTTCAAGAGTAATTACATTAAATTTAAGAACGAAATCGTAGAGTCATAATTTTTTTTATGGCTATATGTAGTCCTGATTGCAAAAAGTGATTTTTTTCATCTTTATATTTGTAATAATGATAAAAAAAAATATTTAAATTTGACATGACGAAGTTTTGCTTCAAGAGCGCCACCACTAGTAGATATGTGACAGATGTCCGGTAAACGTTGTTTGTTATTACTATTATAAATGAATAAAAAAATAAGGTAGTACACATTATTATGCTCGTATTTCACTAAAAAAGCTATAAATATCGTAATAAAAGAATAAAATTACAAAAATGTAAGAAAATTTAGCGTCCATCTATTGGTATTGGCTGTCCATCTACTGGAGATTTTGTCCATCTACTGGGGTTTTCGTCTTTTTCATAAATTTTTCTTTTTTATGAATTACTACGAAGTTTCACAAAGTTTTAGTAATTTTTTTCTAGTTAATTACACATTTTTACATTAATATAATTCATTTTATTATAACTTATTTGTATTTAAGTATATTATGTTGATAAAAAAGCATGAGAGTTTGCTTAACCGTCCATCTATTGGTGCATTTACCCTAAAACATTATTTTAAATAATAGATTTCGTTTTACAAAATTGTATAATTACCATAAATTGATTAAAATTTAAACCATTTAAATAACATCGTCAAGATGCTTTCGACTACAGAGTCGCACTACAATTAAAACTGTAGCCGAAAGCATCTTGACGATGTTATTTAAATAGTTTACATTTTAATCAATTTATCATATTTTTAATTGTCAAAGACTTTACGTTTTTATCGACTTCTTCTTCCTCACTTTCGTCGTGTATTTTATTGTTAATCAATTTTCGCTCAATTAGATATTCATTTGACAGCGGTGCCGAGTGAGATTCAATTAATTCATTAATATCTACGTTGTTGACGTCCAAGTTAAATTCATTCATGGGACTAGCTATTTCATCGGTGACAGTTTCCGGTGTTTCTTCAAAATTTGTAAAATCATTCGTCATTTGTGGGCATAATTGTTTCTAGAAACCTTTTATTGTCGACTCTGTTATGTCGGCCCACAGAGGGAACATACGACCGCAAAGACTTACAAAGTTGAATTTTGTAAAATGTGCGAAATAGCGAATTGTTCGAAAGTAGAATGTGCGAAAGTCGAGGGCCGCCTGTATAAGTATTTTTCTATCGAAATTATTTGGCCTAATAATTTTGTCTGAAACCCATACACGTTTATTGCAACATATGTTTTTTCCGATTAAGCAATCGTCACTTGACGTAACATATAATTAAATGGAATTGAACTTAGTTTTGTCCTTGTCCTCTTTTATTTTAAAGCAATAGATGTTACGCTTTGAATATTAATTCAAGTGTCACTAATCGTATGTAACTTTGTTGCCAGTTCCGGTTTGTTTTGGCTAATCTTATGTAAACTGTATTTGCATGTTTTTTAATATAAAATTGAGTTTATACTTTATCAAATAATTATTGTTTCTTGGAAAACATTATTTTAATTTTCACCTGGAAAAAAATTTAATCATAAAATTGCACATCGATTTCAAATAAAAGGTTAGCATAAAATATTTTACCATAAAATTGCAGAGCAATATTAATTAGAACGAAATCATGGCAAATATGAAATTTAATGCTAATAAAATTATATATTTAAATATTAGGAGAACACATGCATAAAAAAATTATTATTGTAAAATAAATGAAACTGATGATATAAATGGACTAATAATTACCATTCTATCAAACGGTAACTACAATTAAAGAGATTCCACTGTAATATTTTGATTGTAGTTTATTTGTCCTACTGATATAGTAGATAGTAAAAATTTAGAAGATTTTGACAGATTCAATTTGAAAATAAAAAAATGTATTGTCGGTATTTAATTCCAAAAGAAGCATTAGGATACAAATAAAATTGCTTCGCAATTTTATGGTAAGATATAATTAAATGTAAAATTCAATGGTAATCAAATTGCATGTTCAAAGATGTTGGATGAATTTAAAGCACTAGCTAACAAAAGTCGTACTTACATTAGTTAAATTCTAAGGGAACAAATGCATACAAAAATCATGATTTTAAAATAAATGAAATTAATGATATAAATGCACTATACTTGCCATTTTATCAAATGATTAATTATATATTTTATTAATATTAATTTTATAATGTATGTTTTATTAATTGTAATTTATTTGTTCCACTAATTTAGTGGATTTTGACGGATTTAGTTTCAAAGTAGAAAAATGTACTGACGGTGTTTCGTTCCAAAAGAAACATTAAGATACAAATAAAAAAATAATAATCAAGCCATATTTGAAATTCACATGCGTTTGTTAAAAAATTCTTCCACGCAACAAAATTCATAGGAAAGGAAACAAGGTCGGGACAAAATTAATTGCGTGACATAGGAGTGAATCATAGGAGACGAAAAGTGTCATTACGGATCTTTCTAGCGATGGTACATTTTCTTTAGGTCCTTGAACTTCTGGGTTCATTCGAAGGCTCTTTCCATTTTTTAATGCTATCTAATGCTAAGAACGGTACGAACTTACCAATCGATCCAATAACTTTTTATATACATTTTTCCCAATTCGTCTATCGCGGTGAGGAACACACCTTGAAAACTCGTTTTCAATAAATCGTACACTTCATATTTCAATTGCGTACTTTCAATAAACGTGTTTCCAATCATAAATTCCGGTTACTTCGAAATCCTTAAGGGGGGAGGGTCAAGTAAACAACTGTTTTTTTCTCGAATTATTTTTGAAGAGTGCGTAATATGTATTTATTTAACCCTTTCAGGGGCAGTGGGACATATATGTCCCACCTATTTTTTACTCGTTTTTTTAATATTTCTGACACCTTTTGCCCTATCTATAGGTACAAAAGTATTTTTTAGAGTCTTGGGTACCTAATTTATGAAATTTTGGCTTAAAATTGCAATAATTAATTTATTTAAATAGTTGTTATAAACAATTAACATGAAAAAATGCTGTTTTTTCACTGAAAAATCGGTTTCTCGGTAACGCATATGGCTACAGCTCTGAAAATTTGTTTACGTATTCTCCATATATCGGTTTATAACATATTTTTTTTTCAAAATTTTTCGTTGCTCAGTTTTTAAAAAAAAAAATCTTAAAATTCCAAAATCTCAAAATTTGAATTTTGAAAAAATCCTAGTAGTCACTCTTATTTTTATAATAAGTGTTAAGGAAAAATATGCCCCTGAAAGGGTTAAAACTAATTACATGTTATTTTGTAGCATCTAAACAATCTATATAAATTTCTTTATGGAAAAATATTCATAGATTACTGAACAGCAGCTGTTTGATTAATTGGCTTCTCGAAAATGCGCTGTGCAACGCACAGATCGCTCTAATTATCTGAAATCAAAGATCCATCAATTTTTCGTTAAAATATAGTAATACGCTTTGCACGAACCCATTTGAAACAAACAAAAATAAAAATTAAAAATTCCTCGCCACGTTAAAAAAGAAGTCGCGAAATCTTGTTATAAAAAAATGATTAAAAACATTGTTTATTTCAATTTTTATAAAAACCTTTAGGTTGATGCAAAGGAGAATAGTTTAGGGAATATTTTGTGCAAAATTTCATAGCAATCGGCTGAGAAATCTCTAAGCTACATTGCACGGCTCGCGAAATTTTGCGTTTCGAGAAAAATGCGTTCAAAGTGTATATCTGCGCTCCATACCGTTCGGAGCGCATCACTTTAACGACTTTGTAGGCACAGTTAGACTTACAATTTTTAACTGAAATAGTCGGAGCACATTCTCCAGATAGTAAACTAATTTTCTAAGCAAAAAAAAGGTCAAAATTTTTTATTTTACTTGACCCTCCCCCCCTTAAAGCTCACGTTCAACTAAATGCTTTCGTTGAAATTCCAAGAAAACAAAAAATTTTTACTCAATTAAGTCTCGGAGCACGTTTTAAAAAAATTACAAGAGCTATTGAAAAAATGTGATACTAATATTAATAAATAACATCAATTTTTTTACATAACTTCCTTCTTTGAAGAAAAAACAAAACTTGTTCACGAATTTTTTTGTATGTGTCGATATTTCTAAGTAGGTATTTGAACTAGGAGGATTGATTCAAAATATTTTAAAGAATAGTTGAAAGTTGCCTCAAGTCGTTCAGATGCGTAGTTTTGAAATAGTTGTTTTGTCCGTAAAAAAAAAGACGGTGTATGAAAAACCCACAGTATGGCCCATAACCGAAAAAATAGGCGTGCACTCCGAGGGTAGAACATGTTCTATAAAATACTAATCCTTTGTTAATCATCTTAGAATATGCGTGGATCAAAATGCGGACAAAGAAAGACAATTGAGGACAATACAAATAGAAATGGAAAGCCTGCAACATCAATTGAACACCGCATCGATGGACAGAGAAAATGCAATACAAGAAAACAGGAGATTACAAGATGATTTGGCAGCGGTCACCTGCGAAGTAAGAAATCTTCAACGTGAATTAGAAGCATCACACGCCGAATCATTCGATTTAAAAAAACAGTTGCAGACTTATGTAAGTGAAGTTAGACGTGCCGAGGAACTTCTTAATCGAAAGGTGAGTAAACTTACTAAATACTCAACGAAACAATGTAGTCCGATACTTCGTTGGTCAGATTGATTGAAAAATTTCTGGTATTTTTTCTTCATTTTTATTGATGACTGTTGTAAATTATAAAAGTCAGAATAGGACGTTTTGATTCTACGTTCAAGGCCCTTCTCAAGTACATATTATAAAAATCCCTAAAAATCTTGTAAATAACTTGGTACCAGTGTCAATTTTAATAAAAAAAAAACTGAACAGAACATTATAAACTTCCGAAAGGATCAAACTGGAAAGTGAAATAAATTTCGAGTCTTTTGGCATAGACAAGACCCATTTCCGGTTATCATTTTTCACGCGACATTCAAAAGTGACATTCGTCTTCCAAACGGTTCATACTGGACAGAGAAACAAATTCTCTTTCTTCTCTTTTCATTCGTCTTCCAAAAGGTTCATACTGGAAAGAGAAATAAATTCTCTTTTGAATTTCGCGTGAAAGATGATAACCGGAAATGGGTCTTGTCTATGTCAAAAGACTCGAATCAAAAACGTCAAAAGTTTTGGGGTGACAAAAGATTAAGAGCTCGAGTGTATTGGAGATTGTAAAAACGGACGAGATTAAAATGAGTTTGTTAGATCGTATGTAACACTTTGTTGGACTGTGTACTGTAATTGGATTAACGCATTTATTAACCGTTTGAGTCCCAAGCAGCGCAATCGCGCTGTTCAATTTTATGTCGAGAAAACCCAGCCCACTTCAAATGTAAGGAGAATGAAGCGCGGTCGCGCTGTTCGCGATAGTGTTTTTTCAATACCCCTTGGGACTCAAACGGTTAATTACAACTCATATGATTAATCCAATACAATCCTAAAAATAACCTACAAATTTGTCATACCACTGAATAAAATATTATAATAATGAGTTTATACGAAAAAAATTAATATATCTAGATTATATAGGGTCTTTCGTTAAGAGGTTTCATTTTAAAATTCGCGGTATTTGTATACCGTCAAATATACAGCGCTCTTATCGGACAACTGTAAAGTAAAAAGTATACGATTTAAGAAAATGGGACGATATACGCTTCAACAACGAATAGAAATAGTGAAGATTCACTATAAATATGGTGAAAATTTCGCGAAGACAACTCGTAGAGTTTGTGGTGTTTTTATCGCTATGAAGCGCCTTCTCTCACAGCAATTGTGAACCTAATCAAGAAATTTGAGAAAAACGGCCAAGTTACTGATGTAGAAACCGCAGTTCGTAGTACAATAGAATCTCCGTACAAGATAGCTTCAAATGCTTTCGTAAAAGATACCACGGGTTTCCCTTCGCTAATCCACTACCCCCACTCCTAATGCCTTTTCGCCTCTGAATGTTTGGAGTTGCGTACTCCGTACAAGATACCATGGAAATAAATGAAAAGAAATGAGAATTATTTGCACATAACGATTTTTTTTATTTATTACCATAAATTATTAATTATTTAAGATAACATTTAAATTTTTTGTTGGTTTAAAGTTCATAGAGAATTTTCAAGGACTCATAAACGTAGTTTTTTGTCGAGTAAGTGGCGTTTCCGTGACGCACTAGACTAGTATGTTTAAAATTGATTTACTTACGTGAAATAATTGCACAAACGGTAAAAATAACTTTTCTTCTCTCTTTCTTTCTTGTCGACACTGCGAGAACTCCTTGTTTGCGGACTTCTAGTCACGTGACAAGAAAAGAAGGAAAAGGATATGGAATACAAAGTAACCTACATTATCGGTTGAATTTTAAACTATTTTGCATGGTATCTTATACGAACGACGTGAGTTCTATTCCTCTCCGGCGTAGCAGGCCGCTGAGTGGGAGAACGGTAATTTTCGGAATCATATTTCCCTCCGGTCCCTTGTGGTATCTTGTACGGAGATTCTACTGTACTCGTGGCGCCAGGTAAACCGAGAACATTGCTGCTTTCGCTGAAAGTGTCGCAGAAAATTCAGGTTTATCCATTGCAAGACGTTTGCAACAATTAAACATCTCACAAACCAGCCTACATCGCATTTTGCATAAAAATCTTGGTTTGCATGCGTACAAAGTGCAGCTGACACAAGAATTGAAGCCTACAGACTATGCACAACGCCGTACGTTTGTTGATTATGTATTAGAAATGCAGGCAGGTAACCCTGATTTTTACGAGAAAATCATTTGTGCAAAAACGTGATGCAAAACTTCCTAAAAAGAATGACTATTTGTCAGAAATCCTGAGGTGGCAATTTACCAGATATCATGTTCCACATTTGAGCCGCTCAGTGCACACATCGATTAACTCCACTTTTGAAAAATCTTAAATTTAAGTGTCAAAGCACTTGGTATAGTCATAACTTTTTATATTTGAGCCGTTCAGTGCACAAATAGATTAACTCCATAAAAAATGAATTCAAGAAAAATAATAAAATAGCATATATTGCTTTTGAAAAACCTTTTTAAATAACAAATTTAAAAAATGAACAAAAATGGAGTTAATCGATTTGTGCATTGAACGGCTCATTTAATCGTGGGGTTCGTACTTTAAATTGGAATAAAGATGTCGGGATTTTTCTTTAGAAAAAGGTGTTTTTTTCATAATTTAAAATGAAACCTCTTAATGGAAGACCCTATATTTATTCGTGATAAATTTTGAACAAAATGAAAATTGAAGTCAGAAGTATACAACAATTATTCTAACACTATTATAAACATATTTTTAGTAATAGTATATAAAAATATAATGTTTAACAACCTAAATGTTACTGAAGAAGATTCGCAATTGGAGAACAAAACGTATAAAGAGAAATATGTATAATAAATTAGATTACTGGTATACACATAAAACAAAGAATTACAAAATAAAATAATTCCATTCATACATTTTCTGCATCTTAACAAGCTGAATTTCTTCTTTTCAGGAAAATGAAAGAACAGAGATGTTGAATCATTTTAGAAGTTTGAGTTTAGAAGCGACGGTATTGGAAAACAATAATCATAGTTTAGAATCAGAAGCTGCAGAAGCGAGAAGTGCTTTACAATCAACCCGAGATCGGTTACTTGATTTGGAGAGGCAACTTACCGATCGAGATTGTTTAATGAGAGGATACGAAGCTCAGGTAAAATTTACAGAAAATAATGTACAGTTTAATATCGTAATTAATTACGATATTATAAAATGAAAAACGAGACTTTCAAACCAACTACCCTCCGCCCCAATTTTAACAATATTTATTGATTATATTTTCTAATTTGTATCAGATATCAGAATTGACGCAAAATATTGCCAGTATGGAAACTCAATTACGCCAACAGGCTGAGGACAGACAGAAAGCCGAAGCCGATTTACATGCTGTTCGCGATCTTTGCGTTAAATTGGATCAACAAAAAGATTCACTGATGCAGCAAATCGAAGATAAAGATCTAATGAAATCTCAGGTAAGTTACAAACAGTGATAACAAACGTAATTGGTTGTTTTATAAAAAAAGTTTTCAATAAGAACGAGATGATTTTCAAATTAAATGAAACTATAACTAATTAAAGAGCTACATACACCTATGGCGACGTAAAAAATAGGCCCTTTCTCGAATTTTTTTTAGAAATCTAATTTATGTAATTACTGCTAATTGTCTTTAGTTTAACCGTTTTAGCGCTAAGCGGCGCGACCGCGCTTCTTCTGTTCCATGTCCAAAAATGCCAGCATTTTTTAAATAAGGAATGAAAAGAGCGCTATTGCGTCACTTGGCAATTTTTTATTTGGAAACATAAAAGACCTTTGGGATTCAAACGGTTAAAGCATATTGTTACGAGATTCTTGGAAATAGGTTTTTCAGAAAAATATTTGAAAATGGCAGAAATGTCCTTGGCGTAGGACCTTATTGAAAGAAGGGGCTTCGCAGTAACAAATGTATCTCATACGGGATTTGTCTGTCATAAACCAGACTAAAATTTTCTTAAGTTGTGAGAAATTGTCTAGTTTTCTATGTAGCCGACTTTTAAAATATTAATTTTTGACGAAATAGCAGTCGCTTAATTAGAAATAGCGATTTTTTATGGTCGACTACCTTATTTTGGATTAAACTTTCCAAATAACAAGTTAATCGGTTCAATCATTTTCGAGATATTTCTGTTACGTGTTTTAAAAACATATTTATTAGAAAAACAAATGTAAAATTTGACATTTGGGTAAAATATAGATATTGGACCGATTAACTTTATTACTTTCATACATATTTAAACAATGTTCTTTAAAGTAGAGAAAGCTAGGAGTAATTATGTTTCTAAAAAAAAAATTGGGAAAATGGCCTACTTTTTAGGTTGCTAGGTGTACGGACAACAGTAATCATAGCAAATTCTTCGGATTTTATTCATAGAAAATTGGAGCAATTGTTTATCAAGAAACTAATTGATTTTAAAACAATCGCTATTGCTAAATTCAATTTTTCTTCAGGATTTTCTTATTTTTTATTCATGCAGCTCGGATGTCACATTCCATACATAATTGTTATACATTATACTTGAAAATTGGAAAAAAAGGATTGGTTGTTGTTTTCTTTCATTTTAACGTAATCTTATCGCTCCTATTGAAAAACCCTTTAGTAACTATTCTATAAAACTAATTTTTTATGTATAACTTTTGGCAGTATGACTCTCAGTTAGCGAGATTGAAAGCTGAACAGAACGTAATCCAAGATCAAATGAATTGCGATCGCGCTGCTATGGATAGATTGGAAGTTTTATTAGAACAAGCGAAACAGGAATCTATAAATACACAAATGGCAAATCAAGAACTGCAGAAGGAAGTGGCACGACTCAAGCAAAAGATCTCCGAATTACACAGTGCATTGTAAGTAAATACATGTAACATAGATTTATTTCAAAAATTAAACTTTAACACATTGACAGCCGGCGACCTAAGAGACGTTTAAAGCCCAAGCGCCGACTTATTCGCCTGTTTCTGATCACTGAATAGCCAAAAAAAAATATTTAAAGCGTTTATATTTCCGTAAATAATACATTTTATTTGTATTTTCTTCATATACAATTTAACAATAATTAAAAATAGATAAATAGATAGATAAATGTCGCTCAAACGACAGACTCAGAAACCCGCGTTTTCGCGGGGCCGCCTGTCAATGTGTTAAGTACGCTAAGACAACAAAAAATGTTGTTGTAAGGTTCGTTTTGTTCCAAAGAGTTTGTTATAACGAGGTCCTACCGTATGCGCATGTTCAACTTCAAAAAAGACAAAGTTTCACAGCCAAAGATTATGTTATAACATATTTGAGGAGAAGTAAATTTCAATTGGCGCGCCTCATATGTTCAATGTATTTGGTCGACACTCTTTCGACGTGGAGGCTAAAAAAGATTGTTATCGCGAGGTATTTGTGCACCTTGTAGAGAGGGATTGTTATAAAGCGAAAATATTATAGAGAGATTTCACTGTATAGTTACTTATTTGTTAGTTATATTTTCATTTAGAATTTCTCTGACCCTAAATTCTTTATAAGGAAACTACGTCAACCTGAAAGAACACAAATTAGACATATTTGAAAATGAAATTGCTATAGATGTTGAATAATCACATTAACCCTTTGACTGCTAAAGGCGTATATATACGGTTTCACAAGTCCATTGATATATACGACAGGCGTAAATTTACGCCCTCTCTATTTTTTGTTGTAACACTTTTTACTGTTTTATCAATTGATTCAACATAGAATTTATTGCTCTATGCAACATAATATGACAACTAAGTATCGATAATTGTTAGGGTTATTTGCAATTATAATTTTTTTCAAAACCCTAAGGTTGATAACTCACTTAAATCTCACTCACTCACATGCAAATAACGCGCCGTCCATATTGATAAATTCCTCCTAGAGCGCGTCGCAGTCAAAGGGTTAATTCATGAAATTCGAAATTAGAATTTTGTAAGAGCGTCGCAGTTGAAAGCAGAAATACTGCAATAATATTTAGGAAATCCCCAACGGATTATAGCAATATATACTAAAGATATTTTATGACAACCTTCACCTATTTTCACTATACCGAAATTTTTTGTAAGGAGTTCTTTTACTTGCGACTAAATTGTACTTTCACCTTTGCTTTCCTTAAGAAGTTAATCCTTCTTGGGATTGTGAAAATAACGCAATATTCCAAACTTTTTATTTTTTTGTGGTTTTTATAAGGATTAATTGAATTTCGCAAATTACTATTAAAAACTACTTATATAGAGGGATACATACGATTTTTCATGAGATAATATTAAAAAACGAAAGAAATATAGCTTTTCTTCTAGAGTGTTCGTGATTTTCTATCGCTTGCCGTGACCATCGGCGAAGCAGCTTATCCGAAACTAAAATAAATGAAGATTGCGTAAAAATATTGTATTATGAAGCGCCTGAACAAAAGGATTTAGAAAATTCTGATTTTTACAAATATTTCATTCTTCGAGGTGAACTGATTTTGAGTTTTGTGTTATAAACAAAAAAATTGAAATAAATATTCTTTGCTCAGACCCTTCCTAATAGAATAATACCAACGCTATCTTAATTGATATTAATTTCGAATAAATAAGCCGTTCCGATGATATCGTGGTTATCGCAAGTGGTAGAAAAAGAATCCAATGTTCTAAAGGAAGAGCTATAGTTCTTTCATTTTTTAATATTTGCTCATATAAAAGTTTATATTCGTGCCATTAAATATATACTCTTTGATATTGTCTTGCAAATTTTAATTATTACTTATTAAATCGATAACAAAAATTCTTAAAATTACGTTATTTTCTCGATTCCAACTAAAAATAAACCCTCGAGGATTGACTTTTCAAGATCACACAATATGTAAGCAACCAACCATTTAACCCTTTGAGCTCTAAAGGCGCATAAATGTGTCCTCATGAATTTATCAATATATGAAAGGCGTATATATGTGCCCTTAATGACTGACATCTGAATATCGCCGCATATATTGTTAGGTTTGTGCAAGAGTAAGCAGCACTCAAAGGGTTAAAGTTAGTTATTTCGATGCCAAACAAATTTAATTGGTTGGTTGCTTACACGTTACGTTACCCTGAAAAGTTCCCCCTTTATTCTATCATAAACCCTAGCCTTTTTTTCGATTTTCATTAAAAACGTTGTTTATGTAATTACCCCTAGTTTTTTTTACTCAAGGGGGAAGTCTGGTCTAGCAGGTCTAAAAAATCGAATTTTTGTTGCTTAAAAATCTTCCTAAACCTGTGGAGAATGCTTTCGTGAAGTTATAGCATCAAATTCGATCTTAAAATGTAGTTAGGAGCGATGAGCGCCAAGTAGGTACACCTGAACACGGACTAGCCGAAAACTTTAAACGCGTTTTCCTCAAATCCACGGTTTCCAAATTGGCGAGACGCATAGCTCATCGAATTTTTATCCGATTCACTTGATTCAACGTTTAAATTGAAGATAATTCAGTTTATATGCTTATAAACCTCGACTCTTCATGAATTATTATTATAGCATAAAGTTAGTGTAAAATAACAGCCGACATGTATCGTTCATTTTCATCTTTTTTTCCGCCATTTTTGCAATTAACATTTTTTTTTTTCAAATTGAGGTTTATACGCAATTTATGTACCTACTAAAAAAAAATTTTTCCTCATTTTACGTTTCCGATATTTTCCCAGGACTCCAGGTATCTCGCCGTTTTGACCGAATCCTTTCCTTGCCACTACTATATCTATATATGTATATATTCAAATTAAATCTACAATGTCAAATTTCCTTCTTTGAACGTCCCTTTATATGTAAAAAAAAGTTTCAATAACAAAATTATATTATATTTTGAAATTATATCCATTGGAAAAATACCTTAGCTAGACCAGACTCCCCCCTTAATCTGCATTGATTTTCCAAAATGTTACTTCACCATTAGATATATGTGACTCGAATGTGTCGGAAATGGTCATTACACCTTCAGGATAAGAGAAAGCATAGGGTTGCCCCATTCAGAATGTACATTGAAAGGTTCCGAGAGGATAGATCAATTTATGTTGCACCCTTTTCAAATACAGCAATCCTTGAAAGAGACGGCTACAATTTTCTTACTTTTACTTTCCAGTGGAATTTGAGAGAACATGTAAATTAGATGGTATTTATCAGTGACGTTTATCTAGCATTGCATTTATGTTAGGAATTGAACGAATTCAGCTCTTTGCAATTTTTTTTACGTTTCTATAATTGCTACAGAGTTATTAGTTTTGCCGCAGTGGGTGTCCCATTAACGCGCATTCAAAATGTTGCAGCAATTACACTCGAGTTCTAAACATCTTGCCGAATAAACCTTTTGACACTTTTATATCGAGTCTTTTGATATAGGGGACGCCCTTTTTCGGTTAATGCTTTCCACGCGAAATTTAAATATGATATTCGCCTAAATGATCCTATATTGATATCAATATAATAATATTGATAACATTTATGATGTTTGCCACTTTGTGATTTTTAACGGAAAAATACAGAAAATGTTTTTTTTGAATTATGAAATATATATATTATGCAATATATTTTAAGTAAAATATATTGCATAATGAAAATCATCGCTTTAAAACAGAGTTTACTGCTATTATCAATTGTGAGAGATTGAATTGGTGTTTATATTATGATTGCAAGTAAAACTGTATGACATAGGCTATACTCACTCTTGGCGCCTTTGCGCTATTATTTTTATGATATTTCCGAGTAACTCTCCAAGTAATTTTCATTTACTGTACAGAAAATGTTATCGTTTAATAATTTGCAATTTCAAATGAAGCTTCTCAAATTTACAAACAATCAGAACTACAAAGCCACTTGCTCTTTTTCAGGATAAATGTAAAAAATCTTTAACAATTTTGTAATGTGTATCAGTTAGACATAAAATATATGGCAATATCTTTTCGTAAACATTTGATAATTAAATTTATTTTCTATATAAAATTAAAAATTAATTTAAAAAAAAACACTTGAAGGAGTCATGGTGAGTTAGGCAGTAAACAAAGGGTGATTTTTAGAAATTTTTTACTCAAAACTTCCATACCATTTGTCACCAAACTTTTCTAGGCTCAAAAATTTTGCCTTTTTTATCAAGTCCTTTGACATTGGTAACGCTCACTTCCGCCTTATATTTGTCTCAGGTAATTTTAAAGCGACAATATATGAAAAGTCATTAACCCTGTTGCTACGGGAGGATTCTCCGCCACGATAAACCGCAAAGAGAATGATCGCGACGAAAATGGGCACGGTGCACGAGATCTATCATTAAAATCATCTAGTTTAATAAATTTAAACGTCTGAAAACCACGAACGATGCAAAACAAAATACCCACGTAGCATTTAAGGGGGGAGTCTGGTATGACTAAGGTATTTTTCCAATGCATATAATTTCAAGATATATCATTTTTTTATTGAAACTTTTTTTACATATAAAGGGAAGTTCAAAGAAGAAAATTTGCCATTGTAGATTTAATTTGAATATATACATACATAGATATAGTAGTGGGAAGGGAAGGATTCGGTCAAAACGGCGGGATACCTAGAGTCCTGAAAAAATATCGGAAACGTAAAATGAAGAAAAATTTTTCTTTAGTAGATATATAAAATGCGGATGAACCTCATTTTGAAAACAAAAATTGTTAATTGCAAAAATGGCGGAAGAAAACATGAAAATGAACGATACACGTCCGCTGTTATTTTGCAATAACTTTATGCTATAATAATAATTCATGAAAAGTCGAGATTTATTAGTATATACAGGGTGGCCATAAAGTAAGTATCACTTTCAAAATTCGATATCTCTGACACCGTAAGAGAAAACCCTATAATCATATATATATATATATATATCATTTTATTCAGGGTAAAATGGGATTTCTTCTTAAATTTTCTCAGATTTTTTGGTGCACTTTGAAAAATCACTTAAATTTGACCATTTTTCCAGATTCTACTCGATTTATCACAAGTATGAATGTTTTTGGCCAAGGTGACATTCAAATTAGATTATGATAACATAATTTAAAATAATACTTGATACAATAATTGTCAATTTCAATTGACTTTTGATCAGAAAAACATTAAATTATGCGTTAACGTTATGAATAAATTTTTAGGTTAACGATGAAGAAGGGCTTTACTTGGTTCGATTCATCAACTCAAATCTAACTAATGCGGAAAATGAAGGAAGGCGCACTGAACAAATGTTGCACAATTAGGACGAAATTAAAAGTAAATTTCAGCAAAAAAGAGTAATAAAAAATGAGAACCAAAAATTTAAAAAAAACTATAGAAAGAAAAAACAATAACGAAAAAAAAAAAAAAAAAAACCTCCATCGACGAACTTCCACCTTGTCGTCGTGATAGAGCTTAAGTTTTGCACTCAAAAAATCTACACTATCATTTCCAAATTAGTCAGATTTGAGTTGATGAATCGAACCAAGCAAAGCCCTTCTTCATAGCTAACCTTTAAATGTATTTATAGCGTTAGCGCATAATTCATTGTTTTTGTGATCAAAAATCAGGTGAAATTGACAATTATTGTATCAAGCTCGTCATAACGCGTTGCGTTTTCTTCAGATTATGTTATCATAATCTAATTTAAATGTCATCTTGACGAGAAATGTTCATACTTGCGATAAATCGAGAAGAATCAGGAAAAAGGTCATATTTAAGTGATTTTTCAAAATGCACCAAAAATCTGAAAAAAATTTAGGATGAAATCCCATTTTACCCTGAATAAAGTGATATACATGACTGTAGGGTTTCTTCATACGATGTCTGAGATATCGAATTTTGAAAGTGATACTTACTTTATGGCAACCCTGTAAATTTAATTATCTCCAATTTAAACGTTGAATCAAGTGAATCGGATAAAAATTCGATGAGCTATGCGTCCCGCCAATTTGGAAAACGTGGTTTTCAGAAAAACGCGTTTAAAGTTTTCGGCTAGTCCGTGTTCAGGTGTACCTACTTGGTGCTCTCACCGCTCCTAACTATATTTCAAGATCGAATTTGATGCTATAACTTTACAAAAGCATTCTTCACATGTTTAAGAAGATTTTTAAGCAACAAAAAAAAATCGATTTTTTAGACCTGTTACACCAGACTCCCCCCTTAATAGTGAGATAGTTGGCGCGCAATACATTTAGAGGTTCGTCAAATGTACAATACATGGTATCTTGTATAGAGCGACTATAGTCGCCCGTCTTATTTTAGTGGCATATTATGGAAAGCGACTATAGTCGACCATAGTAGCGAAAGGATAGAGGCGAGCTCACTACACGCGAGCTTGAAGTGAATATTCACTGCACCGGCAACCAACGACAGCCGCCCGTAGGCATGTCAAAAGGTTTAGAAGTCGAGCGTATTTAACACTTTATCAACCACTATTGACACAGTTGGGTGCGGGTTCGTCGCCAATTCCGGCTCCGTTTTGGATATCGCGCAGCAATGTATGTGCCTATTTGTAAAGCTCTATAACTCAAAAATACTCATTGTGTCGTTGGGAATCCTTTGGTTTCAAAGCAGTGTAATTTTATGGTTATTTAGAATTGTCATAATATCATTTGATATTTATTTCATCGAAAACCCGATTAATCGGCTACTGGTAAATAACAATTGGAACCGAAAAGCCGATTAATCGATTAACGGTTGATAAAGTGTTAAAATTAGAAAAGATGTGATTATTTTTTCGATCTCCTTCTGAAAAATAATGTTCCGTGGTAATCATTCCTGCTCCGATGGCGACCATTTCAAATTAAAAGAAAAAACAACCGGATTTTTGTGTATCGAATTAGTCAGTGTTTGAATAGAGGGTTTTAAGAAATAGCGATTCACGAAAAAAGGACGAACATTAAAACTACAAGTCTTCATTTTTGATAAAACATTTTCTCGCTATTGCGGAAATAAAAAGTCTATTGATCGATAAAAAATCCTTCGTTCAAACAATGAATAACTCGATTTACAAAATAAATCCGCTTGCTTGTGAGTGGTCACCGCAAAACGGTGTTTTTCATGAAGGGCTCCGAAAATATAAATACATTTTTCATAGATTTAAATATTTCCTTTCAAAAATTGTTTTGTATCTTCTTAAAATATAGATTTTCAAATATAAATAGGTTTTTGAAAAATGACTAATTTTGAAGAAAGAACTACCTGAAAAACTCCCTCTTTTTCTTTTCTGGACCGAGTAGGGAAGACCGGTATCAAAAGTAACAGGTGTCAAAAGTGACATCAGTGACATTAACGCAGCCTGTTAGATAACAATTATACCTAGCCTCTGTAATTCTAAAAGGTTCAAACTAATATTCTGAATTTTTATGAGTCTTTCGGAATGATATTGGCAACGCGGCAATTGTTTAAACATGGCTGAGGTCATTCTGACCCCGTGTGACCGGCACGTTATTTTTAGAACGTGTGACCTCTAAGGGTTAATGGACCGGCATTGGCGGCCGGGCTTCCATTAATGGTTTGTTAACACGTTGACAGCCACGAACAATTCACGTGACTCCCTATTCACGCCGCGTGGGTGATAATGGTATACGCTATTGCATTTGTTATAACCAGCGCGGCCTAAACGGAAAGTTTAGTGTTGGTCACCGGTGACCAACATGGCAGTTAACGTGTTAATACTAAATAAGCTACCATGAGCGACCAAAGGAATCTTTTTAACAGGTATTTTAAATGGCTAGGTGACGTCACGGTAGGTTTAGTGTTAATGGCGACCACGACTGGGCCAGTATTGAAAAGTTCTTGGATGATAACTTCGGCCCTTTAATAGTCATATGTATTGGGCTAAGAACGGCAGCCTCTAATGGCCCATCAATGTTGCCAATGATATACCATTGTACACTTTTCCATGCTGGTTCAGCAATGGTAGCCAAATATGGCCGATAAACACATCCGTCGAATTAAGGTAGGTGTCTAGTCTAGAGAGCGAAAAACAAGCTTATTTTCGAAAACGTTTTTCTCAGCTTCTTTATTAGATATTACAATTACAAAATTTTCTAAGACAATACTATCCTTATCGAATGGAAAAAAATGGTTAACATCGTCTAGCGTTTTTTTTTCCAATTTTCAAAAGGCGCCAAAGTCGAGTCCTCCATAAAAAGGTGTTCCCATGGCGGACTAACAATCTTCGGATTGAAAAGTTTAAAACAAAAATAGGAAAAAACTTTTTAAAGAGGAGGGTTTGCCACACGGCAATTCACCACCGTTTGCCAAAAATCGATAATAGAAAAAAAATGGCGGCTATTTGAAAAACACTGTACGAAAATCGACATATTTTTGCACCGTTTGCGTCCTGTAAATTTTTATATTATACATTTTTTTCCAAAAATCTGGTGAATTACCATACACAACACCTTAATAAAGAATCGTACGAAGTTTCATCAAAATCGATGTAGTGGTTACGGAGATTGTTTGTCCGCCATGGGAACACCTTTTTACTGAGGACTCGACTTTGACGCCTTCTGAAAATTGAAAAAAAAACCGCTGGACGATGTAAATCATTTTTTTCGCATTCGATAAGGATAGCATTATGTCCTAGAAAATGTTGTAATCAAGAGACACGGTAGTGTCTCGAGACAAGTTCATGTATGAATTGGGCGAGAGCGCTACCGTGTATCTTTTCTCGACCGACCTAGGTGCAGGCACATGGAAAATAGCAGAAGCACGTTGTGTATATACACAGCTTCAACCTCCATACATTCAAACGAAAAAACTTCTCTGATTAGTATGAGTTTCTCTGTATATATACACAGTTTCACCCTTCATACATTCAAACGAAAAAACTTCTCTGATTAGTATGAGATTTTCTGTATATATACACAGCTTCAACCTTCATACACTCAAACGAAAAAACTTCTCTGATTAGTATGAGTTTTGGTTGGTTTATGCTTCGGTCTTAATCTTAGTCTTATTCTTAGTCGTAACTTAATCTGAAAGTTTGGTTTATGCTTCGCTGGAAATTTAACCTAAGCATGCGCATACGCATGAAGACACAACCGCGAACTACAGTTCAAAATTCAAATGCAGTTCAAATTTAGACATAATTTTGTAAGCAAACGCGCAGCATGCGCATTTGTTAGTAAATGATAGCTGTACATGACAGCGAACATATAAAACATTCAAAATGAACCGAATTCAGCGACGGAGATGTTTAACATTTGTAACAGTATTACTATTATTATCAAGTGCCTGTGTAGCAGCAAAATTATTACTTCAAAATAAGGGAAAAAGGCGGAAAGTACGGAGGTACGCTGTACGGCCAATGAATTTGAGAAGACACGAAAACGGTCATTTTTATTCTTTAGTTAAAGACATGCTCAATGTTGAACATGACAATGAACAATTTTTTAAATATACTCGATGTTTCCCGAGCGAGTTCGATGAATTACTCCAATTAGTAGGACCTAAACTGCAGAGAGACGCTCGAAGAAATCAATTTACATTGACACCTGCACATCGACTGACATTAACATTGCAGTTAGTTATGCATATACTTATATAGTGAAGTACTGTGACGGACTTTTCGTCGCAAATCCTCGCTCGTCTTCGACTTCGGCCTCCTCTGTTTCCACTACCTGGAGTTCCTGAGGGGAATTCCAGGATAAGAGAAGAAAGAATCTGGGCGCCAGCTGAGGGGATCGCCCTCAGCACTGGAAACCGAGGAGCCCGAAACGGTGGACGAGGGGGCACGGCTAGACGTCGGGAGCAAGAGTCCCAGAAGGGGGTTCTGCCTCCGCGCCCTGGGGAAACAAAAAGGAAAGAAATAGGGCTCAATAAACGGAGGCTCACGCGGGATCTAGTTTTAATTTAATTTATTAAATTAGAATAACGAAAGAAAAGACACTCCAGAAAAACGACTGTGTCTTCGAAGAAAAAAAGAAAATGTGTCAAACAAAAAAAAAGGTGGAATATTCCGCAGCCGAAAGGGCCTGGGACTCACACATAAGAAAAATACACGGTAAGGAAGCACGAAAATAGTAGGCTGTAGAGGGAAAGCTACCTGGGCTCAGTTGGGGAAACTAGAAAAATCAAGGACGGTAGGAAAAAGGAACGGGAGTCATAAGAAGGTACGTCCGTGACGCTCGGACACAGAGGTTGGCGACTAACCTCGTCGGTGCACAATCCTCCCACCGAAATGACGTCCTCTCTCAGACGGATCGTCCTATCCGAACGAAAAAAAAGAAAAGTGACAGGGATTCTCCGAATCCTGGCCGGTTCCCAAAAATACTGTTCCTCACAGTGGCACCAATAATCAAAAATCCGTTCACGACGAGTCGAAGGTCCAGAGATCTCTGCAGGATCGTTCCGGTCGCTGTCCTCGATTCCCCCACCCAGGGCCCTTCGGCAATTCCCGTTGTGGATGGTGCTGCCGCCCTGGGTGGTCGATCCTGATCGATGATTCGGGCGCCGGAACGGTTGAGTCCTCTGATTGGTGGGCATCCTTGCGTTGTCCAGTTCCGTTGGATCCGCATATGTTAGAAGTCCTCTTCTTCTGGAGCGTCACGGTAATAGGTTTTGGTATAATTTTATAAGGTAGGGAAAAATGGGGATTGGAAAAGGGTCACGCTGATTCGTGCTTCCTTAAGACTACTCTGTAACAATCTAAAGATATGATTATTCCTGTTCCCAGCCCTTTCGGGGAGATCTCTGGACACTGTATTGGTCAAAATCTCGCGAATTGTTAACGCGGCAGAATTGCCACGTTACAGTACAATATTTTATTTTGATTGTATTTCTTTGTTACTTGCAGCTACTTAGCCGAGGGCTGTACAATGCAGGGGATTGCAAGTAATTTCCGTATTGGAAAAACGACTGCTCATGTTATTATTAAAGAAACTTGTAAAATTTTATGGAACGTATTGCAGCCACATGTACTGAAACACCCGGATGCTGATGACTGGAAAAACATAGCTGATCAATTTTATAACCGATGGAATATACCTAATTGTTTTGGAGCTGTTGATGGTAAACACATCAACATTATTGCTCCGAAACACTGTGGAACTGAATTTTTTAATTATAAGAAGTGTTTCAGTATAGTATTGATGGCCTTGTGTGACGCTTATTACCGTTTTACATTTGTTGATATTGGAGCGGCTGGTTCTAATCACGACTCTGTGATATTCAAGGAATGTGCGCTTGGAAAAGCTCTACTAGATCGCACTTTGAACATTCCAGAACCATGCAATCTCCCTGAATCAAATATTAAATTTAATTATTTCATCGTAGCAGACCAGGCATTCCCCCTCGACAAACACATTATGCGGCCATATCCAGGCAAAGACTTAGGAGAGAAAAAAAACATTTTTAATTATAGACTTTCAAGAGCGAGACGAACTATTGAAAATGCCTTTGGGATTTTAGCACAACGATGGAGAATTTTAAGAAAGGAAATAGTTGCATCTGTAGAAACTTGCGAAGAAATAATTATGGCGACGATTGTCCTCCATAATTTTCTCCAAAAAAGTTCGGAAAATATCCCACAGTATAAAAAAAGATATGTTGAAACAGGAGTTCGCGAGTATCTAAATGATAATGGAGTACCTCAAGCACATGTAACTTATGATATACCATGCAATATACGTTCCATTGGTCGGTTGGGTTCAAATAATTCTTCAACAACTGCTAAAGAGGTCCGAGACAAATTAGCTGATTACTTCGTCAGCGTAGAAGGTTCCTTACCTTGGCAATGGGACTATATCAAACAAGGAAATGTTCCATAATTTCAATTTGAAATTATGTAATTATAACAAATTACATTGTTTATTAATTTCAATTGCAAAGAAATATATTATGAATCATTATGTATTACAAATATATTATTAAAGTATTTAAAACACAAGATTTAAAGAAATTTAATCTATTAGTTACTTGTCTATGCAGTCTTAGCAACTTTTGTTTGATCAATTTATGCTATAAAATATTAACGAAGTATAAAAATGTAATAATAAATTGAGCGTCTTTGAGATTAAAAGTAAATGAAACACTTTAATATTGAATTATGAGTAGATGAACAGCTTTTTATCATTTAATAATTGCAATGCAAAGAAACAAGAATACGAAGTAATTAGGAATAAACAAAAACAATTAATTTAAAACTCATCGGATGCATTTGCGATGTCACTTAAAATTTGCGATTTTAATATAAGTTTTTTCTTGTTTGATGGAATACGTTTTAATGCCAGAGCTACCGTTCTGCCAAAAGCAAAATCCTCATCGGACAGCTCCAGAGGAATCTCTTCAGATTTTTCGCTGGATTTCATTAGCTCTTCAAATTTATTAAATGCGCCAGCAATAGTATTTGTGAGCTGAAAGACGTTCGGATCATGAACTTCTTTCGCATTCCTTCTCTTCGTTGAAATGGTTGGCAAGGCCTCTTCAGGTGCAGATGTCGATTGTGATGTGGATGGCGTCTGCGATACGGATGTCAACCGCGATAATGTTGGCATCTGTACATTATTAGAAGAAGAAGATAGGAGAGCTTCGGAAATTTGTGTCCCACTATGACAAACTTGAAAGACGTCATTTAGGGTCAATTCTGAATCATCAGCGTCGAAATTCGATAATGTCTGTTCTGCACTAGCAAAGCTCATGTCTTTGTCACACTTCTGTCGTTCGTCTTTAGAAAGGACACTGACACTTTGTGAGGAGCTTTTAAAATTGCTCTTCGTCATTCTGGAAAAGGATAAACGACATGCAAAAAGATCTTTTTTTTAACACCGTGTACTAAAATTGAATTTTGCGCACAGTATTAGGAAAAATAATATATGCAACTTGTGTGTAAGGCGATTTTCGTACTTATTTGTCTGACAAGACCGATTCCTGCAATAATAGCCTATTTTACACACAAGTTTCGCAATACACTATAATAACACGTTAGTAAATATCTTTTTCTATAATATAATATTTGTACCCGTATACCTTGTTGTAATAACATTGTCCAAAAAGCTGCATGCTTCAAAATGTGGCCATTTGGAAACGTAAGCTCCTGAACCAGATCTTGTATTTTCACTTAATAATCGACGTTCTTTCGCAAATCGATGTCGAATATTTGCAAATTTTTGTTGGCACACATCAGCTGAGGAACACACATATTTTATCACAATCTCAATAAAAATAATAAATAGTTCCGAAAAACCTATACTTTTTGTACTTCTAACCATAAGGTTACACTTTGATTCTATGTTTAATATAACTTACCGCTTAAATTTAAAGCCTGTCCAATAGCATTCCAACTATTTCTCAAAATTAATTTATTTTTGTAATTTGGATTTCTTTTATTCCAAACTACATCAAATTGTTGAACACATTCAATTAAATCTGCTTCTGACATTTTGCCCGTTTGAAAATTCGTATTATACATATATATATTTTGCACGCGCATGCGCATCACGTCTTTCTCTTAAGAGAAAAGTTAAAAGATAGGAAAACTTTAGGGCTAAGATTACGACTAAAGTTAGGACTGGGGAAGCATAAACGTTCTTATGGCATTCTTCATTTTCAACTCTTAAGACTGCTTAAGACTAAGATTAAGACCGAAGCATAAACCAACCATTTCTCTGTATACATACACGGCTGGGATGCCTCCATACACTCACCCAAATTTGCCACTGCGTGTCATTGAGATATGAGTTGTGTTTTGTTTTCACGAACAACCAAAAGACGAAAAATTTACTTTACCGACGCACGTTATGTATTGTTTTATATTATCTCGAGATATAAAGCCGATAATAATAATAATATTTGCAAAAAGGAGACAAATCCCCCTAAAAAACACCTCTGGTGCAGAAAGTCGATACAAGTTCATGTATGAAAAGGGATCTCTCTACAAAAGTTGTGAAATCCAATAGCATTAGACAAGCTCGTTTTTTCCATTATGTCAATACGAAGTAATTACAAAATGGAAAGAATTTTTTCTGTTTACGTGATTAGAACCGGTATTGAACTTGTTAGGCCCCGAACCCAAACGATAAGCAATAAATATCTTACAATTTAATTTATTTTTACCGCATTATGAATTAGTAAAGATCAGATTACATAATAATAATATGAATAATTATACATCATACTCAAACATCTGAATTGTTCGGGGCCCAACAAGTTCAATACCGGTTTTAATCACGAAAACAGAAAAAATTCTTTCCATTTTGTAATTATTTCGTATTGACATAATGGAAAAAACGAGCTTCTCTAATGCTATTGGATTTCACAACTTTTGTAGAGAGATCCCTCTTCATACATGAACTTGTCTCGACTTTTTGCACCAGAGGTGTTTTTTAGGGGGTTGTAATATCTAATAAAGAAGCTGAGAAAAACGTTTTCGAAAATAAGCTTGTTTTTTCGCTCTCTAGACTAGACACCTACCTTAAAAAATAATAATAAAATTTAATTATAAACAGACCTCGAAATTTTAGTTCCCCGATATATATCTTAATTCAGGATTTTCAGGCCCTACGATAATTTTAGAATTTTAATAATATAGGTCTCAAAATAAATTAATTGTGAAGGCAATTGTCATAAAGAATAAATTATTAACAAAATACATTTCTCGTCAGTCATTAAGATTAGAAATGAATTCTTCAATGAGATTAATACCTGTGATGTTTTATTTTATTTAAGAACAGTATTTTAAGAAATTAATGTTTAAAAAAACCATTTTGAAAGGTAATTAACGGTAGCGAGTCTCTAATGCCAATTATGTTGCGTTACGGTGGCGCAGTAAAACGCCATTCGCAATTGCCGGTAAAGAATTCTAAAATTCAAAAGTTAATGGTTGCCAGAGCTTTGCGATTAGTGGTCCGTGAACGGCGAACGGATCTATGGCCCTTCATTGTAAACCATACTCTGGTCAATAGCTGGTTCCTGTCGTCATGTCTGGGCTTCCCTTCATGGGCGGTGCGTCAAATGTGTTTCCAGACATCGAAAGTAAATTTTCCTCGTCACAGAAAAATTTCATTATTAGTTACATTTTTTGTCGTACGAGCGCTTTATTCCGTAAATCCTAGATAGTAATGACACTGAACGCGAATTCCGTGAAAGTTTTTGCATTTATGTTGATTTTCAACAGTTTTTGTGCGATCAATGTGAAAGGGTCAAGTTTTCTGAAGTGGGCCACCAAAAATCAGCATATCGAATTTTCTATTTTTTCATTGTCGCGTAGGCACTGCAGGCGCGTCGCACGCGCTCGCGCCTCGCTGGCGAGCTTTCATCTACTATGTAGTAGACGAATCGCACGCGCGACGCGCCTGCAGTGCCTACGCGACAATGTTCGAAAATTCATAACTTTGTTTCTTATGAATATTACCAAAATTTTTTTGCAGATATCAGTAGCTTAATGTTACAGCTTTTAAATAAAAAAAAATATTGTTTTATCTCATGCAGAGGTTGCTTAAATATCAAATTGTTTATTGCAATATTAATTTTTTATAAATAAATTACTTTTTTTTAATCGCCCGATTACACTATTATATTCTTTTGCTAATGTTGTACTTACCATTAAATTTTGGTAAAGTTTTATTCAAAACTCGCTGAATAATCGCTATTTAATAAAAAAGTAGCCTAAAACTAATTTGTTTATAACTTATGTAAAAATAAAAATTTAAAAAAAAAATGTTAGAAGATTACATTTAACATACGTATAAATAATTATCGCCAAAAAAAAAAATAGAAAATTCGATATGCTGATTTTTGGTGGCCCACTTCAGAAAACTTGACTTAAAGTGAACGTTCGGGGCTAAGTCGCCATCCTTCCGAATTTACGTCGGTGACTTTATTCCTTTACCCCGCTTCGTTTAAGGTCCGGGATTGTGGAATTATGGAATTCGAGTTTGATGGAAGAGTAAGGAATGAAAATGCAAAAGAAGCGCTATTCTATCGGACCCGTCGTGATTCAAACAATTGGCGGCTAAGCGAGCTGAAGCGCAGGGAAAGAAAGACAAGGTTACTTCGAGGCAGAGACATTCGGATTTGGCTGAACCAGTTGTTTCGCGAAAAAGACGCCGACAAAGGAAAAATGAGGCACCTCGACATTTCACAAGAAGTGGATGTAAAAGAAAATAGTCCACTCTAAGTAATTGCATTTTTAAGATAGTAAATAACATACATTTTCAAATTTTATAAGCAAAGTTATGCGTTTTCATTATAAATCGAGGCTAAAGACGAGATTTCACCAATTTTTGCTTTATACAGTAGGGTCTCGTTATAACAATCTCTTCGGGACCACACAAACGCCATATAACAATCTTTCCCTTAATTCCCACTCTACGTGGTTATGCGTGACTCGTAAGCTTAATGCGCAGGGGTATGCGGAGAAGAAAAATCATCTCAATGCGATATTTCTGCATGTGGGTTTTGTAAAAAATTAATATATATATATATATATATATATATATATATATATATATATATATATAGTGTATTTACATATATGTAAATAAGTTCACCGTTGGAGAAAGATCTTTATCGTTGGTTCCAGCGTCAACGAAATGCTGCTCTACCTCTCGTAGCTTTTCGGAATTAAGGGGGCACTTTCATTTTTAAGCCGAATTTTTACGCATTTTTGCTTAATTTTTTTAGAGGAATCAAAAACTGTTTTGAGTAGTTTTAAAAGCTAAATTTTAACTACAATTTTTTGAATAATTTTAATAGCTCTTCTGGTAATCCGAAACAAAAAAAATGGAAAGGTATCTTCATAATACGAGTATGGGTATCGCACGAACTTCAATAAGACGAAACTATCAAACATTTAAAAAATGATGATATTTTGAAGCTTGCATTTCAATTTTTACGACTTTTTACATCTTTAGATTGCTACAAAAAATTTGAAAAAGTCAATATATTTTTAAAATGCTGTCTCATGCGATAGTGACACGTTTGCTAAAGATCGTGTCCAAAATTTTAAGTAAATCGATTCATTAGACCTTAAGATATCGTGTCAGCCAATGAGGCAATTTTTGTTTAGGGGATACGAAAAAGCGAGACATAAGTCGTATGGTATTGACTATTTCCATTCAAAAAAATATTTTACATACTTCAAATATTAATAAATATTTATGGAAAATAAAAATTTTTGAAAAAAATTGAACAAATAGGTTTAAAATTCGACTAAAAAATAAAAATACCTCCTCAATACTCATTATATTTACAATGGTTATTAATTTCGCTACAACAATGCACATTTTGTTATACGTGGTTTATTAAAAAAAAGGTGACTTTTTAAATTTCGCAGGCTACGTATATTTGATTTTCGAATTTTTGGTTTTGTTATGTTAGTAGCACATATCCTCAACATATGTTGACAAAATCAGAAAAATAACGAAAAAATACGAAAAAAACGCCCAGAATTGTAGAACAACCAGTCATGGTTATTGCATCACGATAATGCGCCAGCTCACACATCTATGCTTGTTCGTAATTTTTTGGCCAAAACCAACACCGTTATCATGCCTCAGCCACCGTATCAACCGGACACTGTGACTTTTTTTGTTCCCAAAACTAAAATGGCCCATGAAAGGACAGCGTTTTGTGACGATTCAGGAGATAAAGACCGCATCGGTGGAAGGGCTCAAAGCCATACTAAAAAGCGCATATTAGAAGTGCTTCGAGGACTGGAAAAAACACTGGCACAAGTGCGTTATATTTGAAGAGGATTACTTTGAAGGTGACAAAATAGATATTGTTGAATAAATAAATATTTCTCGAGAAAAATAAAAAGTCACCTTTTTTTAACAAACCTCGTGCGTGTAATTTTGGATCCACGCAAATGTAGGGGAAGTGCGCCTATATTAGACCACTTAAATAAAATTACCTGTCTACGTCCTAAAGTGAAGGAAAAGGTAAAATTCGAAATGATTATGAAAAAGCGTACATTTAACTATAAGGAAAAACGTATGAAATGCGCATAAACGGAAAAATAAAAGTTATATTGACAAAATAGAAAAACATAACCGACTGGAAATTTCAAAAATACTTGCCCAAATTGGACCACTATTTTCCCAAAGTAGGCAAACCCGCTACTTGTCCAAAAGTATGTTATTAGTAGGATATGAACGAACGAAACTAAATAAAACATTATATGGAATCTTTAAAAAAATGCGTAGAATAAGGGTATAATAATGAAATTTATTGAATTTTAACCGTTTGAGTGTTTAAGAATTTTCTTATACATATGCCAAAAGTGCGGAGTGAAATACAAGAAAAGCGCGATCGCGCTTCTCCGCATCCTTGATATACGCCGCACTCAAACGATTAACTGGGAAGAATCGAGCACTTGAATGCGAAGCAGCAGAAATTACAATATGCGCGTACTTTTCTGACAAACAACTGTCGCAGGAAATGCAATTGTTGAATTGCTACTAACTTTTGTTTTTCGATATATTATTATAGCTAAATTGAGCATTTATCACGAAAAAAATTCTAATGTGAATTATTTCCTGAATCAAGGGCCGGTCCAATTTAGGAAGTGGTTCAATTTAGACGCACTTTTCCTACACATTTGATATACTTTAAATATGCATACTTTCAACTTCAAGAAAGATGTAGTTTGATAGTTGGAGGTTATATGATGAGATATTTGAAGAGAAGTAAATTTCAATTGACGTGCCTTGTGAGTTCAATGTAATTGGTCGGCAAACTTTCGAGGTGGGAACTAGAAGGATCGTTATCGGAAAGTAATTTTACGCCTTGTAAAGGGGGATTGTTATACAATGAAACTGTTATAGCGAGGTCTTACTGTACTAATGAAACAAGCTACGTAAACTTAAATTGTTATAGCGAGGTCTTACTATACTAACCCTTAGAGGTCATTAGGGGTCAAAATGACCCCAAGCACAACTTGAAGCTAGAATTACTATAAGTTATTGGCGCCCGACTGGTCTGGCCTTCCGTCTAATGGTGCTTTGGGGTTCCCTTTGTAAGATGAGACTAGGGTCGGCCGAATCGCGGCAGCAGTTCCTTCGCGGCAGTTGATTTTTAGAAGACCGTGCGCGAGCTGGGGGTCAAAATAAATACCTTTTTTGAAACGCCCACTATGGAGCTAGTTTTTTCCATACGCTATGATATCTCAAGAGTAACACCCTCAAATTTTATGAAAATATGTTAAAAATTGGCAGAGTTATGATTTTTTAAGTAAAAAATGGTTTTTACGCATTTTCTCCTTGCCAATTTTTTTTCGCCATTTTGAAAATTTGACAAAAATTTGTTGCCATGGTATTCTCATTCTAAAAGGTTCAAACTAATATCCTGAATTTTTATGAGTCGTTTGGAATGATATTGGCAACGCGGCAATTGGTTAAACATGGCTGGGGTCATTCCGACCCCGTGTGACCGGCACGTTAGTTTTAGAACGTGTAACCTCTAAAGGGCTAATGAATTAAGCCACGTGAACCTAAATTTCTGAAAATAATTTTGTAGGCAAAGGTTCCCTCTTTCTGGTGGTACTATTTATTACCTTAAAATTATCTAGTTCCTTGCTAAAAATTAGCTCAAAGGAAATAGTGGCGATTTAGCTTCGGTTTCCCCTATTTCAAAATATCAAAGTGATCAAAAAATAAAAAATATGACATTATAAATACAGTAGAAACTCCGTACAAGATACCACAAGGGACCGGAGGGGAATATGATTCCGAAAATTGTCGTTCCCCCACTCAGCGGCCTGCTACGCCGGAGAAGAATAGAACTCACGTCCTTCGTATAAGATACCATGCAAAATAGTTTAAAGTTAAACCGATAACGTAGGTTGCTTTGTATTCCATATCCTTTTCCTTCTTTTTTTTGTCACATGACTAGAAGTCCGCAAACGAGGAGTTCTCGCAGTGTTGACAAGAAAGAAAGAGAGAAGAAAAGTTATTTTTACCGTTTGTGCAATTATCTCACGTAAGTAAATCAATTTAAACATACTAGTCCAGTGCGTTACGGAAACGCCACTTTCCCGACAAAAAACTACATTTACGAGTCATTGAAAATTCTCTATGAATTTTAAACAAAAATAAATTAAAATGTTGTCTTAAATAATTCATAATTTATGATAATAAATTTTAAAAATCGTTATTTGTAAATAATCCTCATTTTTTCTCATTTATTTCCGTGGTATCTTGTATGGAGTACGCAACTCCAAACATTCAGAGGCGAAGAGGCATTAGGAGTGGGGGTAGTGGATTAGCGAAGGGGAACCCGTGGTATCTTGTACAAAAGCATTCGAAGGTATCTTGTACGGAGTTTTTACTGTACCTACGTTTTATTGAGACAAAACACGTCAAGTGAGCACCCCCAAAAACCACTAGATCGTCGATTTTTACGAAACATGAATCAAATGAATGCTTATACCATTACTAAACATACCCTCAAAGGATTTTGCAAAATTTAAATTTTTATTATTGATACGTACGTTTAAATATTTTAATCACTTTTAATTAAAAAATTACTCGGACAATTTTTAACGAAACGTTATGGAAATTTTATGAGAGGTTCCTCCGACCTTCAGTTTTAAGGAACCGCAAAAAAATTTGACTCCCTGATATATTCTGTAACTCAGCATCAATTTTCTTTGACTCAAGTTTACTCTACGCTCGAACGCTTGAGCGTAACTTTTTCTTTGGGGGATTTTTAGTCATTTGGGTAAATGTGACTGTACAGAATATAATATCAGGGAGTCAAATTTTTTTGCGGTTTCTAAAAACTGAAGGTCGGAGAAATATTTTGCGCCCAAAATCAAAAAAATCAAAGCATGAGAACATTATTAAAAATTCAATTGTTTATTAACTTGTTATAAATAAATAGGTAAATAAATAAATTTATAAATACTGTTTAATTTATTTAAAAATATGAACTTTAATGAACCTCTCATCAAATTTTCATAACGTTTCGTTAAAAATTGTCCGAGTAATTAATTTTTTAATTAAAAGTGATTAAAATATTTAAACGTACGTATCAATAATAAAAATTGAAATTTTGCAAAATCCTTTGAGAGTATGTTTAGTAATGATATAAGCATTCATTTGATTCATGTTTCGTAAAAATCGATGACCTAGTGGTTTTTGGGGGTGGTCACTTGACGTGTTTTGTCTCATTGAGATATTACTAAAAAAATTGAAAAAATCCAACAAAAGTTTTTGTTGTTACTTCGTAACGACAAAAAACCCAGATGTATCCATAGAAATATCGCTCAAAGAATTCTTCTATGAATATGAGTGCTTTATGAATTTAAAAAATGACAAATATTGAAGTGTGTTCAGTTAAAATCAATATTATTCGAGTTGAGACAACGAAATAAATGTTTCCCATTAATTCTTCCTACTGAAAAACGTGTTTATTGCTTTTCCGATTAGATCCGACGAGTCTGCCGACGTACGCCGATATCAAGATTTGGCAGCTGAGTATAGCAGACAAATTAGCGAACTCCGCAGACAAGTTACCAATGAACGTTTCGATCGTGCTCGAAAGGACGAGGAAAGTCGTAGGTAAGTTCATTTTAAGAATAAATTAATTATACGAATTCTCGGAGCTGCCGAAAATAATGTTTCTAATAGCTTGGAAGTGTTCAACAATTTAAACTTTCACGAGTGGGGTATTTATTTTGTAGAGTGATTTCAAGTTTTGATCAGTTTCTACACAAAATATACTCGGTAATTGCTTTTTATTCTTTTCATCGGAGTTTAACGGTACTTTTAACCATAGGCGTGCGCAGGATTTCAGTATTGGGGTTGCCACGGGTCCTCAGGCCTTCAAAATTTGCATTTATACTAAAAAAAAAAAGGTCCTCCATTTAATAAAATTGGGGTTGCCGCGGCAACCTTGGCAACCCCGTTGCGCACGCCTGGGACTACAACCGTTCTTCAGAAAAGATTTTTGAAAACTCGTTTTTTTCCCTATATCTGTGACATACTACCCCTTTAAGGGGTTATACGCACTTAGAAGGCCGAAAAAAAGGCGATTTTTCAAGAATTTTTCCTGGCGAGACATTTCAATTTATTAATTTCAAACTTGGTGTATATATTGTAGTAGTCTTTGACTACTTTCTCAATTTTTTTGGTATAAAAATAATCATTCTGACAACCGCTGCAGCCAATCTCCGGGAGCACCTCGAAAAAAAACACGTTTTGCGGTGAGCAAGATTTCTCAAAAACGACTAAACCGATCGGTCTCAAATATTTACACAAGCTTTATAGATGCATTATCTAGTAATTAATCGTTGATTTTGACTCTACGACAAATATTTTTCATTTTATGAACAATTTACGGTCAAAAATTCTCATGAAAAATTGATATTTCTACTTTACGAAGCCGCCATTTTGTTAAAAATTAGTATTTTGCAAAACCCAACGATCAAACACGAGATAATACATTATATTAACGAAAAATTTTTAGTTTTTTTGTTTCAAATATCCCAGTCCCGAGATATCGTGCTCACCGCAAAACCTGTTTTTTTCGAGGTGCTCCCGGAGATTGGCTGCAGCAGCTGTCAGAATGTTTATTTTTATACCAAAAAAATTGAGAAAGTAATCAAAGACTACTACAATACATATACAAAGTTTGAAATTAATAAATTAAAATGTTTCTCCAGGAAAAATTCTTGAAAAATCGCCTTTTATTCGACCTTCTAAGTGCGTATAACCCCTTAAATTGAAAACCATAATAATTTGAATCAATTCATTACGAATTTGATAAAAATTAATTCACGTCATGAAGGCAACTATGGTAATCCCGCTGCGCACGTTTAGAAAAATGAAAATTATCGGTTCGTTTTGAAACGTTTTGATTCAATACTATAATAAATTTGATAGATTTCAAGATTTGATACTCATTTAAATTTTCATAAAAGTTATTTAGAATAACAATGCAGCGGATTTACCACAAAGTGGCAACCCTAAACCATAATTCCAACAAATTTTGTGAAATTTTATTTTTGATGAAAATTCAAAATCATTTGGGATTGCCAAGGGACAAGGCAACCACGTGGCGTTTGAATTCACTCTAAAAAAACGAATTGGATTTTAAAAAATTTCTGATAAATAATAAAATTATATTACTAATTCCGACAGGTTTGACGAAGATTTATCAGTTATTATCAACTTATTACGAATTTCGAATATTTTTAAATAATTGTAAAAAAGGAAGTTTACACATTTTTATAATTTACAAAAAGTTTGTAAAAATCGAACTTGTTTTCTTATAGGGTATTTGAAACCATTATAAAATTTTGATCAATTAAGTAAAAATTTGACTTCGATTAAAATTAAAACCCCTTGCGCACGCTTATGCTTCTAACGAAGGTGTCAAAAAAACTCTCATTCGTTTATATTTTATGTACCATTTTAATTATCATAAAAAATTTTAATTTAGAAAAAATAAAATTCAATACCCCGTTGGTCAGCTTGAATAATTTTGTTGTTGTAACTTACAAATTTTTGAATATGTCGTTTTAAGTTTTACAAATAATTGAATTGATTTAAATTTTGAAAATAATTTGTATGAAACTTAGGCAGTAATTCTAAATTAAAACATTGATAGTTATTTTTAATTTTTATAATTAATGAACGTTGCAACTTGAAAATTTTTTCGTATGCAAAAATTTGTAAGCTTATCGTTTCCTTTGTCAGGAATTTGTTATTAAAAAAATAATATTTAGAAAAATTCAATTATCATTAGGAATTATTTTATATCGACTCTTGTATTAGAAAACTATGGATCAAATAATTTTACATACGCAACAAATTGTAACTTACAAATTTGCGACGGTCATTAATAATAGAAACTAAGAATAATTATCGATATTCTATTTTAGAATTACTCTCTAAGTTTAATTCGATCATTTTTCGCCAACTAACTTTTTGACGTCGACAAAAGGGAAGGGCTTAGCATATGTAAAATTTTTGATATTGAAGAAGAAAATCTATTTTATTTCAAACGCTATATTTATCGGTCCTGATGATTGACTATGTCTAATAATACGTAACGGTAGAAATAGTCTTAGGGGGAATGGCGAATTGAAATATTTGATCTATTATTTATAAGATGGGGATAATTTGAAAGAATTTAAGCACTAGTGGATTTTTCTGATTTACTTATTTAATTATAAAATACCATAATATGTGTGAAAGCGACAGTTTAATTAAGGGGTAACACCACTCTAGAGGTCCGAAAAAAGGCCAAACTTTGAGAATTAATTTAAAAAGTACGGAAAAAGGAATCGAAATTTTTTCAGACAATTAATCAAACATGTATTCAAGTGTAAAAAAAAATTTGTATTGACATTTTGTTGCAAAATGGTGGTGCCACAGTCATTTTTTGATTAATCGGAAACTATTGCATGGATCGGTTTGAAATTTTGACAGTAGCTTGACAATTACATTCATTACAAAAGTACGTAGCCGTTTTTGGTTTCGTTGTAAATTTTTTTTATAAACAATTTACTGCTCTTTTTTGCCGAAAATCGAATTCTTTTTTCATAACTGCGCTATTTTTACAAAAATCAATTTTAAAAAATCCCTACGTACTTTTATGGGCAATGTCACATAGATTAAGAAATGTTGTGGTTTTTTGTTCCTGGTCTTCAACTTTCGGAAAAACCGTCCTCCCGTGGAGGCCCTTAAAAAAAGGCGATTTCGAAAAACGACTGCGGCATCACCATTTTGCAAAAAAATGTCAATACAAAAATTTTTTTACACTTGAATACATGTTTGATTAATTGTTTGAAAAAAATTCGATTCCTTTATCCGTACTTTTTAAATTAATTCTCAAAGTTTGGCCTTTTTTCGGACCTCTAGAGTGATTTTACGCCTTAATACGAGGTGTGTTAAAAAAAAAGGTGACTTTTTATTTTTCTCAAAAAATATTTATTTATTCAACAATATCTATTTTGTCCCCTTCAAAGTAATCCCTTTCAAATATAACGCACTTTTGCCAGCGTTTTTTCCAGTCCTCGAAGCACTTCTGATATGCGCTTTTTAATATGGCTTTGAGCTCTTCCACCGATGCGGTCTTTATCTCCTGAATCGTCACAAAACGCTGTCCTTTCATGGGCCATTTTAGTTTTGGGAACAAAAGAAGTCACGGGGGGCCAAGTCCGGTGAATACGGTGGCTGAGGCATGATAACGGTGTTGGTTTTGGCCAGAAAATTACGAACAGGCAAAGACGTGTGAGCTGGCGCATTATCGTGGTGCAATAACCATGACTGGTTGTTCCACAATTCGAGGTGTTATTTTCGTATTTTTTCATGCAAACGACGCATAACTTGAAGGTAATAAACCCTACCAAAATCCTAACAATTTTCATCACTGCTTCAACGTTTTCATCGGTTGTTGACATGCTTGGGCATCCAGGGTGGGCATCGTCATTAACATCTTCTCGGCCTTCTGTGAAGAGTTTGTATCACTTATAAAGATTTTTTTTGCTCAAAGTAGTCTCGCCAAATGCCACAGTCAACATTATAAGTACGTTGGAGCACTTAATTTTATTTTTCACACAAAATTTAAGACATATTCTTGTTTTTGATATCAGAGAATCGCGAAGCACACCAAAACACGTCTAACGTTTATATCTGGCAAAAGAAAAATATAAACGCAAACTGCCCGATTTTGTCAACATATGTTGGGGGTATGTGTACTAACATAACAAAACCAAAAATTCGAAAATCAAATATACGTAGCCTGCAAAATTTAAAAAGTCACCTTTTTTTTAACAAATCTCGTATAATAAGTTTCAAGATCAAATTCACTCGTATTCAAATTTTGGTGGGCTCTCGAATGAAAAAATTGTATTAAACTTTAGAGGACATGGCGACCGAAAGAATTAAGGATGATTTGCGCAAGAATTTAATAAAACGCTTTTGTGATTCTCAAACCACGCTGTTGGTTCCCATTACAATATTTTGTACAATTGACCCTTTTATCAAAATAAAAAAAGTCAAAAAATATGGAGAATCTTAAAGTTCTGTTTCATATCAGTTCTACAACTATTGCTTCAAAAGAACTAATAGAAAAACGCTGAAAGCTACTAAAGTGGTATTATTCGATGAGAGCTTAAAGATAAATAAACCGGAAGACATGGAGGAAAATAAAGCTCGAAATTGAAGTAATTTTTTATATGTATTCTTCTCGAAATTAGCATATTTCAGTATTATCTGGAAACCAGGTCAGAATTATGTACAAACTGATATCTACATGTGGTAGAGGTTAAAACGGGGAAAATCAAAAATGTTTAAAGATACGTAGCAACATTTGATGAACTTGTACTAAAACAACTTTCAGTTTTCAATACATACTAGTTTTTTAATTGATGTAGACTTCAAGTTGCTAGCCTTTGTCGAGAAATTTCGTCTATTTTCTTGTATTTACAAATAATTGCTTGCCGAAGTATAAATTTTGAAATAAGTATTAAGAATAATTATTATTCTCATGAAAGAAAAGTTAGCACGTTAGATCCCAGTTAAACAAGTTAAAGTTAAGCAAAAACCACTGCCGGTTAACATTTTCCGCGCAAAACTCAAAGGTAATATTCGTCTAAATGATCCTAGGTTTTATCGATAACATTTGTGGTGTTTGCAGCTTGAACTATGAAATGTTAAGCAAAATATATTGCATAATCAGAGTCATGGCTTTAAAATAGCGTTTACTGCTGTTACGAATTTTGACCGATTGGTTTGGTCTTTATATTATGCTTCAAAGCAAATCAACTAAAATTGTACGTCGCAAGGTATACTTGACCCCTTTTGCACTATCATTTTGCACATTTGTTGCACATTTGTTGCAAATGACATTTTAATATGATTAATCCTTAGAGGCCATTAGGGGTCAAAATGACCCCAAGCCCAACTTTAAGCTAGAATTACTATAAGTTATTTACGCCCGATTGCTCTGGCCTCCCGTCTAATGGTGCTTTGGGGTTCCCTTTGTAAGATGAGACTAGGTTCGGCCGAATCGCGGCAGCAGTTCCTTCGTGGCAGTCGATTTTTAGAAGACCATGCGCGAGCTGGGGGTTAAAACAGAAATCTTTTTTGAAACGCCCACTATGTAGCTATTTTTTTCCATACGCTATGATATCTCAAGAGTATCACCCTAAAATTGTATGATAATATATTAAAAATTGCCAAAGTTATGATCTTTTTAGTAAGAAAATGGTTTTTACGCATTGCCTCCTTGCCGATTTTTATTCGCCATTTTGAAAATTTGACAAAAATTTGTTGCCAGGATATTCTCATTCTAAAGGGTTCAAACTAATATCCTGAATTTTTATGAGTCGTTCGGACTGATATTGGCAACGCGGCAATTGTTTAAACATGGCTGGGGTCATTCTGACCCCGTGTGACCGGCACGTTATTTTTAGAATGTGTTATCTGTAAGGGTTAATGCTATTTATTGACGAAGAAATTTCACTTTTCCATAACTTTTATGAATTTTTCATAATTGTTCGACTCCGTTTAACTTACAATTGTGCCCATAATTATGAAAGTGGTCTAACAGATTTGAACAAGATGAGATTTTCAGTTATCTTGCATCATTTTATCTTGCAATACATTTTTTTCTTTATTAACCAAGACCAATAAAACTCCAACTTTCAATGTTGCAGAATGTAAAAACATTTTTTATTTTATTTAAAACAAATCCTTTAAATTTATCAACACAAAAAAATATGACTTACACCACTTTCATAATTATGGACACAATTAGCGTAGCATAAAATTCCACCTTACAGGAGAGGTTCCTTAATAAGGTTCATTAATAAATACCAAAGGAATTTTTTTGACATAACGAAAAGACGAAGACACGTTGTCAAGAATGTACACCCATACCTTACTAGATCATTGGATAAAGATTTGTGCATAATTTGGATAACTTGAAAGACAAGGAAATATTATATGTCGTTATTCTGTTGCAGGTCTTTAAATTCGACACCAGACAGCTTCAACGCAGACTCAAATGTCGTTATTTAAACAGAACTTCAAGTTCACTTCTGTTAATTTTCTCTTATCAGAAGGATGATTCCAACAGAAGCGAATGGAATCTATCTGGTACAAATCATTGAAATACAGTCACACCATGGTTGTATTCATAACTCCTGTTGTAATTCACTTTCGAAGGAGATAGATTCCGATCGACGCAATGCGTATCGATTTGGTTTTACATCCGGTCATAACAAAAACAAAAGAATGTATGATTCCGACAGTGCCTTAAAAAATTTAAGGGCCACTGAGAAGTCATATGTGAGAAATAGTGTTTATAATAGCGCAAATGTTGTTCACGTGTGATATATAAATTCGAAAGAGGTGAGTATGGATGTCCCAGTTATTGCATTTCTTATAAATAAACAATTTTATATACGTATTTTTATGAAGTTGCGTTCGAGTGATTGCAAAGTCAATGGTTGAGAAAATAGACTGTAAGTTAGACCGTAATTGTCACAAGAAGGAGAAGAAAGTAAGACTTAATGATTTTTTCAAGGTATTTCAAGAAAATAATGTTGCAAATCTGGAAAACATTTGCCAAAACTCGTGCAAAGTGTTTATAATTATTCCAATAAAATGAATTTTTTCATTAAACTTTAGGAAAGTATTTTAAGAAACGACAGGGTGTAATTTCGATAAAAATCTATCAATTGAAAATTTTGAGTCTACCGAAGGATTAGTTAAAAATAACGAAGACGACCTACAAGTTACTGAAAAAATTATATATATTTGATATTTACCAAAGGTTAAAACTGGAATTAGCTGGAAGAGATCGATTGAGAAACCGAGGGTGAAAATATTCCCGAAATATTTATATGTCCTTAAAGTGGGGGTACAAGAAACATTTTTAGAAATATTATTGAATGATTTTGTAAATGATCTTTAACATATTTCATGAATTGTTGTTAATATATTTCGATAATATTCCACAAATATTTGATGAAAGATTTTTTTGAAAGATTAAAACAAACATGAAATATTTTCAAAACTAGCAAGTGGTTGCAAAACATTTCCTGAAGTATTTCTACAATACTTGATGAATAACGAGCAGGAATATAATATGCAAAAGGCTCGTCGACGATACCCGCAAAAAGTATTAAAGAGCGAAAAAGTGATCTCCCGTAACTACAGAATAAAATAAAAATAAACATTCCATAGAAAATGAACAAAATACAAGAAATGGAAGAGTTCTATGAAATTGTCAGAAAAGAAATGAAAGATTTAACGTTAATTGACTCTACTAGTAACATTAGAAATAAAAATACAGAGTGCAGTTGAGACAGCAGTAAACATTTAAATTCAACTGTATCAAAATTTTTCAAAATGTTAACCCTCGGTGCATTGGGTCACCGATTCCCTTAAGCAATTTTTACGACCTACCATTTCCAAACAATTCATTCAATGAACTTGAAAAACATTTCAGATATTCTTCAAATATTGTTGTTAAATCAATCTTTGCATTTTAAAAGCTTCTTTGTAAATATTGAAACATATCAATAATTGCAACGCATCTATAAAAAAGAAAATTTGGTTAAAAAAATTGTAATTTTTTTAATAGCTTTTATATATTTTTTAATAATTTTTTTTTTGAACTTTTGTTATTTTTTTAGTCCGGCAGACCCTACATATACTCCGAGGGTTAAACACCGAAAAACTTGAAATCAATTGATGAAAGTAAAATGGAAGTAACGAAATATTGGGTTGGCAACTAAGTAATTGCCGATTTTGTCATTTATTTGCTTTGAAAAATCGGCAATTACTTAGTTGCCAACCCAATTTTATATATTTTTTTCAGTTCCTTGTTCTTCTTAATCATTCTAATTTTGATCTTTTACTTAGCGGCTTGCATCAATTTCGGAAAAACACAGGGTGCAATTATATCGAAATTTAGAGTGCTTATTCTTCAGTTGCAAGGTAAATCAGTTTTAATCCCAATATTGAACTCAAATATGAATTATCATAAATATTTTATCAATACTTGAAATTGTTAATAACTATTGGGTTGGCAACTAAGTAATTGCCGATTTTGTCATTTATTTGCTTTGAAAAATCGGCAATTATTTAGTTGCCAACCCAATAGTTATTAACAATTTCAAGTATTGATAAGATATTTATGATAATCCATGTTTGAGTTTAATATTGGGATTAAAATTGATTTACCTTGCAACAGAAGAATAAACACCCTAAATTTCGATATAATTGTATCCTGTTTTTTTCCGAAATGATGCAAGCCGCTAAGTAAAAGATCAAAATTAGAATAATTAAGAAGAACAAGGAACTGAAAAAAATATATAAAATACGAATTGATGGATGACACGAAAGAAAAATCAAAAAAGATTTCCAGTTTCGTTCAAATTAAAAACCCGAAAAAGCAAATATCACAAATTACTCGGAGGCGGAATCAAATTAAATATTTTATAACATTGACTTGAATTCTTTAGAAGAATTTTCTCAAGATAAAACTAAATCTGCTGTATATGTATACTTGTATGCGACTAGCATTTATGTATGTCAGTTACTGCCAATAATAAAAACAAATTCTGCCAATGAAATCATGTGTTTACATTTTAAAAGCGCCACGTCAGTTATCGATGACTGGCGGTGAACTTTCTCTTCAGGCCGCACCGATAGTGATCAATGCAGTAACGTATATCTTTGCGACCCATGCAGCGTAAATAGGGAGTTGTGTAAATTTGGCGTGGCACGGAGGGGGGGGGGGGGGGGCATTTTAATTTTCAAGTCGAATTTCTAGGCTTATTTTGCTTAATTGTCTCAGAGGAATCAAAAACTTTTTTTGAATAATTTTATTTCGCATACATATTTACTAATATTTGAAATATGCACCAATTTTTTTCAAACAGAAATAGTCAATTCTATATTATGTCTTGCTTTTCCGTA